>CM038792.1:301850426-302209774 GCA_021764765.1 Vicia sativa | reverse complement strand
ATAATTAAAGCCAATTTAATGGTTAATTAGTAATTAATTAAAATATGCATGCAAAAATATTAATTTTAATGTCAAAAAATTAAATAAACATTTTTAGATTAATATGCAAAAGGAAAATATTTTTAGGTTTTAAAAGCATGGAAAAATGTTTAAAGATTAATTAAATTAGAAGAAAATATTAAAGAAAAATAAGAAAATAGAAAAGTTAGTTTTCAAGGAAGTAAAAAGTGACCATGAGGAATCGAACTAAATACTTGGGAAAATTCCCAACGTTGCCATTGAGCCAAGGATGCTTGGTGTTTGGAATATGGAAACAATGGTTTAAGGAATCGTGTCATAAATTATAATTCAAACGATCAACATGTGGACCTAGTTGGAACGTGCAAGCAATCGAAGCGAAGCCATTCGCCACATAGCCCGTCGGTCTTGAGCGAGTCCTTGGTAGCGGCTCCAGTCGTCTTCTTCAGCCAACAAAGTTCAAACCTGCAAAATCGCAAAATAAAAGCAAAGGGATACCTACCCCTAAATCGACCATTCGAGTTCAATGGTGGTGTCTATTACAATGGCTTGAAATTTGTATCAACGGTTCGAAGCTAGCGATTTGAAAAACCCTAAACATGGCAAATCACGATTTAGGCGTTCAAGCTTAAAACGATGGCCCATATCTTGTCTATGATGCCTCGAGATCACATTAGAACGATTAGTTTTATTAAAATACACGAGATAATAAAAATTCGAATTCAAGAAAATATGATTATGTATGTTCATATAGCTCGATTCAATAGTTTTAACCATGGATAATGGTGTATACTCCAAATTACCTCAGAACACAATGGAAATTGAGTGGCTGATGGATGGAAACAAAATTCAATATTGCCTTTTGAGAAAAATTTGGAATTTAGGGTTGCTTCAAGAGGCTAGGGTTTAGTCCTTGGTCTTTGTGAATGTGTTGTGTATTTATAAGTGAAGATTGAAGCAAAAGAAAGAAAAAGATATGCTCTTCAATGCAAAATAATTTCTCTTTCAAATAAAATCAAATCTTTCAAAATTTGATTTTTCCTTCCTTGCATGAGCTAGCACAATTTGGCAAGTTGTATGCTTCTTGGTCCTCAAGCTTGATAAAAAATAACCCAACTTAAATTATACCTTGTTTTCATATTTTATTTAATTTAAATTTGAATTAAATGCTTTTAAATTCAAAAAAAATAAAAATAAAAGGTGTCGTGGCAAAGCATCAAGAGGTCATAAATAATATTATGATCAAGTTTGGATCATAAAATTATACCCATTTGGAAAAAATTGGATTTTGTATATTTTCCTTTGTGCAATTCTTCAAAATGCCCAACTTGTGCAAGGTGTATTTTGCTCAATTTTAACATTTTTGAGTGTTCTTGGACTTTTAGAAATCTCTAGATGTCCTCTAAACAACCTCTTTGGTTTCATCTCAATTGGAGTTTCCATGCTCAATAACACTTCTTTACAAAAGTTGACTTTTGTTGACTTTGAAAAGGACACTAATGTTTTGATCCATATCTTCAAAATGAAGCATTTTCCGACATGCTTGTGAGACATGAAGTTGTAGAGAATTGAATTTTCTTCAAAATGAGAGGTGGTGGAAAAATTTCGATAAAGTATGAAAGTTATGCTGGTCAAAGGTTGACTTTTCTCAAAAAACCCTAATTTGGAAAGTTTGACTTTTGATCAAATCTTGAGTTTTCTTGATGAATCATGATCAACCCTTGATCAAATGATGAATTACTTCAAAATATGGATGTTGACCAAAAATCATGAAGTTTGGTATGTTGACCACGATTGACTTTTTATCAATTGATTTTCAACCATCTGAGCAATTATGCGAGAAACTTGACTTAAGGCTTGAAACTTGACATGGAGATTCTTTGAAGCATGAGGAGGCATGATGACCATTGGAGATGTTGGAAGTCCATTTGATCGAAATTGCAAACCCTAGTTTGGGTTGATTATCTAGGAGAGGTTTGTCTGAGTCACCTTGAGGAATCCTTGAGTATGGATGTATAAATGTCTTGAGAAGTAAGAGGAAAATTTTGGGGTATGACAGCTGCCTGTTCAATCTTCTTGTCTTGGAAGGGTTAGATTGGCATGCTTGCCTTCGTGACTGGAGGTAGAAGATGATTGAACACTCAGTACACCTTAAAATTTGCACTCATTGTTGATTGATGATGGGGAGATTTATTGGGGAATAGGTCATCGTTGATTAGACTCAAGAATGTCCTTTGAAAGAAGGAGAATCGTCGGGGATGGGCTTAAGATGCCATCAAATGGTGTCACGAAGTAGAAGGGAGCACGGAGATGGGCTTAAGATGCCATCCGAGAGAGTGTGTCACGTTAGACTTGTGCTCGTCTTTGAATGAAGTTATTGGTTTGTATTGGTTTTAACCAAATATACAACATTCGAAAGTGGAGATGTCGACAAATAGTCGAGATGGGCTTAAGATGCCATCCAAGAAGCGGAGTCGTCGCCAAACTCTGTAGTTCTTGTTGATAATAAGAGAGTCGAGGATAAATCTTCGTCTTGATTACTACAGGAGGATAATAGTGGCGAGAAGTGGATAGCTTCCTGTTGTGCTTGGTGTTGATCAATGCACATTGTCGGAGGACAACACGGTTGATCGTTTGGATAGGGTTTCCCGTCTGGTTTGGTATTAATCACGGATGCATTGTCGGAGGACAACTAGATCGTTCGGATAGTTTTTCCGTCTTGCTTGGTATTAATCTGGACCATTGTTTGAGAGTGATTTTCACTTTTGGGAAAACAAAAGAAACTTTGATGAATATGGTTAGTCTTATCACGGTTATGATGCATGACAATGTATATGTGATATACAAGTTATGACTTTTATGAATAATGTATGAATGATAGATGTTGTGGTATTTCAAAACATATCCATCTTGAAGAAGAAAATGTGGATGCTCACTTTGAGGATTTAAAGCCTGTTTGGGGACGAAAGAGGAAAACCACTTTTGAGGAGAAAGATATCCTTGATTCCTCCGATGCACTATCGACCAAGTTTCGAGCCTAGATATTGTCTTCTTTGAGATGGAGACCGAGATACTGATGAGGATCTTGTGTAGACCCTGTGAGGAAAATTTAGGGCGCTCTGGGGATCTTGTGCGTAGATCCTGCTGGAAGTATTTGATTATTCTTGGGAGACGGTTGAAGGATCAGAGCCCGTGAAATCTCAGTGAGAATAAAGATGTAGTTTCCTCGAGTGCACTATCGACCAAGTTTGAGTCTGGATATTCTTTGCTGTTGGGAATGATGATTGCTAAGAGATATTCTGCTGGGATAAATACCTCTGCTGGAGATGAACCATTCTTGCTGAGGCGATGTAACAAGTTGTTGATTGAATCATTGCTCGGGGACTAACGTGATGACTTGGAATGTGGACTAGTGGAGGAAATGTGTACTCCACTAGGGAAGGTTTGTAGTGAGCGACACCTCGTGGATTGTACTCTGCGGGGAGCGTGTGGTGACTTTCGTGTCATCTCAATTCCTAGAACTGTAGTAATTATCCTTGTTCGTTCGCTTTATGTTTGTAAATAGATTTTATTATCGGATGCATATAATCATTCAAAGCAAGCGTTGGACTTTTGCAAAACAACAGTGAAAATTGTAAAAGAAAGAACTTGTATTAATTTGAAGGGTGGTATGGCCGTAGTTTGTACACAAGAAAAATAAAAGCTATCACGGAAACAATCTCGTTAAGTTTCAACTATGCTAGTACTCATATATTTCGACTATCTCATCTCCTTGTTTGAGAAAGTAGGTGGATTGATTTTCGCCATTTGAATCTTGAATCTTTGATAGTAGATGCTAGATAAGTGATGGGCGAGACATAGTTGTCGCTTAAATCCTAACTTTTCCTAGACCGCCTTTCGGGTTTCGGTCTACGGGATACCTTTTTTGCCCAGTCGCCTGCGAGTTTTGACTTGCAGTTGTACATGTTTTGTATATATCCTTAACTTTTGCCGAACCTTTTTGGTTCTTGAGGATGCTTATTTTTTTGCCTAGATCGATCGACCTAGCGGGTCTCTTTATGTATAGTATTTTTGACTATGTCTGCGTTCAAAGGGTGTGGGAAGTCTTCACCATCCATGGTGCTAAGTATCATAGCTCTGGAAAATCTTGTCTTGACTACAAATGGTCCCTCGTGGGTGGGGTCCATTTTAGGATCACCTTGTGGAAGAATGATGCGCTTGACTACTAGATCACCGACTTGGTAGACTCGGTGTTTGACTTTTCTTGTTAAATGCTCGATCATTCGTTCGATAGATCATCCATGGCGGATGGGCCAGTCGTTTCTCATCAATCAAGTTGATCTGGTCAAGCGAGTTTGGATCCATTCGTCTTCGCCTAATCTCGTCTGGAGGACTACGGTTGAAGGTATCTAAACCTCGATGAGTGGGGCTGCTTCCATACCGTATACAAGAGAGAAGGGGTTACCCATTGATGTTAATCTTGTAGTGCGATAACCATGGAAACAAATGAAACATCTCATGCCAATCCTTGTAAGTCAACATCATCTTCATGATCTTCTGATATTCTTGTTGGCGGCTTCCTTCGCCATTCATCTTAGGGAAATATGGAGAAGAGTTGTGATGCTTGATCTTGACTGCGTGCGAGAGTTCGGTGATCATCTTGTTGAGATTAGAGCCGTTATACGTGATAATCCTTTCGGGAGTGCCATACCGAAGCGAGATAAGATTATGCTTGATGAATCGAGCCACAACACTCTTAGTAACAGATCGAAACTGGCTTCTACCCACTTGGTGAAATAGTCGATTGCCACAAGGATGAAGCGATGTCCGTTGGGCGGTAGTTTGATCTCTCAATCATGTCAATGCCCCACATTGCGAAGGCCAGGCCGGTTAAAACATTCAGTAATGGGTACATGGACTTTGTCTCTGCGTATATCATTTGTGACAAGATCGAGCATAAGCGGTGATAATCGACTTCCATGGTGGACCAATAGTAACTTGTCAATCTTCTTAGACATCGATATGTCTCACTTGGAGTGGGTACCAAATCGCCTTTGTAACTCTTCCATGATATGTTCCGCTGTTTTCTGGTCCACACAGCGGAGTAAGCACAAGTCGTGGTTGCGCTTGTATAAGATGCCATTGCTGAGGAAGAATTTGGATGCGAACCTTCTCAAGAACTTCTTATCATTGACAGATGCCCCTCTGGATATTCTAGTCTCAAGATACCTCTTCACTTCGTAGAACCAAGGTTTCTCTTATGTATCAAGCTCATAACAATATACTGGTTCGTCAAACTTCTCAATGATGATTTGGGGAGCCTCGTTGTCCCATCTGACCTTGAACATAGATGACATGGTAGCTAATGTGTCTGCCAACTGATTCTCTTCTCGTGGAATATGATTAAAAGTTATCTCTTAGAACATACTCTCGATATGGAATGAGATTGGATGCTTCATATTCCACACCCTTAATCACTGATCACTAAAGTGAGTCTCCATACACTTGCAATAACTTGATTCTTAAATCAATATGACTTTAATACCCATGATGCACGCTTCGTATTGGCCATGTTTGTTAGTGCAACTAAAACATAATATGGCGGTGAAAGGTGTATGTCCACTGTAGGTGATGTAATGATGGCGCCAATGCCATTGCCTTAAGTCGTTTGAGGCTCCATCAAAGATGGTCCATCGGGATCCTTGTTCGTGTCCTTCGTCGGTCACGGCTCTTCGCAATCAATAACTAACAAAACATCTTCGTCTGGAAATTCGAATGCATAGATTGATAGTCATCTACGGCTTGATAGGCAAATGATGGCTACTCACTTCCTTGAGCTTTTAAAGTATCTTGGATGTCGTATTCGGTCAAGATCATTTGCCATCTTGCTATTCTTCCGAGAGGTTTCTCAAATATGTATTTTATCGGATCCATCTTGGAGATCAATAAGGTAGTGTGAGTCAACATCTTATCGGCGGCGTATTGACCAAAGTCGTAAGTTTTCTCGAGTTGTGAGTATCTTGTTTCCGAGTGGTAAATTTTTATAAGGTAGTATATCGCATACTCTTTTCGACCAAACTCGTCATGTTGCCCCAACACATATTGAGTTCTCTAACTTTGTTAAGTACATGATAAGAGTCTTCCTTGACGGCATCGGGATAGAGGATTACTAGGTACTCCTTAATTTTGTCAAAGCGATCGGCAATCGCCGTTCCATTCCACTACTTGATCTTTCTTGACAGCTTGAAGATTGGCTCACAAGTAGCGATTAGATGTGCAATGAATCGCAATGCAATTCAATCGGCCAAGCCTCTCGACTTCCTTCTCGGTGCGGGGGCTGGCATTTCTTGAATAGCTTTAACCTTGGCGGGGTCAACTAATACCTTTACCATGACAACAAACCTTAGGAGTTTACGGATCGACTCCAAAGGTTTGTTGGGATTAAGTCTTGTCGTACTTCTTGGTCCTCCAAGCAACCGCGAATGATCGATGTCCTTCTTGATGCAGTGTCGAGCTATCATGTTGTCGACGTGAGACCTCTATCTCGTGATGAATCATGTCATGAAATAATGCCACCATAGCACGCCGATAAGTGGCGCCAGCGTTCTTCGATCGAGCGGCATGACCTTGTAGCGAAAGTGCCCCTATGTAACGAAAGTAGTCTTCTCCATGTCTTGAGGAGCCATTTTGATCGATTATAAAGGAGAAACCATCCGTGAGAAGACCTTATGTTATGTTGGGATGTTGTCAACGAACATCAATATGAGTGGAAATCGTCTTCGGACTCGCTTTGTTCAAATCTCTATAATCCACACACATTCGTACCTTGCCATCCTTCTTAGATACAGTGCCATTTGCAACCTTGTGGATAAGTAACGGCTAAAACCATCATTGAAGCGCTTCATAACTTCACTTTGATTTTCTCGACATCTCGGGAGATCACGTGAACCTTCTGTTTCAGGAGAAAACCTTCTTTTGTCGATTAGTCGGTGTACCACAATGTCAATGTCTAAACCAGCATGTCTTCGTATGACCAAGCAAAAACCTCGATGTAGTCTCGTAGCATCAAGACCAATCTCTCTTTGACACTGTTCTCAAGACCCGCTCCTATCTTGATCTCTTTTACATCTTCATGATGCAAATTCACAACCTCAATGACTCTTGGGTGTTGTATAACTCCTTCTTCTTGTTGTAGCATCGACAAGTTCTCTGCACACTCACAATCTTTCCTCACCTTCGTCTTGGTAGATCGGATTATCGAAGTCATATTTAGCAATAGCATAGTTGTTATCAACGAGATTCAAGTGATTACATAGTGTATCACGTGGGTGGGTGTAAGAACACATAGCTTTTGAAGGGGTGATAAAGTAAAAGAAAAGCAACATTTAAATGCAAAGTCAACGATTTTATTGAATGAAAATATGCAAATGATGGATAATAACCCTCACAAACGAGCCATGATGCCCCGGTAGGCACTAGGCTTTAAAGTTTATTGTTCAAAGTAAGCGAAAAGCAAAAGCAGAAAACAAAAAGCAATTACTCTGTCTAAGGAGATTGGTTTAGCGTCTTGATCTTCCAATTCTCGAGTCCGTTGTCGGGAGTTGGGAAGATCCATTTCTTTGATGTCGAAGTCATATAAGTCTTCTTCTATAGCATGAACTGTCATACCCAATTTTGACCTATATACCACCTTACATTTGCATCATTGCATCACTAGAGTTGAGCGAAATTAATGGTGTAGCATTCACAGTCAAATTAGGGTTTCATCAAATTTTCATCTCGATTCAAGAGGCAGCCAATTAGGTTTGAGTTTTACTCCTCATTTGATCTATCTTGATCAAATCATCAACCTCGATCATCGGATATCCAACTTTTCTCATTGATGATCGAGGATCGACCAATTAGGGTTTTAGGTGAGCATGAGTATTCTCTCGATTTTTGAGCTGAATGACTTTTTGTTGAGGATTGGTCATTATATCTTAGATACAACATCTTGACCTAATTTCGGATTCAAAACATCACAAAGTCCACGAGACTTCATCATCAATTTTGAAACATCGATGAAATTTCATACTATCGAAAAGTCAAACTTTGACTTTTGGTCAACTTTTTCAAAACAAAACATTTTCCATCATCAAAATACTTCAAATGATCCATCATGATCATAAAAAATCAAAGAATTTGGAAAAGTCAACAAAAAGTCAAAATTTCTAACACTTAGAAAAATTTTCAAGTGTTAAAATTTTTGCTTTTTTCAAACTTCATGGCATTTTTCACATAGTTCCACTTTGATTTGGAAAAAACTCAAAAAATGAAAGTTGTAGCCCTTGAAACAAGTTTTCCAAAATGTCCAAGAACTCTCAAATCCATGGAGTCTAGATATACTTTTGAAATTGAAACATAAGGCTCCATAAACATGATTTTCAAGTTCAAAACTTCAAGATTATAGGTCATTTTGCAATTTCTTCTTCTAGAAGCAATAACACCTTGCCAAATTGAAGATAGAACTGTAAATATCAGCTAGAAGTAATAATTGAAGTTGGATCAAAGTTGGATTTTAACACATGGTGAAAAAAGGAAGTTTCCTTTTAAGGCAAAATGTCTTTCTTGCCCTCTAAGGCAACTTTGATTTACCAAAAGCCATGTCCTTGTGCCTAACATTTCAGAACTCATGGTCTATAAATAGAGGCATCCTTTTCAAGTTCAAACACACCAAAGCCATGCAAGTACATGCTTTCACTCTTCATCTTTGAAAATTCAAGAATCATAGTTCAACTTGTGAAAACTTGCAATTTTGTAAACTAATGAAAAACTTTGAGAATTTTGGTGTCTAATATGTTTTAATATCCATTTGAAACTTGTTTGAAGCTTAAGATTAATACAAATCAAGCTAAAACTCAGAATTACATGTTATGTTCATCATGCTTGCCAAAACTGCCTTATCACTCGAATTCATAGTTTTGCTTGAGTAACTTGAGTTCTAAGCGTCCAAACACCTTCCACAAACATCATAGACATGATGCCAAATCATAAACAACAATCTGTAAACACTCTAACATCGATTTCCAGTTTTCATTTAAGTGTATACAGGTGGACTTGGTTGGATTGATCAAGGAGATTGAGCAAAGCGGACCACTCATTCACACTAACGGCCGTTGATGCTCAAACAATCATCAAACAACAAGCGGAAACACTCCATCGAATTCGATTCCGGCTTCAACGGTAGAACACGAAACTCAATCTCATGATTCTTTGATTCATTTTGAAAAACTCTTGGCGTTTTGTTTGCACCTTACACGATCATTAACCCTCAATCAATTGGAAAAATCATCAACCATACACGATTTCAATTAGGATTTTCAGTTCTAGGGTTCTTCATGTTTTCGAAATTTAATCATGTTTAACGAGAAAACAAATGAAATTAATGAGCATCATCATGTTCCTTGTTAAAAACGACCAAGTTTGATGTTTACTTAATTCAATTTCATCAAGAAACGAAATCTATACCGCTTGAAGGATTGGAGGAAGAAGATGAGTCTACTTGGCGTTATTTTTCAAATTCAAATTTTCCAATATAATATTAACACGTGGTTTGATTCAATACACGAATGAATTGTTGTCCCAGCAAGTTGCCAGCTCGCTCGTAGTGTTTGTGCCACGATTACCCATCGGGTCCTTGGTTCAAACCTCCATGGACCATTTTTTTTCAAACTTGTCATGTTTTATTCATATTTTTTACAAACTTTGACATTTTTTTTAACCAATCAAAACTCCTCATTTTGAGGTGATTTTTTGTACACTTGTCAATAAATGTATCTATTTTATGATATTGCAAAAAATTTCAGAAAAAACTTTCATCTGATTATGTTTTAATCGAGCCGAAAATGACACTTTTGGCACTTTTCAAAACACCTTTAAAAGGTAAATTTTTCAAACTTTCGAGTTCCGATTCTTTTCAAAACTTCTCATAAGTAAACCTCACTTTTCAAAAACACTTTCAAATAACATTTTTCAAAACTTTTCATCAACTTGCATCTTTTTACCATGACCGATCCGATTTAAACGATAAAACTGAATTCGTTTTCTCTCGAATTTCTTAATCATGGGCCTCCCTTACGGTGTAAGTCCCAAACAAAAACATTCTTTTTATGTACATATATTTTTTTGTACATATCCATTTTTTATGTACACATCTTTTTACCTGTACATAATACAAACGTTGTCTTTGTAAATATTCAGATACAAGACAAACTTCTTCCGTTTGTTTTCATTTTACACTCAAATCAACATTCTTTATGTACATACATACTTTCTTTGTACATATCAAAATCTTTTCATATACATACAAACTTTTATCTGTACATAACACATATACTTTTTTTGTAAATATTCAAACACAGATAAATTTCGATCATTCGTTTCCGTTTTGTATATACACTGAATACCATT
This sequence comes from Vicia sativa, assembly GCA_021764765.1. Lineage (NCBI taxonomy): Eukaryota > Viridiplantae > Streptophyta > Magnoliopsida > Fabales > Fabaceae > Vicia > Vicia sativa. The sequence goes on along the minus strand of CM038792.1, from coordinate 302,199,307 downwards.
GGTATTGAAAGGAGCATTATTCCCGGTGAAACTGCTTTTAAACCAATGGGCCACCCTTATGGTGTAAGTCCCAACCCTCCTATGTACATCCATCTTTCTCTGTACATAAATACTCGTTCGTGTACATATTTACATCCTTGTACACATTCAAACTTGTAAATAATCAAGTTAGCTCGTTTTAAACGTTCGTTTCCGAGACTTGTTTATATTTCCTTCATAAACTCTTGTAAATAAACATCATGCATTGTTTATATTTCCTTCATAAACTCACTGAATACATATCACACACACACACTTGTTTATACAACTGTCTAGTTATAACATAACAATTAGTCTAACCAATAGGTTCCCCACAGTTGTAGCCTCCTCTTGGGCTTTATACAAAGATAACTCTCCCCACAGAGTTAGCCTCCTCTTGGGCTTTGTACAAGGTAACTCATTCATCTGAGTTTAGCCTCCGCTTAGGCTTCATATAGACATCACTCCCCGTTGAGTCAGCCTCCTCTTGGGCTTCGTTCAAAAGAACTCCTCATTGAGTTTAGCCTTCTCTTGGGCATCATACAATGAAAGAGACCATAAAATCTCTTAACAGCCTCCTATTGGGCTTCCAATACAAAGAATCACCCGCGTTAGGATAGAACCCTGAGAGTATAATTTCCCGGTGAAATTGCTCTTAAATCCAAAAGGATGGTTTCCCGGTGAAATCCCTTTTAAAACCAAAGCCACCATACCTATAGCTTCCTCTTGAGCTTATACAAGGACCCTCGATGACCTCGATGACCTCGACGACCCAGAATGCCTCCTCTTGGGCTAACAATACAAGGACCCATGGGCTTCTTAAAAGCATCCCTTTAATCCAATCAATTTCTCCTCGAGATTTTAGACATCTATCATCTCTATGGAAGAAGTATCTTATCTATCACATCACATACAGTCAAAAACTTTTTCAAACTCTTTTCAAACAAAAACATCTCTTAATTGTAAGTGGTAACGCTTGTACACTCAAGCAAAACACCCAATGCTTACAGTTAAAAGATTCAATCATTTTCAAACATCTTTCTTAAACATGTAAGTGGTAACGCTAGCACACTCAAGCAAAACACCTATAACTTACGACGAAATATTTTAAACAGTCAAACTTTTCAAAATGTATGTGATGAAATAGATTAGATACATTTTTCATTAAGATGACATTTGTCTGTCTTCTTACTAACATCCCGTTGCTTTCCACTAGCATAAGTGGGAACTACGATTGCTCTGACTTTCTCAACATCCTTTTGAGAATACGTAGCACAAGGTCTCATCCAGGCAAATTTCTTTCTCCTCGGACCAAACAAACCAAAGATCCTGTAGATCCGATCTACAAATGCTCGATTCCCACTAGGGATATGTATGCGTAAGATCCAAAGATCTTTCGAGCACAATAATAACAAAACATAGGATCCCACATAATCTATCCTTCTTAAAATCCCAAAGGAGAAACTTTCCCAATCATAGAAATAGCAATTAAAACACAAACATATCAAACATATTCATATATAAAGCTATAGATAACTATATATATTTAGGGTGCTTCATCTATTCCTTTATATAACAAACCCCTTACCGGAATCTCCCGATGGTTGCGTCTAGTTTGCGCTAGTCGTTCGCATATCAAAATCAATTGAGGGTATTAACGACTTCCCCTTTTCATAATCATTAAATCATCTTTTCTTGTGTTGAAAATAATAAACCTTGATGCTCATGGCATCTTTATAAAAAATCAAAAGAGTAAATCGTTTGAGCGGAGAATCCGAATTCACATTCGATTCCCTAGCGACACTTTAACATAAAACAAACTCCATCTTTGGTGTAGAAAGGAAGTTGGTGTGCGCGTTCGCGGCGTATCATCTTGACCCTGATGGTGAAGCCTAAACCAGGTTTGTCATATTTGAAAGGAAGATCGGTGACCCCAAATAGCACTACCTCCTTCTTCAAGCTGTAGCTTGAGCATCCTTGAGGTAGTGGAGAGTCAACAGGAATGACTCTTAGAACTGTTTCAAAAGCTTGCAGGGAGTTTGAAGAATTCACCTTCCATCTCGAGATATCGGAACACCGTAGATGACCGACCATGTATTCCTCTTCACCACATCTAACAACCTTCCCTTTCAGGTACTTGACACGGTGCAAGGTAGAGTAACGGCCTGCCCCATGTATCCAAGGCGTCCAAGTAGGCAAGGGTAAGTCGGACGGATGTCCATGACAAAGAAGGTGGAGTCAAAGTGCAGGAAACTTTAACGAGAAACAGCTCTCTAAGTGCTGTTTGCTTAGAACCATCAAAAGCTCTCACAATTATGTCACTTGGGCTTCAAGACCAACCTTCAACATCAAGTGGTGGCAGGTCTTGATGGGATATTTAGAAGCGAACCGGTATCCACCAAAACATGAGACAATGTAATGCCCACATTCAACGAGATGTGCAAGGCTTTATTATGCTTCTTTCCGATGAGTCAAATTCGCATCGGAGAAGCCTAGGTCGTTGTTGGTAGCTAGGTTAGCAATACAAACTTCAAACGATCGTAGTAGTGTCTTGCGATACGTGAGCATTCTTGAAACTTAACCAAGGCTTTAGCATTGAACACAAGAGAGGAGCAAGCATGGAGATTTTGGATGGTCATCCCAACATTCCACAACATTGTAGTCACTCTTCTTGATAATCTTGAATTTCCTCCATTTCTTGTTGGAGGTGTCTTGACAACTTCCTTTGGTACTTTTGTAGGCGGGATGAGTTACTAGCTCTTTCCTCTACCCGGGAACCGGTTTGTAGGCGGAATCTGTTGGAGTCGCAGTGTCTTTGGGAGGAGAGATCTCGGGAAAACACTCTTGGTTCTGTTACCTTACTCCGGTGATGTTGTCGATGTCGGGAGTGGTAGCTTCAACTGTAAGATCCTCAATGGTCAGAGGGTCTTGCTTGACGCTATGATAGTAAACCTCAGCTCCATAGTTCCAAGGTATAGCTTTGTTAGAGGAGTATGGAACTGGTCTAGGAGAAGTAATGATGAGAGGTGCCACTCTAGGCACGGGATCGTGAGGAAATCCTATAGTGTTAACATCAGCATAGTCTTCTGGGAAACCGTCTCCCCATCCGGTTGCTTTAACATCTTCAATAGGAATTTTGTAGCTTTCAGGAACAGTATACTTCGCCATGTAATCAAACTTTCCACTTGGCTGCCCCAAGGTATCCCAAACTTCTGGTACAGTTTCGCTCACATCTTCGATCTTTAGATTCTTAGACATGTCTTCACACAGCTCCTCCACAGGTGAAGGTTTCAGAAATAGCACTTCGCGGTTATCCACCATGCACTTAATACGTCTTCTCAACCAAGCACAACTGTCAGGTGCAGATGGGCACCAACGACAATTCTCTGGGCATCCTGGATTGACACCGACTTGCAGCAAGTTCTTCTTAACAGTCATCAGAGGAATAGTCAAGTCATCTATGTTGAAAACATAAGAGGTCTTGTCAATAGCATTGGAACCTTTGTCATGGTTAGGCATATGAGTGTTGATCACATTTGGAGTCTCAACAAGAGGATCAAACTCAATCTGTTTAGCTTCAATCATATCCTGAATCTTGTTCTTCAGAGCCCAACAATCATCAGTGTTATGTCCAGGGCTGTTGGAGTGGTAAGCACACTTTGCATTAGGATTGCATCTCAGAGAGGAAGTGTTGATGTTTTGAGGAGGATCCCTCAAGGTAATCATCTCTGCTTTCAACATGTGTTGCAAGGCTTGCGACAATGGCATGTTGATCTTCGTAAACTGTCTTCGTGGCGCGTTCTAGTTAACCGCGTTGTCTCGCTGAGGTTGTGCTGATGTAGGATTGGAGATCACAAATGCCCCCATAGATTGAGAACGGTCGGTCTTGGCTCGGCTTTTCTATCCATACACATCATTGGCTTCTTTCTTACCACCAAAAGATCTCTTCACAGCATTTGAGGATGACTCTACCTGAATCTTTCCGTTCTTGATACCAGCTTCAATACGCTCTCCTGTAAGAATCAGCTCAGTGAATCCGGCTGAAGAGTTTCCAATCAAATGATTGAAGAATGGGCCTGTCAGTGTTCCCATAAACATATCAACCAACTCCCTATTGGACAAGGGTGGTTGAACTCTGCCTGCTAGATCTCTCCATTTCTGAGCATATTCTTTGAACTTCTCATCACGACCCATAGACATGCTTTGTAGTTGCATGCGAGTGGGTGCCAATTCAGCATTGTACTCATATTGCCTGTAGAAAGCATCCGCTAAGTCACTCCAGGTATGGATGTGGTCATTTTCTTGCTGATAATACCACTCCAATTGAGTTCCGGACAAACTCTCTTGGAAATAATGCATCCACAACTTTCTGTCATCAGTGTGGGGGTTGATCTTCTGAACATAGGACTTCAAATGCAGCTTCGGACAAGAAATGCCATCATATTTGGAAAAAGTAGGAACTTTGAACTTGGGAGGAATCACCACACCAGGGACAAGACTCAGATCATCAAAATTCAGCCCTGACATCTTCAGATTTTCCACAGCATTCAAACGATCTTCAAGTTGCTTGTATTTGTCATCCTCATAAGAGTACTGATCATTCTCGTAATCTTCTTCCTTCTTCTCAGGCTCACGCTGGTCATCTTCGTTGCCCTTGACACTTCCCTCAGTCTTGACACTCTCTTCTGAGAACTCTATCCGACTGACCACTTTAGGACCACCTTTGTGACATCTTCCCATGTTGAGGACGGAAATGACCTTCTTCTTTTTGTTGATGAGCTTCTTCAGATCTTCTTGGCCTTGGACCAAGCTGGTGAACATCTCCTGAAACTGAGCATTCTAAGCCTGAAGATCTTTGATAGTCTGTTCAAGAGCCATTTTCTGCTAAAATAAATAGTGAGAAAATGAGAAAATCGATCTTCAATGTACCTGTTATGAGATGTTATGCCATGATATGCAATGTTTATGCGAATGCAATGCAATGTTTTCAAGGACCTTAAAGGATTTAAATTTGTTAAACAAGCATGAACAAACATTTATTAGTTTTCTTTTTTATTCTTTTTCCTCTTTTCTTTCTTTAAGTACAAAAGATAATTCAAAAAAATAAAAGAACAAAATCCTAAAGCTCTAGGTCTCCCATGGGCGCTTACTCTTGGTGCCGAGGTAGGCGTTGATGTTCCGCTCCTCGTGAAGTAGCTTGGTCAACTCTAGTACCTTCTTCTCGCTTGCATAACACTGAGCTTCGAATGTATCCCTTTCTTCTTTTAGTTGAATCCAGGATCTCTTCAAGTCTTCAAAATCAGTAGGCATGTCGGGATGGAGGACAGTATAGGATACGTCACCTATAGTAACAGGTTCCATAATTACTAGTAACACAAGCGTAAATGGAATCATGAGGTTTTGAGCTCGAGCTCGCACCCATTTGAGGTAAGGTTCCCAAGGAATGGAGTTTTGGTGCCCCAAAGTCTTGGTATCAGTCTTCTTTACCATGCCCCAAGCGTGTATGAACCTTCGATGGTAATTCTGGAAATCGTTGTTGTAGTCGAACACAATATCTTGGAGAAGCATATCATGAGGACCATCTCTTCGAGCATAACCAAACGGACGTAGAGCTAGAGAAGGGTTGTAAGTAATACCTCCCCTTATACCAAGGAGTGGTACATTAGGGAATTCTCCGCAACGCTCAATGAATGTGAAGTCCTTTTGGGAGAAAAGACACCAACGGATGTCTGAATGAGAGAGTGACATTAGCCTTTGAGACCACTTCAATCTTTGCTCGTTCTTCAATACTGATTGAGGGAGGTGCGAAATAAACCACCTAAAATAGCGGTATGCAACACATGAGAGTTCCTTGTCTTTTGATAATACAGTGTGGAGAATGTAGAACATCTCCAAGTAAAGTAGGCCTTTGGATTGCGAGTAAGGAATGTCTTGATGGCGTTGACATCTATGAATTGATCCGAGTTAGGAAATAGAACCAAACCATAGATTAGTAAAGCCAAGATGTCTTCGAATGCTTGGAAACTCATAGCTTTGAGGAATTCTCGGGCTTTCTTTATCAGGAACTTGGCAAGTAAACCCTTAACTCCGCTTCTTGTTTCCCAATTGGCTTCAATGTCTGAGCGCTTTAGGTGTAAGGCTGATGCAATGTCTTCGTACCTAGGAACCTTTTCTAGACCGGTGAATGGCATTTGATCAAGAATAGGTATCCCAAGTAGCTTAGAGAACTCTTCCAAGGTAGGAACAATGATAATCTGGGAATGTAAAGCAATGGTGTTTCGGATCGAAGAACTGGAATAGGACATGCATCATATCTTCTTCAAAACCGGAGATAACCAAATCAAGCAGATAACCATGTCTTTTGATGAATTGGGCATGATCGAGAATCTCTGAAACCAATTCTTTGAGCTTAGAAGGTACACCCATGAAGTTGATTCGGATAGTCTCTCTAGAAGCCATAATCCCTACAAAATAGAGCAAAGATAAATCCCTAGGTCCTTGAAATAGTTAGAGATGATATGCAATATGATGATGTCATGATGTCATGTTTAGCAAGCACAAACAAATCACACAATAGCCCTAGGTTTAAGGCTTGCATGAGGTATAGGTGTTTACCCGCCAAAGTTTGAGTTGGTTCATCTGTCTATAATAGTAACCGGGTTCTAGGAATCTCATATCATTGATCTTTCTCGTAGCATTTATTTCAATACGACTACCAAGTGGTCGACCGAAAATATCCCAAGTCGATCTTAATGGCGTAGCATCGGTATCATCCACCTCGGTCTACACAAAGCCGGCCATCTCACTACCTTCTAATGGCCAAGATGGGTCAATTAAGGTTCTAAAAGTTGAGTAAGTCTTGATGACACCACGCAGATGCCAAATACTATCCTCAACTTGGAAATGAAGAGTATCGGGACATCCAAAGTGTCACACTAACATAGCCATCATGTTGACCGTTTCGGTATCGCCCTAACAGTCATGCGATCTAATGCTACTTACCTAAAGAAACCGGATCCTGTGTAGGATCCCCACAAATATAATACCCAAGCAACCCTTAAAGATAAAGCAAGCAAGTCAAACGAGAAAGCGATAAGGTGATCTAGAAATCCCTAAGGCATTTTCTCTTTAGGGTGTTTCCCAGTCGCGATTCATGTCTGTGAACCGCTTTGAGAATTAGTTTGCTTTTTATCGCAAATGTTGCGGATAGCAAGAGTCGCCACCGACTTTTCTTTTATCCAATTAAGGGAAGGTGAAAAGAACAGGAAAAGACCTTCGTTAGATTACGAGTAAGGAGAAGGTTATGAAAAGGAAGGTATTAGCACCCTTTCCATCCGTAGTTATCTCTGGCTCTTAGTTACTCTTAGATCATTTTAAAAGTGCTTTGTGTGTTTTGACAAAAATGTTTTGAAAAGGCATTTCGCTTTGACTTTGTAATGATTCATGTAGGAATGTATACAAAGTGTTCGAAAATGTTTTTTTAAAAGAGTTTGAAATTTGACAAAAGTGTGAGGTGTGAAAAGTATTTTGTTTGAGCAAGCAACTAAAGTCTTATTACCTACTCGGAATGGTCGTTTTGTTATTTACGTTCCTTTAGAATAGTGTTATCCATACCATTAGTTGGTAGGTTACCCTATTCGATTGGATGTAGAAGGACATTCGAAGGGACATCGGATGGTCATAGAAGGCAACTTGTAGGAGTATCCTAGCACATTCGAAGGGACGATCATCACTTTTCGTAGGCAACAATCGAGGGCGAGATCATGTATTCGTGGCGACATCGTGGGTCTATGATCTTTGTATCGAAGGGACTATGATGATATGTTTGTAGCAACGGTGCTAGGATACCTCTACGTTCGAGGACTTGACCATTTAATCGAAAGGCAGAGAATTACCCTAAGAGTGCGTGTGTGAAAAGTGTGTTGAATTCAGATATGTTATCTTGCAATTTAGAAGTGATCTACGTTCATTTTTTATCTTGCCATACACGCCTAATTACTAGCAGTTTATAGGGTGCGGAAAATAAATTGCGGAAAGTAAAGTGCGGAAAAGATAAAGTCCTAAGCTATTACATGGGTTTGGGGCAATTACATAATAGGAGTGCGGAAAGTAAAAATCCTAATTAAACTATTACATCCCATAGGCAGTTACATAATATTGAAAAGAAAAGCAAGAAAAATCGTCCGAAACGTTACAACTTGTAAGCAGATACATAATCGGAAAATACGAGAAAATTGCATAAGAGGAAAAATGTTAGTAAAAACATGATTTTTGAATGAGGAAAAAAGTTTTAGATTAATAATGACAATAAGATGATAAGATAATTTTTTGGTAATTTTCTGAATCGATTTCGATAATTAAAAGCAATAAAAATCCAATTTAATGGTTAATTAGTAATTAATTAAAATATGCATGCAAAAATATTAATTTTAATGTCAAAAATTAAATAAACATTTTTCTGATTAATATGCAAAAGGAAAATATTTTTGGGTTTTTTAAATGCATGAAAAAAATGTTTAAAGATTAATTAAATTAAGAGGAAAATATTAAGAAAAATAAGAAAATAGAAAAAGTTAGTTTTCAAGGAAGTTAAAAGAAAGTGACCACGCCAGGAATCGAACTCGTGCCCACTAGGAAAATTCACCAACGCGTTGCCAACTGTGCCAAGGATGCTTGGTGTTTGGAATCTGGAAACAATGGTTTAAAAGGGAATACGTGTCATAAATTATAATTCAAACACAGTCAACACGCGTGGACCCCAGTTGGAGCGTGCAAGCCAATCAGACGAAGCCATTACGCCACGTAAGCCTTCGCCGGTCTTAGACGAGTCAACGAAGCTGGAGCCCTAGCTCCGGTCGTCTTCTCCGACCAACCAAAGTTCCAAACCTGAAAAATACGCAAAATAAAAAGCAAAGGGATACCCTACCCCCCTAAATCGACCATTGCGAGTTCAATGGTGGTGTCTATTTTGACTGAAATGGCCTGTATCAACCGGTTCGAAGCTAGCAGTTTGAAAAACCCTAAACATGGCAAATCACGATTTAGACGTTCAAGCTTAAGAACGATGGCTCAGATCCTGTCTATGATGCCTCATGATCACATTAGAACGATTAGTTTCGATTAAAATGCACAGATAATAAAAATTCTAATTCAAGAAAAATATGATTATGTATGTTCATATATGGCTCGATTCATGCAGTTTTAACCATGGATAATGGTGTGTACTTACTCCAAATTACCTCAGGAACACAATGGAATGATTGAGAGTGGCTGAAAGTGGCTGGAAACAAGAATTCGATTTTGCCAACTTGAGAAAAATTTGGAATTTTAGGGTTGCTTCAAGAGGCTAGGGTTTCGTCCTTGGTCTTTGTGAATGTGTTGTGTATTTATAGAGTGAAAGATTGAAGCAAAAAGAAAGAAAAAAGATATGCTCTTCAATGCAAAATAATTTCTCTTTCAAATCAAATAAAATCTTTTCAAAATTTGATTTTTCCTTCCTTGCATGAGCTAGCACGAATTTGGCAAGTTGTATTGGCTTCCTTGGTCCTCAAGCTTGATAAAAACCAACCCAACTTAAATTATACCTTGTTTTCATATTTTATTTAATTTAAATTTGAATTAAATGCTTTTAAATTCAAAAATAAATCAAAAAAATAATAGGTGGTCGTGGCAAGGCATCAAGAGGTCATAAATAATATTATGATCAAATTTGGATCATAAAATTATAGGCCCATTTGGAAAAAATTGGATTTTGTCAGATATTTTCCTTTGTGCAATTCTTCCAAAATGCCCAACTTGTGCAAGGTGTATTTTGCTCAATTTTTAACATTTTTGAGTGTTCTTGGACTTTTTTTAGAAAGCTCTAGATGTCTTCTAAACAACCTCTTTGGTTTCATCTCAATTGGAGTTTCCATGCTCAATATCACTTCAATACAAAAAGTTGACTTTGAAAAGGACCTATAATGTTTTGATCTATATCTTCAAAATGAAGCATTTTCTGACCATGCTTGTGAGAAATGAAGTTGTAAAGAATTGAATTTTATTCAAAATGAGAGGTGGTGGAAAAATTTCTGATAAAGTATGAGAAAGTTATGCTCAGTCAAAGTTCAGTTGACTTTTCTCCAGAAACCCTAATTTGGAAAGTTTGATTTTTGATTAAATCTTGAGTTTACTTTTTGCCCAATACAAGATTTTCAATCATCGAGCAATTGTAGGAAACTTGACTTGTAAGGCTTGAAACTTGTCATGGAGATTCTTTGAAGCATATGAGGAGGCATGATGACCATTGGAGATGTTGAAGTCCATTTGATTAAACCCTAATTTGTTAAAGGGTTTGTCGACCTCCTTGAGGATCCTTGAGCATGGATGTATCTTGAGAAGTAAGAGGGAAAATTTTGGGGTATGACACTCATCAAGAAATTATCAAAAGTCAAAAGTATATAAATCAGGGTTTCTTGATGAAAAGTCAACAGAACTTTGACCAGGCATAACTTCCACATACTTCATCATAAATGTTTCCACAAAATCTCATTTTGAAGGGAATTCAATTCTCTATAACTTTGTCTCTCACAAGGTTTGCCCAAAAATGCTTCACTTGAGAGATATGGATCATGACATTATAGGTCCTTTCAAAAGTCAACAAAAAGTCATCTTTTTCCAAAGAAGTGTACATGAACATAGAAGCTTCAATAAAGATGAAACTCGAGAGATATTTTAGAGGGCATCTTAAACTTTCTTAAAAGTCCAAGATCACTCTCAAACGATAAAAATTGAGCAAGTTATGGTTTGAGCAAGTTTGAAAAATTTGAAGAAATGCATGAAGAAAATATTGATCAATCTTGAGAATTTTCCAAATGGGCCTAGGTTTTTATGATCTAAACTTGTTTCTAATATGGCCCATGACCTCTAAGTCCAATTACAAGCTCCTTTGGAATTTTATTTATTTATTTTTGAATTAGTTCATTAAAATTCAATTTTAATTAAAATAAAATGCACGGAAAGAATTAAGTGCATGTGGGTTTGATGTCCAAGTTTCTTGAGGACCAAACAACCTCCATGTAGCTGGAAAAAATGAATAAACAAGATTGAAGCATGATTGAAGGGAAAAATAAAATTTTAAAGAAAATTGGCAATCAAATATATTTCACATTCAATACAAGATATTTTCTCATATTTGTTGACCTAGTTTATCCCTCTATATAAGTACAACGAGACCAGATGAGAAAAGGAAGGTTTGCTACACTCAAAACCCTACACGAAATGCTCCAAAAAATTAAAAGTTTTAGGGAAAGTTCGATTTCCAATTCCAATAGTTCTCAATCCAAACCAGCTATTCATTCATCCTCCTGAGCCTTCCAGGAGTCTCTCCAAGTCCTTAAGTAAGCAAGATCGTGCCCAGAACCATCCTCACGAGGTTGCACCGGTTTGGTAAAGTGTTGGGTTTCAAACCTTTGATTTACACGATATAAATTAATTTTATGCATTCATACATGTTCATGATGTTGTTTAGATTCAATTTGATGCTTTATTTTTGAGGTGTAATGCATGAATGATGAAACGCCATTGTTAGGGCAAGCGAACTATGAAGCTTGAAACCCTATATCTGAGCCGTTCGGATCAAACTACTACCACCATTGAATTCCCAAGGGTCGATTTAGGGGATAGGATCTTCCTTTTGTTTTATTCGTGTTATTTGCAGGTTTTGATTATCTCCTTACGGAGAAATGATCGAAACGCATACCAGGCGATTGACTAGCGAGGACTTCAGGCGGGCAGGCGTGGCATGATGTGGTTAGTTCATTCAAATGTCCATGGACCCCACCAATGCGCGTTTAATTGAAACTAATTTCTAGAATTGGTTTCGCTTATATATTTATCATTGTGGCATTATTAATGGATGTATGGATGCCCAGTTGTAGAACGCGAGCACGTAGTTCTCTTGTCCCTCAAGGCGTGAGTTCGTTCCTACCTTTTGCAAATTTTTCCATATTTTTTGATTTTTACAGTTACACATACATACAAAGGGCATTCCATATCACGAGGCCGTGGCCTAGTGGTCCAATTTTGGCTCAACGACCCCAGGGTCACGAGTTCAAAACCCTGGGGGCCATTCCTATTTTTTAACACTTTTCCCCTTCATGTTTTCCTTATTTCTTTTAATTTCTAACCTATTTTTAATTCTTTTCAAAAATCACTTTAATTGTTTTCTAAAACCCTAAAAAATAATTTTCTTTTAGAATTAGGTCTTTAAAACATTTATTTAAATTTCTGCACTTTACTTTCCGCACCTCCTATTATGTAACTACTCCAAAGCCCTGTAATAGCGTAGGACATTTACTTTCCGCGCCTTTACTTTTCCGCAAATATTAACTGCTTAGATGTATGCTAATTAGGGTTTGTATGGCAAGACTAAAAGCAATATTAGACAACCCTAATTCAAAGATAAAATATCTGAATTTAGCACACTTTGTACACCTACAATCTTAGGGTATCCTCTCTTGTTGCCTTCGGATAAAAAATGGTCATGTCCCTCGAACATAGGGATACCATTAGCAAAGATGCCTACGAATAACATCATCATAGTCCCTTCAATATGAAGATCATAGTGCCTCGATGACCCTCGATGTTGCCTACGAATATATGATCATGTCCCTCGGTTGTTTCCTGCGAATAAGTGATGATCGTCCCTTCAAATTGCTAAGGTATCCTTACAACGTTGCCTTCAATGACCATACGATGACCCTACGCCTGTCCCTTCACATCCAGCGCATAGGGCTACCTACTAACTAATGGTATGGATAACACTGTCTTAAAGGAGAAGGAAAATAACAAGAACGACCTTATGAGTAGGTAGTTACTCTTAATTGCTTGCTCAAAACAAATACTTTTCACACCTCACACTTTCAAACAAGTATTTTCAAATACTTTGTATACATTCTAGAGGTGGTACAAGAATCATTACAAAGTCAAGTCAAAATATTTTCAAACAAATCACACACACAAAAGCAGGTTTTCCAAAGTGAGCTAAGAAATTAAGAGCCCGTAGATAACTACGGATGAAAAGGGTGCTAACACCTTCCTTTTTCATAACTTACCCCCGAACTCAAAATCTATCATAGGTCTTTCTGTTCTTTTCACCTTTCCTTATTGGATAAAAGAAAGTCGGTGGCGACTCTTGCTAACCGCAACCTTTGCAATAAAGCATAAAAACAACCAAGTCGGTTCTCCCACCACGTTACACAAGGACATACAATCCATTATTCATTTGTGCGGGAGCATAGAATATATCATTCAAATAAATAGAAAGCGATTGTTCTTTATTATGAATGGAAAACCAAACTTGTCCAAACAAGAAACGGAAATAATATTCTTGCTAATTGCAGGTACACAATAACAGTTCTCTAACTGGATTATTAAACTACTAGGTAAAGTTAATACATAAGTTCCAACAGCCAAAGCAGTAACTTTTGCTCCATTGTCAACTCCTAGATCAACTTCACTTTTTGCCAATTCTCTAATTCTTTTTAGCCCCTGCACATTGGTAAAAATGTGAGACCCGCATCCAGTATCTAATACCCATGATGCAAACGTAGATAAATTAATTTCTATAACAAAAATACCTGAATGTGAAGTCTCTACTCCATTTTCTTTATCTTCCAAGTACTTTGGGTAGTTTCTCTTCCAATGTCTGGTTTTACCGCAATGGAAGCAAGTTCCCTCTTTTGATATGCCTCCACTAGGATTCAAAGCAGGAGCGGTAGGTTTAGATTTCGTAACTTCTTTTCCCTTCCCTTTACCAACCTTCTTGGTGGGCCTTTTGTTAAGCTTCTTTCCAATACTGATAATCAGAATTGGCTTCCCTTTTAACTTCATATTCTGCTCAGTAGTTCTCAACATACGTAGCAGTTCTAGAAAACTTTTGTCCAATTCATTCATATTCAAATTCAGGACAAATTTACTAAAGCTATCTGGCAACGATTGCAATATCAGATTAGTTGCAAGTTCCTCTCCAAGTGGAAACCCTAATCTTTCAAGGTTCTCCACATACCCAATCATTTTGAGTACATGGGGACCTATATGGGTTCCCTCAGCTAACTTATTATTAAAAAGGGCCTTTAAAACTTGAAACCTCTCATTCCTTGCCTCCTCTTGATAGAGCATTTTCAGATGTCTGGTCATTATCGAACGCTTCCATGTTCTCATGTTGCTTTTGCAACTCCGAGTTCATAGTGACAAGCATGAGGTAAGCGGTTTCATTGGCATCATCGAGATGCTTCTTATAAGCATCTCTTTTAGCCTTAGGTGCATAACTGGGAGGTTCCTCAGGAACAGGTGTCCCTAAGATATACATCCTTTTGCCATGCTTGAGGACAATCCTCAAATTTCGGTGCTAATATAGAAAATTTGTCCTAGACAATTTTTCTTTATCAAGGATTGATCATAAAATGTTGTTAGATGATTTGTTTTGAGTCATGGTAATCTATATAAAATATATGAAAAATATTAGTATCATTAAAACAACATATTCAACTAGGCCTTTAATTAAATATGCTCCCACTATTTTACTGAAACCAAATGACCCTCACCATTTGATTCGGAAAATCCCGTTGGAAGATTTTCTAGTTGGTCGAGATCCATATTTCACTTTGTTTTAAGTAAGCGTTAGGCTGATTACACAAAACTCAGTTATTTAGGTAGGATCTCCTTCCAATTGTATCCAATACAATTCTCGAATATCTCAGTTGGGAGAATAACTCCTTATTCTAATCCATCATATGGATCATTCCTATGGTTCTAAAAGCATATAATATTATTATAACTTTTTTAGTTAAGTTTGACCCAGAGTTTTAGCAATTGGATATTACATTTATCCCATCGCACCTTACCAATATAGAACATGCACCTCGCATTAAGCGAAAGCTACATTGTTCGATACTAGTCTTGATGAGTGTTAAAACTTGGAAAGCATAAACTTAATATTCATTTTGAGGGAATTTGTTATTAGTTTGATCTCACCGGCTTAACATGCAAGTCGTCTCTCTCATGCATCAAAATATAGAGACATGCATCAACATACATATACAAAGATACTATTATGGCCCCTAACACAATTTTTCTCTCAAGCCAATGAGAGAACCTAAGCTAAACCTAATGACGATCTAAACTTCTACAAGCAAGATCTCCAAGGTTATCCTCCTTTGATATTGTATTCTTCTATTTCTTCATAACATTACATTACATAAAAGAATACTGTTTTACATACAAGGGAGATGAGATGAAAAAGTTACGTCAAGAGATTAAGAGGAAGGCCGACCGCGGTCGTATTTTAAAACCTAAAACAAAATAAAAGAATCTAAGGCCATGGCGATCACCACAAGAAAAATAATAAAACACCTTTTATTATTATTAATTTAAATTTTTAATTAAATAAATCAAATTAAATTTCAGATTGATCACACTCTGCAGAGTTAGCCCCGACGAAAATTTTAATGACCAATTAAATTAAATCAACTTCGTTTTTGCACAACTTTTGTGTTGTTACAACCCTAACCGCATAACTCTCCGAAAACACAACCCTTATGTTGTCATGAATCCTAATTCAAATAATTTTATGCCGTCAAACACAACTCAATTGATAATTTAGTATGATCAATCAACATGCCATTTCTTCACCAAACTATATTCGAATTCTGAAGGAAATGAACGATCATCTCTCAAAAGAATAACAATCATTATGTGATTTAATGGAAAAAATCAAAATAGTATATCCAATATACCACCTTTGCACCAGAATTATTTATATCATATATAAATTGGATCGATTATATTAGTGTAACTTATGGACGATCGATGTATCGCTGCTTCACCATACTAGTGTCGAATTCCGAAGCATAGTTATATCGATTCATCCAAATCGTACACACAATGATGCCAAAATAAAATTTAATCGATTATTATTTAATTCATTTTGTGTTTTAATCATATTAATACAGAACATACAAAAAATAAACAGATACCATATCCATGGTTTCGTAAGTGAGTCTGATACCACTGAAGCAAAATTACAATCATAAATGCAGCGGAAATTCAAATTTTCCTTTAGCAATCCTTACGAATGGGCATGGTCAGTGATAGAATCTATTACCTCTTGTGGCGATTTGAATCTTTGATTTTGTGATCACGAGCATTGATGAAGAACAACACCTCTACTCAGTCCACACGAACATATCGCTTTCGGTCATAGTGTTAGCTGCTTACGAACAGAAGCTTTGAATGAGAGAGTGAGCGAGAATCTTTAGGTTTTTAAGTGAATTTTCATCAAGTGAAAAGCTTGACGAGTTCTATTTATAGAACCACAAGTGTGGTGTGGCGAAAATCCCAACAAAGGCTATAAGCTAAAAGCCCAATTAAGCATCACAGTATTATACCTTATGATGCACGCATATCACTTATGTGTGTGGTACTTTACCATATTCTATATTTCACTAAAGTGCACCATACCTTACGATGTTTCTCGTTTACACTATCTCTCATTAATTTGTCCTTATGTGTGTGACCCTGTAGGTTTCTACAACGTTGGCAATTATATTAAATCACATTTAACATAATAAATAGTGAGCGGTGTCATACCCCAAAATTTGCCCTCTAACTTCTCAAGACATTTCATACATCCATACTCAAGGATTCCTCAAGGGTTGATCAAACAAACCTCTCTAGACAATCAACCCAAAAACTAGGGTGTGGTATTTTTTAGATCAAGATGGACTTCCAACATCTCCAATGATCATCATGCCTCCTCATATGCTTCAAAGATTCTCCATGTCAAGTTTCAAGCCTCACAAGTCAAGTTTCCTCAGACAATTGCTCAGATGGTTGAAAATCAGTTGTATTGGACAAAAGTCAAGCGTGGTCAACATCTGATCAAGCTTCATGATTTTTGGTCAACATCCTCATTTTGAAGTTAAATTCATCATTTGATCAAGGGTTGATCATGATTCATCAAGAAAACTCAAGATTTGCTCAAAAGTCAAACTTTCCAAATTAGGGTTTTTCAGTGAAAAGTCAACTGAACTTTGACTGAGCATAACTTCTTCATACTTTCTCAGAAATTTTTCCACCACCTCTTGTTTTGAAGGAAATTCAATTCTCTACAACTTCATGTCTCACAAGAATGTTCAAAAATGCTTCATTTGGAAGGTATGGATCAAAACATTCGAGTCCTTTTCAAAGTCAACAAAAAGTCAACTTTTTGTTTTGAAGATTTATTGAGCATGGAAACTCCAATTGAGATGAAACCAAAGAGGTTGTTTAGAGGACACTTAGAGCTTTCTAAAAAGTCCAATAACATTCAAAAATGTAGAAAATTGAGCAAAATACACCATTCAGAAGTTGGGCATTTTTGAACAATTGCACAAAAGGAGATATTTGTCAAAATGCAATTTTTTCCAAATGGGCCTATAATTTTATGATCCAAACTTGATCATAATATTATTTGTGACCTATTGATGCCTTGCCATGACCACATTTTATATTATTGATTTATTTTTGAATTTAATTCAAATTTAAATTATATAAAATATGAAAATAAGATATATTTTCAAAAGGAGTGGATTTTTATCAAGCTTGAGGTCCAAGATAGCCCATGAAACATACCAAATTCGTGCTAGCCTCTCACATGGAGGGAAAATCAAATTTTCAAGAAATTTGATTTGATTTGAAAGAGAAAATTTTTGCATTCAATATCCAATCTTTTTTCACTCTCTTTGCTCTCATATTTCACTCTATAAATACCAAGCAAGCTGCACAAGACAAGACACGAAACCCTAGCCCCATACACAACCCTTATTTTGCCAAAAATTTTCTCAAATTGTCAAAAATCGAATTTCAATTTCCAGCAGGTTTCAAGGCAAGCCAACCATCCAAACACCTTCCTGAGGTTCCCAGCAATCGAAACCATCCCTTACTTGAAGCCAAGACTGCCCAGAACTCGATCCCAAGCTTGCTCCGATTTGGTATATTTTTGAAATTCGAATTTCATTATTCATGCATTGTTAATGTTTTTTGTGTGTTTGTTTGAACTCAGGATGCGTATTAGGTCACGTTTGAACCATCTCATGCAAGTTTAAATGTATAGAACTCGAATCACCATAACTAGGGCATCTTGAACTGTTTGAATCGAACCGGTTGATACAGGCGTTTTTAGGGCAAACTAATGGCACCATCGTGTTCGTAGCCCTCGATTTAGGGGGGGTAGGGTACCTTAGCACTTTTTATTTCACGTATTTTTCAAGTTTTGATTTCAGGTTGATCGGAGAAGACGACCGGAGCTAGGGCTCCGGCGTCGTTGACAAACGACTCCGTGATTCGCGTGGCACAATGAAGTTGTCGATTAGTCCTCATGCCAATCGGGGTCCACGTGTTGTTGTGTTTGAAATACATCCATGACACGTTATCACTTATAAACAATTGATTTCGGTTTCCATGACACGAAGTGCACTGTGGCGTAGTGGTTAAGGCGTTGGCATGTTCGATTCTCTCCAGGTCACGAGTTCATCCACAGCAAGACCAATTCTTTTTCCTTTTACAAACTAACTTATTTTTCATATTTTCTTATTTTCTTTTAATATTTTCATTCAATTTATTTTATCTTCTACTATTTTATCATGCATCTAAAAAACACCAAAATATTTATTTTTGCATACTCATCGAAAAATCTTTATTTAATTTTAAAATTAAAATTATTATTTTGCATGCATATTTAATTTAATTGCTAATTTATCATTTAAATCACTTTTAATTGTTTTAAATTATCAAATTGACTCAAAATTCCCAAAAAATTATTTTATCATATTAATGTTATTTCTAACATAAAAAAATTATCTCATTCAAAAAATACTTATTTTTACTAACATTTTCCTCTTATGCAATTTCCTTCCGTTTTCCTATTTTTCATCTGTTCACAGGTTATACCGTTTCGGACAATATTTATTGCTTTTCTTTTCAAATTATGTAATTGCCTATGGGATGTAATGTTTAATTAGGACTTTTATTTTCCGCACTCTCAATTATGTATCTGCCCCAAAGCCTTGTAATAGCGTAGGATTTATCTTTCCGCACTTTACATTTCTGCAATT
This sequence comes from Vicia sativa, assembly GCA_021764765.1. Classification (NCBI taxonomy): domain Eukaryota; kingdom Viridiplantae; phylum Streptophyta; class Magnoliopsida; order Fabales; family Fabaceae; genus Vicia; species Vicia sativa. The sequence goes on along the minus strand of CM038792.1, from coordinate 302,180,156 downwards.
TACTTTCCACACCCTATAAACTGCTAGTAATTAGGCGTGTATGGCAAGATTAAAATTGGACATAGATCACTTATAATTCCAAGATAAAATACTTGAATTTGACACACTCTCTTTCACACATACAACCCTTAGGGTAATTCTCTCTCGTTGCCTTTACGAATTCTAATGGTCATGTCCCTCGAACGTAGAGGTATTCTAGCACCGTTGCCTTCAAACAAATCATCATAGTCCCTTCGATACAAAGATCACAAGACCCACGATGTCGTCTCCGAACACATGATCTTGACCCTCGATTGCCGCCTACGAAAAATGATGATAGTCCCTTCGAATGTGCTAGGATACTTCCTACAAGTTGCTTTCTATGACCACCCGATGTCTCTTCAAATGTCCCGCTTACATCCAACGAATAGGGTTACCTACCAACTAATGGTACGGATAACGCTATTCTAAAGGAAAGTAAAATAACACGAAAACGACTAATTCTGAGTAGGTAATAAGACTTTTAGTTGCTTGCTCTATCAAAATACTTTTTGCACCTCACACTTTTGTCAAAGTTCAAACTCTTTTCAAAATGAAACATTTCCGAACACTTTGTATACATTCCTACATGACTCATTACAAAGTCAAAGCGAAATGCCTTTTCAAAACATTTTTCAAACACACGGAAAGCACAATTTTAAAGTGATCTAAGAGCAACTAAGAGCCGTAGATAACTACGGATGGAAAGGGTGCTAATACCTTCCCTTTTCATAACCTTCTCCCTTACTCAGAATCTAACGAAGGTCTTTTCCTGTTCTTTTCACCTTCCCTTAATTGGATAAAAGAAAAGTCGGTGACGACTCTTGCTATCCGCACATTTGCGATACAAAATTCTCAAAGTCAGTCACCGACTTAGGGATTTCTAGATCACCTTTATTGCTTTCTGTTTGATTTGTATGCTTTACTTTTAAGGGTTGCTTGGGTATCATATTTGTGGGGGATCCTACACCCGGATCCAGGTTTCCTTTTAGGTAAGTAGCAATAAATCATCGCGACCGTTAGACGTATATCGAAACGGTCAACATGATGGCTACGTTAGTGTGACACTTTGGATGTCCTGATACTCTTCATTTCCAAGTTGAGGATAGTATTTGGCCTGTGGTGTCATCAAGCACTAACTAAACTTTTAGAACCTTAATTGACCCATCTTGGCCATTAGAAGGTAGTGAGATGGCCGACTTTAGTCAGACTAAGGTTGGTTGATACTCGATGCTACGCTCATTAAGATCGAGACTTTTGGGATATTTTCGATCGACCACTTGGTAGTCGTATTGAAATAAGCCTACGAGAAAGATCAATGATATGAGATTCCTAGAACCCGGTTACTATTATAGGACAGGATGAACCGACTCAAACTTTTGGTGGGGTAAACACCTATACCTCTTGCAAGCCTTAAACCTAGGCTCGTTGTGTGAATTGTTTGTGTGTGCTAAACATGACATCATGACATCATCGCATTGCATATCATTTCTAACTATTTCAAGGACCTAGGGATTTATCTTTGCTCTGTTTTGTAGGGATTATGGCTTCTAGAAAGACTATCCGAATCAACTTCATGGGTATGCCTTCTCAGCTTAAAGAATTGGTTTCAGAGATTCCCGACCATGCTCAGTTCATCAAAAGACATGGTTATCTACTTGACTTGGTTATCTCCGGTTTTGAAGAAGATATGATGCATGTCCTATTCCAGTTCTTTGACCCGAAACACCATTGCTTTACATTCTCGGATTATCAGTTAGTTCCTACCTTGGAAGAATTCTCTAAGCTACTTGGGATGCCAATTCTTGACCAAATGCCATTCACCGGTTTAGAAAAGGTTCCTAGGTATGAAGACATCGCATCAGCATTACACCTAAAGCGCTCAGACATTGAAGCCAATTGGGAAACTAGAAGCGGAGTTAAGGGTTTACTTGCTAAGTTCTTGATTAAGAAAGCCCGAGAATTCCTCAAAGTTATGAGTTTCCATGCATTTGAAGATATTGTGGCCTTGCTAATCTATGGTTCGGTTCTATTCCCTAACTCAGATCAATTCATAGATGTCAACGCCATTAAATTGTTTCTTACCCGCAATCCTGTGCCTACTTTACTTGGAGATATTCTACATTCTCTCCACACTCGTACTATCAAGAGACAAGGAACACTCATGTGTTGTATACCGTTACTTTCCAGGTGGTTTATTTTGCACCTTCCTCCATCAGTTTTGAAGAACGAGCAAAGGTTGAAGTGGTCTCAAAGACTAATGTCACTCTCTCATTCAGATATCCGTTGGTATCTCTTCTCTCAAAAGGACTTCACATTCATTGAGCGTTGTGGAGAATTCCCTAATGTACCACTCCTTGGTATAAGGGGAGGTATTACTTACAACCCTTCTCTAGCTCTCGTCGGTTTGGTTTTGCTCGAAGAAATGGTCCGCATGATATGCTTCTCCAAGATATTGTGTTCGATTACAACCACGGTCTCCATAATTACCGATGAAGGTTCATACACGCTTGGGGCATGGTAAAGAAGACTGATACCAAGACTTTGGGGCACCAGAACTCCATTCCTTGGGAACCTTACCTCAAATGGGTGCGAGCTCGAGCTCAAAACCTCATGATGCCATTCACGCCTGTTTTACCAATAATTATGGAACCTGTTGCTATGGGTGACGAATCCTATACTATTCTCCATCCCGACATGCCTACTGACTTTGAAGACTTGAAGAGATCCTAGATTCAACTAAAAGAAGAAAGGGATACATTCGAAGCTCAGTGCTATGCAAGCGAGAAGAAAGTGCTAGAGTTGACCAAGCTACTTCACGAGGAGCGAAACATCAACGCCTACCTCGACACCAAGAGGAAGCACCCATGGGAGACTTAGAGCTTTAGGATTTTTTTTATGCTTTTCTTTTATTGTTTTGAACTATCTTTTGTACTTAAAAAGAAAAAGAATAGAAAGAGAACTAATAAATGTTTGTTCATTGCTTATTTAACAAATTTAAATCTCTAAGGTCCTTGAAAACATTGCATTGCATTTGCATAAACATCGCATATCATGGCATAACATCTCATAACAGGTACATTGAAGATTGGTTTTCTCATTCTCTCGCTATTTATTTTAGCAGAAATGGCTCTTGAACAGACTGTCAAGGATCTCCAGGCTCAGAATGCTCAGTTCTAGGAGATGTTCACTAGCTTGGTCCAAGGCCAAGAAGATCTGAAGAAACTCATCAACAGAAAGAAGAAGGTCGTTGGTGTTCTCAACATGGGCAGACGCTACAAAGGTGGTCCTAAAGTGGTCAGCCGGATAGAGCTCTCAGAAGGAAGTGTCAAGAATGAGGGGAGTGTCAAGGGTGATGACGAAGGCAGCCAGCATGGGCCTGAAAAAGACTACGACCATAGCCAATACTCTGATGAAGATGACAAGTACAAGCAACTTGAAGACCGTCTGAATGCTGTGGCAAACCTGAAGATGTTAGGGCTGAATTTTGATGATCTGAGTCTTGTTCCTGGTGTGGTGATTCCTCCCAAATTCAAAGTTCCTACCTTTGCCAAGTATGATGGCATTTCCTGTCCAAAGCTACATTTAAAGTCTTATGTCCAGAAGATCAACCCCCACACTGATGACAGAAAGTTGTGGATGCACTATTTTTAAGAGAGTTTGTCCGGAACTCAATTGGAGTGGTATTATCAGCTAGAGAATGACCATATCCGTACTTGGGTGACCTAGCGGATGCTTTCTGAACGATATGAGTACAATCTTGAGTTGACACCCACTCGCATGCAACTACGAGCAAACATCTATGGGTCGTGATGAGAAGTTCAAAGAATATGCTCGAAATGGAGAGATCTAGCGGGCGAGTTCGGCCACCCTTGTCCAATAGGGAGTGGTTGATGTGTTTATGGAACAACGATAGGCCCATTCTTCAATCATCGATTGGAAACTCTTGATCAGGATTCACGAGCTAATATTGATGACGTATTGAAAGTGGTATCAAGAGTGGAAGATTCAGGTAGAGTCGTCCTCGAATCTACAAAGAGATCTTTTGGTGGAAAGAAAGAAACTAATCTTTGTGTATGGTGGAAAAGCGAGAGCCAAGACCGACGCTCTCAATCGTAGGGGGTTGTGATCTCCATCGTACATCGGCATAACCTCGGCGAGACAGCAGCGAGCGAGCAGCGCCACGAGGCAGTTCTGAAGATCAACATGCCATTATGACCTTGCAACACATGTTGAAAGCGAGTTAATTACTTTGAAGGATCCTCCTCAGTGTCAACACTTCCTCTCGAGATACAATCCTAATGCTAAGTGTGCTTACCACTCAAATAGCGGGCACGACATTGACAGCTGTTGGGCTCGAAGAACAAGATTCAAGATATGATTGAAGCGAAGCGATTGAGTTTGACCCTCATTGAGACTCGAATATGATCAATGCTCTATGCTAACCATGACAAAGGTTCCAATCTTTGGTGAGGATACTTATGTTTTCAACATAGATGACTTGACCATTCCTCGATGGTATTAAGAAGAATTTCTTTGCAAGCGGTGTCAACCAGGATGCCCGAGAATTGTTTTTGGTGCCCATCTACATCCGATGGTTGTGCTTGGTTGAGAAGATGTGTTCGATGCATGATGGATAACTGAAATACTATTCACGAAACTACACATGGAGAGTACGTGTGAAGACATGTCTAAGAAACCGAAGATCGAAGATGTGAATGAAACAACACCGTCTGCATGGGATACCTTGGGGCAGCCAAGTGGAAAGTTTGATTACATGGTGAAGTATATTATTCCTGAGAGCTACAAGATTCCTATTGAAGATGTTAAGGCAACCGGATGGGGTGACGATTTCCCAGAAGACTATGTTGACGTTAAGACAATAAGGATTTCCTCTGCTGATCCTGTGCTTAGGGTGGCACCTCTCATCATTACTTCTCCAAGACCAGTTCCATATTCCTCTGACAAAGCTATCCCTTAGAATTATGGAGCTGAGGTTTACTATCATGGCGTCAAGCAAGACCCTCTGACCATTGAAGATCTTACAGTTGAAGCTACCATTCCTAAAATTGACAACATCACCGGATCAAGTAAGGTGACCAGAACCGGAAGGGTATTCTCTCCAGAAATCTCTCCCCGAAAAGACACTGCGACTCCAGCTCGCATTCCAGCTATTGAACCAGTTCCCGAAGCTAGAGGGAAAGAACCAGTGACTCATCCTGCTCAACCAGAAGTACCAAAGGAAGTTGCTGAAGACACCTCCAAACAAGAAATGGAGGAAATTCTGAAGATTATCAAGAAGAGTGACTACAATGTTGTGGAACAATTGGGACAGACTCCTTCCAAAATCTCCATGCTTGCTCTGCTCTTGTGCTCCGAGGCTCATGCTAACGCCTTGGTGAAGTTTTTGAGGAATGCTCACGTACCGCAAGACACTACTACTGATCAATTTGAAGTTTGTATTGCTAGCCTGGCTGCCAACAACGACCTAGGCTTTCCTGATGCTGATTTGACTCCTGCTGGAAAGAAACACAACAAAGCCTTGCACATCTCTATCGAATGCAAGGGCGTTACATTGTCTCATGTTTTGGTAGATACCGGTTCTGCTCTGAACATCCTATCAAAGACTGCTTTTGATCGACTTGATGTTGAAGGGCTGGTTCTGAAGCCCAGTGACATAATTGTGAGAGCTTTTGATGGTTCTAAACAAACAGTACTTTGAGAGTTCATTCTGACTGTTAAAGTCAGTTCCCAGACTTTTGATTCCACTTTCTTTGTCATGGACATCCATCCACTTACTCTTGCCTACTTGGGCGCCTTGGATACATGGGGCAATGATACCTCTACCTTGCATTAGAAGTGAAGTACCGGTGAAAGGAAAGGTTGTTCTGAGTTGTGGTGAAGAAGAGTATGGTCGGTCATCTACGGTCCTTCCGATACCTCGAGGTGGAGGGTGAATTCTTCGAGACTCCCTGTCAAGCTTTTGAAACAATACCCAAAGTCATGCCTGTTGACTCTCCTGTTACCCCTGAAGTTGCTAAAGTTCCGCCTAGGATGGCCTCGTTGAAAGATGCACAAGCTGCTGTTGGAGAAGGAGGTAGCACTATTTGGGGTCAGCTCCCCAATCTCCCTTTCAAATATGACAAGATTGGTTTAGGTTTCACCATCAAAGGTCAGAAGATGATACGCTGCGAACGTGCAGCCAGAGTGGAATCCATGCTATAGAAGACGGCAACGACTGACGACATCGGCAAGTGGATCTTCCACTCAACAACGGACTCGACATTGGAAGGCGAAGTCGTCATACCAATCTCCTTTAGACAGGAGTAATTGCTCTTGTTTTGTTTTGCTTTTCGTGAACAATAAACTCTAAAGCCTAGTGCCTTGCCCGGGGCATCATGGCTCGTTTGTGAGGGTTATTATCTATCATTTGCATATTTTCATTCAATAAAATCGTTGGACTTTTGCATTTAATTGTTGATTTCTTTTACTTTATCACCCTTAAAAAGCTATGTGTTTCTTACACACACCCGTGATACAACTGAGAATCACTCCGAATCTCATTGATATGACTATGCTATTGCTAACTATGACTTGATAATCCAATCTACCAAGCCGAAGGCGAAGGTGAGGAAGATTGTGAAGTGCAGAGAACTTGTCGATTGCTACAGCAAAGAAGCGAGTTATACTGACCACCGAAGAGCAAGTTAAGGTTGTGAATTTGGAGTCTTGACGAAGACAGGAAAGAGATCAAGATAGGAGGCGGGTCTTGAGAGCGATGTTAAAGAAAGGTTGGTTCGGATGCTACGAGATTATATTGAGGTTTTTGCTTGGTCATGCGAAGACATGCAGTTTGGACATTGATATTGTAGTACAATTGCCAACAAAGAGAGGTTTTCTCGGTGAAGCGAAGGTTAAATCGCATCGTCACGAGATGTCGAGAGAAAATCAAAGCGAAATTATTAAGCGATTCAACGCGGTTTCTTAGTTGTCACTTCCTATCCATAGTGGGTTGAAAATATGGTGCCCGTACCTAAGAAGGATGGCAAAGAATGCGATGTGAATTACGAGATGCGAACAAGAGTCAGAAAGGCGATTTCCCACTCCTCATATTGATGTTACGGTTGACAACACCGCTCGGCATAAGGTTTTCTCCTTCATGGATGGTTTCTCGGTTACAACGGATCAAAATGGCTCCGAAGACATGGAAAGACTACTTTCGTTACGGTGGGGCACTACGCTACAAGGTTATGCTTGGTTAGATTGAAAGCGCCACTTATCGTGCTATGGACATTATTTCATGACATGATTCACCGAGATAGAGGTCTCGTCGGCGACATGATAGCTCGATCCGACCGAAGAAGAACATCTTGATCATCTGGAAATTGTTTGATGGGTTGAAAAGTACGGACTAAGACTTAATCCCAACAAGTGCACCTTTGGAGTCGGATCCGGAAAACTCCTAGGGTTTGTTGTCGATGGAAAGGTATTGAAGTTGACCCGCCAGGTTAAATCTATTCAAGAAATGCGGCTCCAGCAGAGAAGGAAGTCGAGGTTTCTTGGGCGATTGAATTACATTGCGATTCATTGCACATTTAAGCTGCTGCTTGTGAGCCAATCTTCAGGTATTGAAGAAAGATCAAGTGGTAGAATGGAGAGCGATTGCGGATCGCTTTTGACAAAATCAAAGAGTACTACGAATCCTCCTATCCTTATGCCGCCTTCGAAGGAAGACCTCTTATCATGTACTTGGGTGTTAGAGAACTCAATGGGGTGTGTGTTGGGGCAACATGGCGATGCGGTCAAAGTATGCAATATACTACCTTAGCAAAAGTTTACCGGCGTGAAACAAGATACTCACGGCTAGAAAACTTCAGCGCTTTGGCAGGCTGCTCGTGACTAAGAGGTATATGTTGACCCACACTACCTTTGATTTCCAAGATGGATCCGATAAAATACATATTTGAGAAACCAGCTCTCTGGGAAGAATAGCAAGATGGCGAATGATCTTGACCGAATCGACATCGGTACACTTCGAAAGCGATCAAAGGAAGTGTAGTAGCCGATCATTTGGCTCATCAAGTAGTAGATGACTATCGATCTATGGTTCAAATTTCAGATGAAGATGTTTTACTAGTCATTGATTATGAAGAACCGAGGCCGGACGAAGGACACGAACAAGGATCGATGGACCATGGTCTTTGATGGAGCCTCAAACGCACTTGCAATGGCATTGGGCGCCATCATTACATCCCTGACGGACATACTCCTTTCACCGCGGTTATGTTTGATTGCACTAACAACATGGCGAATCTGACGTGCATCATGGGTATCAAAATGCTATTGACTTAAGAATCAAGTTCTTACAAGTGTATGGAGACTCGACTTTGGTGATCGATCGAGTTAAGGCGAGTGGGATACAAAGCATCGAAATCTCATTCCGTATCGAGAGCATGTTCTAAGTTTGATCCCTACTTGAAGAAATCACTTTCAATCACATTCCACGAAGAGAATCGGTTGGCGGTCGTTAGCTACTATGTCATCTATGTTCAAGGTCAGATGGGACAACGGGCTCCCCATATCATCATTGAGAAGTTTGACGAACGGTATTGTTATGAACTTGATGCGAGAAGAGAAACCTTTGTACTATGACGTGAAGAGTATCTTGAGACTCGGGAATATCCACGGGGGCATCATCAGCGATAAGAAGTTTTTGAGAAGATTTGCATCAAATTCTTCCTCGGCATGACATCTTATACAAAGCGCAATCACGACTTGTGTTTACTCATTGTGTGGACGAGAAAACAGCGTACGTATCATGGAGGAGTTACGAAGGCGCATTTGGTACCCACTCCGGTGGTCATACAATTGCTAAGAAGATTTTGAAACGGTTACTATTGGTCCACTATGGAAGATTGTCACGCTATCCTCGATCTTGTCACAAATGCGGTTATGCGGACAAAGTGCATATACCTCCGGTAACTACGAATGTCCTAACTCCTTGGCCTTTTGCAATGTGGGCATTGACATGATCGGAGAAATCAAGCCCGACTTCCAACGGACATCGTTTCATCCTTGTGGCAATTGATTATTTCACCAAGTGGGTAGAAGCGACCTCGTTTGCATCTGTTACCAAGAATGTTGTGGCTCGATTCATCAAACATAATCTTATCATCGGTATGGCACAGAAGATTATCACGGATAATGGCTCTAATCTCAACAATAAGATGATCACCGAACTACTACGCAGTTTAAGATCAAGCATCATAATTCTTCTCCGTATCGGCCTAAGATGAATGGCGCGATGGAAGCCGCCAACAAGAATAAGAAGATCATACGAAGATGACGGTGACTTACAAAGATTGGCATGAGATGTTACCATTTGCTCTTCATGGTTATGCTTTTCTGATCACGGACATCAACAGGGCAACCCCTCTCTCTCTAGTATACGGTATGGGCGTCCTACCCCGAGGTTGAGATACCCTCAGCCGAGTCCTCTGGGGCGAAGAGTTAGGCGAAACGATTGGATCGAGACTCGCCTCGACCATATTAACTTGATTGATGAAAGCGACTGCATCCATACGCCATGGGCGGATCTATCGAAAGCGAATGATCGAGCATTTAACAAAAGGTCAAGCACCAAGTCTACCAAGTCGATGATCTAGTAGTCGCGCATCATTCTTCCTGAGGTGATCCGAGGGCAAATGGACTCCCACCAGGGGACCGTTTGTAGTCAAGACAATATTTTCGGTGGAGCTATGATACTCGACATCATGGATGGTGAAGACTTCCACACCACAGCGAACACGACATAGTCAAAAATACTACGCATAAAGAGACCGCTGGGTCGGTGACCTAGGCAAAAATAAGGGCATCTGGCAACCAAAAGGGTTCGGGAAAAAGTTAAGGATATATATAAAAATGTACACCGTGAGTCGAAAACTTGAAAAGCGGCTTGGGCAAAAAGGTATCGGTGGGCGAAAACCGAGAGGGCGGTCTAGGCAAAAGTTAGGGATTTAAGCGTACGACTATGTCGTCCGGATCACTTATCTGGAGACTATCAGCATTCAAGGTTCAAATGGTGAAAATCAGTCTACTCACTTTCTACTGACAGCAAGGAGATGAGATAGTTGAAATATATGAGTACTAGCATAGTTGGAACTTAACGAGATTGTTTCCGCATAGCTTTTTCACTTTTCTTGTGTACAAACTACTTGGCCATACGCCACATTTCAAATAAATACAAGTTCTTTCTCTTTACAATTTTTGTTGTTGTCGTTTGCATAAAGTCCAACGTTTGCTTTGAATGATTATATGCATCTGACAATAAATATCTATTCACAAACATGTGAAAGGTGAACATACGAAAGTAATTACTACAGGCTCTAGGAATTGAGAGGACGACGAAAGTCACCAAAACATTCCCCTGCAGAGCATAATCCCCACAAAGGTGTCGCTCACTGAAACCTTCCCAGTAGTATCGTTAGTCTGAGCAATGATTCCACTCAACTAAACCATGTTACATCAGTCTCAAGATAACGATTCATCACCAGAGAGTATCCCACAAAACATCTCTCAATCATCATTTCCCACCGGACAATATCCAGACTCGAAACTTGGTCAGATAGTGCATCGGAGGAAATCCACATCTTTTATTCCCCAGCCAGAGATTTCAACGGGTTCCAGATCCTTCTAACCCGGTCTCCCAGCAACTATCTAATACTCTCCAGCAGGATCTACACACAAGATCCCCGGTAGAGTACCTCCTAGACTTCTCCCCAGCAGGGTCTATGCACAAGATCCTCGACAGGCGCATTTCTCGATCTCTACCATCCGCAACAATATCTAGGCTCAAGACTTGGTCAGATAGTGCACCGGAGGAATCGAGGTTATCTTTCTTCTCAGGGTTTCCATCTGTTTCATCCCCAAGCAGAAGTCAGAAATCTTCAAGCAGAACATCCACATCTTCTTCAAGATGGATATGTTTTGAAATACCACAACATCTATCATTCATACATTACTCATAAAAGTCATAATTTGTGCATATGTCATTCGTACACATCGTCATGCATCATACTTTGCATAAGACTAACAATATTCTATCAAAGTTTCTTTGTTTTTCAAAGCAGTACAAATCATACAAAACAAACAGGTCCGGGATTAATGCCCGAAGGCGGAAAACTATCCGAGCGACCGCCTAGTTGTCCTCCGACAATGGTCCGAGATTAATGAAGCAGACGGAAAACTATCGAGCGACCACCAGTTGTCCTCCAACAAGCGGTCCGAGTTGATACCGAGCCGACGGGAAAACTATCGAGCGACCGCCCTTATTGTCCTCCGACCAGGATCCGTTAATACGAAGCAGACGGAAAACTATCGAAAGATCACAAGTTATCCTCCGATAATAGGCATTGGATCGTGCAAAACCTGACAGGTCCATATTTTGCCAACTATTATCCCCTCAGAGTAATCAACACGAAGGATTATTCTGACTCTCTCTTATTATCAATAGCAACTACAGAGCCTAGCGTATGATTCAGTTGCCTTGGATGGCATCTTAAGCCCATCTCCGACTACTTGTCAACATTTCTCCACTTTCAGAATGCTGCATATTTGGTTAAAAAACAATACAAACCAATAACTTCATTCAAAGATGAGCACGAAGTCTAACGTACGACTCTCTCCGGATGGCATCTTAAGCCCATCTCCATGCTCATTTCACTTCCAAAAACGTCTACAGCGCCTAGCGTACGGCTCACTCCCCAGCATCGATCTTTCCAGATGGCATCTTAAGCCCATCTCCGTCGGTTCTCCTATCCAGACAACAATCTCGAGTCTAACGTACGAGTCATTACCCAGCGAAGTCTCCAACTACTCCAAATGGCATCTGTAAGCCCATTCCCGCGTCATCATCCATCACCAGCGAGTGCAAATTTTCAGTTGTACTCGAGTGTTCAATCATCTTCTACCTCCAGGTCACGAAAGGCGAGCATGCCAATCTAACCCTTCCAGTAGGAGAAGATTGAACAGGGGCAGCTGTCATACCCCAAAATTTACCCTCTAACTTCTCAAGACATTTCATACATCCATACTCAAGGATTCCTCAAAGGGTTGATCAGACAAACCCTCTCCTAGACAATCAACCCAAAAACTAGGGTGTGGTATTTTTCAGATCAAGATGGACTTCCAACATCTCCAATGATCATCATGCCTCCTCATATGCTTCAAAGATTCCGCATGTCAAGTTTCAAGCCTCACAAGTCAAGTTTCCTCAGACAATTGCTCAGATGGTTGAAAATCAGTTGTATTGGACAAAAAGTCAACTGTGGTCAACATACAGTCAAGCTTCATGATTTTTGGTCAACATCCTCATTTTGAAGTTACATTCATCATTTGATCAAGGTTTGATCATGATTCATCAAGAAAACTCAAGATTTGCTCAAAAGTCAAACTTTCCAAATTAGGGTTTTTCAGTGAAAAGTCAATTGAACTTTGACTTAGCATAACTTCTTCATACTTTCTTAGAAATTTTTCCACCACCTCTTGTTTTGAAGGAAATTCAATTCTCTACAACTTCATGTCTCACAAGAATGTTCAAAAAATTCTTCATTTGGAAGGTATGGATCAAAACATTACAGGTCCTTTTCAAAGTCAACAAAAAGTCAACTTTTTGTTTTGAAGATTTATTGAGCATGGAAACTCCAATTGAGATGAAACCAAAGAGGTTGTTTAGAGGACACTTAGAGATTTCTAAAAAGTCCAAGAAAATTCAAAAATGTGGAACATTAAGCAAAATACACCATTCAGAAGTTGGGCATTTTTGAACAATTGCACAAAAGGAGATATTTGTCAAAATGCAATTTTTTCCAAATGGGCCTATAATTTTATGATCCAAACTTGATCATAATATTATTTGCGACCTATTGATGCCTTGCCATGACCACATTTTATTTTATTGATTTATTTTTGAATTTAAAATCATTTAATTCAAATTTAAATTATATAAAATATGAAAATAAGATATATTTTCAAAAGGAGTGGATTTTTATCAAGCTTGAGGTCCAAGATAGCTCGTGAAACATACCAAATTCGTGCTAGCCTCTCACATGGAAGGAAAATCAAATTTTCAAGAAATTCGATTTGATTTGAAAGAGAAAAATTTTGCATTCAATATCCAATCTTTTTTCACTCTCGTTGCTCTCATATTTCACTCTATAAATACCAAGCAAGCTGCACAAGACAAGACACGAAACCCTAGCCCCATACACAACCCTTATTTTGCCAAATTTTTTCTCAAATTGTCAAAAATCGAATTTCAATTTCCAGCAGGTTTCAAGGCAAGCCAACCATCCAAACACCTTCCTGAGGTTCTCAGCAATAGAAACCATCCCTTACTTGAAGCCAAGACTGCCCAGAACTCGATCCCAAGCTTGCTCCGATTTGGTATATTTTTGAAATTCGAATTTCATTATTCATGCATTGTTAATGTTTTTTGTGTTTTTGTTTGAACTCAGGATGCGTATTAGGTCACGTTTGAACCATCTCATGCAAGTTTAGACGTATAGAACTCGAATCACCATAACTAGGGCATCTTGAACTGTTTGAATCGAACCGGTTGATACAGGCGTTTTCAGGGCAAATTAATGGCACCATCGTGTTCGCAGCCCTCGATTTAGGGGGGTAGGGTACCTTAAAACTTTTTATTTCGCGTATTTTTCAAGTTTTGATTTCAGGTTGATCGGAGAAGGCAATAGGAGCTAGGGCTCCGTCGTTGACTGACTCCGTGAGGGTTAGCGTGGCACAATGAAGTGTCTGATCCCCACTGCATGCCAGGGTCCACCTGCGCTGACTGTGTTTGAAATACATCCATGACACGTTATCACTTATAAACAATTGATTTCGGTTTCCATGACACGAAGTGCACTGTGGCGTAGTGGTTAAGGCGTTGGCATGTTCAGATTCTCTCGAAGGTCACAGGTTCAATCCCTGGCAAGACCAATTCTTTTTTCCTTTTATAAACTAACTTATTTTTTCATATTTTCTTATTTTCTTTTAATATTTTCATTCAATTTATTTTATCTTCTAATATTTTTATCATGCATCTAAAAAACACCAAAAATAATTATTTTTTGCATACTCATCAGAAAAATCTTTATTTAATTTTTAAAATTAAAATTATTATTTTTGCATGCATATTTAATTTAATTGCTAATTTATCATTTAAATCACTTTTAATTATTTTTAAATTATCAAATTGACTCCAAAAATTCCCAAAAAATTATTTTATCATATTAATGTTATTTCTAACATAAAAACTTTTTCTCATTCAAAAAATACTTATTTTTACTAACATTTTCCTCTTATGCAATTTCCTTCCGTTTTCCGATTTTTTCATCTGTTCACAGGTTATACCGTTTCGGACAATATTTATTGCTTTTCTTTTCAAATTATGTAATTGCCTGTGGGATGTAATGTTTAATTAGGACTTTTATTTTCCGCACTCTCAATTATGTATCTGCCCCAAAGCCTTGTAATAGCGTAGGATTTATCTTTCCGCACTTTCCATTTCTGCAATTAACTTTCTGCACCCTATAAACTGCTAGTAATTAGGCGTGTATGGCAAGATTAAAATTGGACATAGATCACGTATAATTCCAAGATAAAATACCTGAATTTGACACACTCTCTTTCACACATACACCCCTTAGGGTAATTCTCTCTCGTTGCCTTTACGAATTCTAATGGTCATGTCCCTCGAACGTAGAGGTATTCTAGCACCATTGCCTTCAAACAAATCATCATAGTCCCTTTGATACAAAGATCATAAGACCCACGATGTCGCCTCCGAACACATGATCTTGACCCTCGATTGTCGCCTACGAAAAATGATGATAGTCCCTTCGAATGTGCTAGGATACTTCCTACAAGTTGCTTTCTATGACCAGCCGATGTCCCTTCGAATGTCCCGCTTACATCCAACGAATAGGGTTACCTACCAACTAATGGTACGGATAACGCTATTCTAAAGGAAAGTAAAATAACACGAAAACGACTAATTCTGAGTAGGTAATAAGACTTTTAGTTGCTTGCTCTATCAAAATACTTTTTGCACCTCACACTTTTGTCAAAGTTCAAACTCTTTTCAAAACAAAACATTTCCGAACACTTTGTATACATTCCTACATGAATCATTACAAAGTCAAAGCGAAATGCCTTTTCAAAACATTTTTGTCAAACACACAGAAAGCACAATTTTTAAAGTGATCTAAGAGCAACTAAGAGCCCGTAGATAACTACGGATGGAAAGGGGTGCTAATACCTTCCCTTTTCATAACCTTCTCCCTTACTCAGAATCTAACAAAGGTCTTTTTCTGTTCTTTTCACCTTCCCTTAATTGGATAAAAGAAAAGTCGATGGCGACTCTTGCTATCCGCACATTTGCGATACAAAATTCTCAAAGTCAGTTCACCGTATTACAAGCGGTATCTAGCAACACATCACTGCTACCCAAGTCACAAAAATTTCATGTGATCTGACAAAACCTTTTCGTGATAATGCTTGTGTGTTCAATTACCCTTTTGCCCTTATGTCTATATTGAACACAAGGCATAGACCGTATCACCCTTGTCCAGTTCAATATTGGGACCTTAGACATTTATCCTGTTATGCAGGATGGGCAAATTCCATCTAGGTCACTCATGTCCCTCAACATGCTTTGTGAAGTATCTATCTAGGTCACTCATGTCACTCATGACATATTTTTCGACACGTTGTACCAGTTGTTGAAAACTGAGGCTACCTCACAAAGAAGGAGAAAATTGAGGCCATGATGAACATGAGGAATAAAATACTAAGTACTCCCCCTCAAACTGAGAACTATGCTACGGCACAAATTGACACAACATCCTCTTTTAGAGCACAAGAGGAAACTCAATAAAAAAAATAAACACTTGAACTATCCATTTACAGACATAGAGAACCAGACCTCTATATTGGATAACTCAGAACACAATACACACTTTGTGTTCATAACTCAAAGACAAGACACTAAACAAAAATACTTGTAGAAAATGAAAGAACCAACAGACTCAAATTAGGACATCTTATTCAACATCTTTGCAAAAACAGCTGCAAAGATTGACCTCAGACTTAAAAACGTCTGAACACTATCCTTCTTCCCTATGTTTTCCACAAATTGACAAACAGAACCTTCATAGACTCTAAACTTACTCATGTCTGGACAATATACATGAGAGCATAACAAACAAAGACACATACAAAAGTGAAGGAAGGAAAAAGAAACTCTAAATACCTGAGCAACTAAAATAACGTACCTAGACTGTAACAGTTGTCTTGGTCAAGAAATGCTACTTCAACAAGAATCGCATCAAGTGAATTTGTGCACTAGCTGAAAGCAATGAATGCCTTTAATACAACCTGTTTATTTTGGAACTGACAATTTCCAAAACATGCACCAAGTCAGAACATGTGATACACATCATCAATACACGTCTTAGATGAAAATTTTAAGAACTATCCCTGCTGATCTTTAAGGATAAAACATATCTTGAGATATGTTCTGACTTCTTGTTCGAAATTATTCTTCTGGCTTGAAAAGATTAGTCTTTAAAAGACTTTCCATATGATTAGAAGCAGAAATACATTGTCTTTGCTGATCTCAATACCCCTTCATAACCGTGCAGATTAATTCCTCCATCAGTTGCAGCTTGACAGACATTGTTATACCCCAAAATTTTCCCTCCCATTTCTCAAGGCAATTCACATATCCATACTCAAGACATTTCACAAGGGTTACACCAGACAAACCCTTTCGTAGGTAATCAACCCAAAACTAGGGTTTTTGCCATTCTTAAATCAAGATGGACATCCTATGATTTAGCTGGTCATCATACTTCGTCATATGCTTCAAAGAATCTCCATGACAAATTTCAAGCCTTACAAGTCAACTTTGCTCAGTCAATTGCTCAGATGGTTGAAAATCAGTTGTATTGGACAAAAAGTCAACTATGGTCAACATACAGTCAAACTTCATAATTTTTGGTCAACACCAATATTTTGAAGTAATATTCATCATTTGATCAAGGGTTGACCATGATTCCTCAAGGAAAGTCAAGATCTGATTAGAAGTCAAAGTTTCCAAATTAGGGTTTCTCTAGACAAAAGTCAACAGAAATTTGACCAGGCATAACTTTCACATACTTTATCAGAAATTTTTCCACCACAGCTCATTTTGAAGAGAATTCAATTCTCTAGAACTTCATATCTCACAAGCTTGGGCAGAAAATGCTTCATTTGAAAGATATGGATCAAGACATTATAGGTCCTTCTAGAAAAGTCAACAAAAGTCATCTTTTTGCAAAGAAGTGTCCATGAGCATGGAAGCTCCAATGGAGATGAAACCAAAAAGGCTTTTTAGAATACATCTTGAGCTTTCTAAAAAGTCCAAGAACACCCAAAAATATGGAAAATTGAGCAAGATACAAATTGTGCAAGTTGGGCATTTTTGAGGAGGTGCATGAGGAAAAATACCTTGCAAAAGCCAAAAATTTCCAAATGGGCCTAAGATTTTATGATTTAAACTTGATCATGAGATTATCCATGATCACGCCCTCTACCTCATTTATTTATTTATTTTTGAATTTAATAGCTTAAATTCAAATTTAATTAAATAAAATGCAAAAATAAAAGATAAGGCAAGATGGGCTAGATATTTGCATGGCTTGGGGTCCAAGATAGCTCATTACAAGCTGTCAATTTCGTTCAAGAAGATTGAGGGAAGATTGAATATATTTTGAAAGATTTTGTGAAATTTTTCAAATCAAATATTCTTCATTCAAGGAGAATATTTTCTCTCAATGTCTTAACCTAATTTCATTCCTCTATAAATACATGGCTTTCTTACAAGTTTGGAGGCTTTTTAGACAAACCTTATACGTGCTGCCAGCCCTTTGCAAGAACCCTAAATTTCTCAAAAATTCTCAAAAGTTGGCCAAATCGTATTCCAACTTCCATCCAGATTCAAGAGCTTCCAAGCATTGATTCTTGTTCCTGAAGTGCAGTAGGGTAAGAATGGATCATAATCCATGGTCAGAACATGCTAAACCGTGCCATCCATGAGCATCCATGTTCATGTTTTGTTGAAAATCGTATTTTGCTTTTTACTTTGTTTTATTGATTTTTGACTATGCTAATGTGTTCATGAGGTCTTTTAGAGCAGGTTTGATCCATCCTTCACAAGTTTGACGCGTAAATCACTAGATGCCATTGTTAGGGCATGAATTTAGTGAAGATCCGGTTTCCATGATGCAAGTCGTTTTAGGACAAACAAACACTACCATTAGATTCATAGCATCCTAATTTGTGGATCTGGATTATTTTTGTTTGCGTTTTCATGCGTTTTATAGGTTTTTAGCATTTGAGCATGCCGGAGAAGATGACCGGAGCACTGTTCCGGTGCTTCTGACTCAGAGACTTCTAACCCTTACCTATTTATGGGTTCAGAAGGATGAATGGATGTATCACCGCCCCAACGGTTTACCTTGCGCACACTATATCACTCTCTCTATCAGGTCGTGGGTTCAAACCCCACCTTTTGCAAATATTTTTCTTTTTGCCTTGCAAGTTCCAGAAACTAGTTTCTGGACCCCTCCCAGCCATAAGTGTCAACTTCTGGGCGCCACAAGCATTAGAGTGAAATTCACGGCAGCGACGTGATGTCACGAGAGAATGTTATGACACAAGATCGACACTCATAACAATTCACACAAGAAATTCAAACTGCAAAGAAAACACAATAAATTGTTTACCCGTTCGGTGTAACTACACCTACAGGGCCTACCAAGCCGTGGAGGAAATTCACTATTAGTAGAATTAATTCGTGAATAAACCAACCAGCTTTATCTCCTTCACTTAAAACTACCCAATGCAACTTCAATCTAAGTCCTACTTAGACCTGAGTTCCTACTCACTCCCCCTCAATCACAGCAGTGATATCAACCTATTGATTAATTGAATTGTGAAGACACTCTTCAATAAACAAACTTGATTTTGCTTCAAAGCTTTAATCAAGAGACACAACACTCGTGCTTCAAAGCTTTGAGTGATAAACTACCCTTACAAATAAATCCTAGTCCAAAGCACTTATCAATTGATAGTTGTTTGGCTCACAAGAGTAACTAGAATTACAAAATACAACCTGCTAAAATCTTCAATACAGTTCAAGAGGCGTGGCAGCAAAGTAAGGGTTCTATTCCTTTTATAGAAGCAGTCCTGAAACTTCAGTTTTGGGCTTCCATAATAATAGCTAGGGTTCACTTAATTAATCCTAAATACTTGGTCTTTTCAACAACCAATTTAGGTTTAACTAAGATTAACATAACATCCACGTGAGCATGCAATCTAATAACAGAAAACATAATAAAACAGCTCAACAAACTTCCTGAAAACTCTTAGGAAAAACAGATTTTGCAGAACAGTAAATGTCACACAGAATGTCATAACATCTGTTATGACATCAGTATATTTTCTCTGTAATTCCGGACAAAGATTTAGCTTCCGGTTAAACAGCTTTAAACATCCTTGTCATGTAGGATTTATCTTCAATCTCTGAATGTCATGACATTTATCAAGACATTGCTATAGTCTAGTTTTACCAAAAAGTAATGCCAACTTAAAACACTAACAAACTCCCCCTTTGGCACATTTTTGGCTAAAACAACTTAAGTCACCAGAGTACCCATGCAGCAGAAGAAAAAACAGACTACTTCTAAGCTATATCTAAGCTTTAAGAAAAACAGATCCTAGAGAAGATAAATTCTACCCAATTTTTCATACAATTGCCCCAATTGCCCACATATACTTCTCCATACAGTTTCCCCAACTGTCACACATATACTTCTCCCCCTTTTTAGCCTCAAAGGGGCCAAAGGAACCAGTACAAATACCCCAACATTCATCATATATTATAGAAAGTACCATCACAATTAAGTTTACAACTCTGTCAAATTTAATACAATCATCCAAAACAAAATAGGGAAAATGCAGAACAAAGTTAATCAATAAAACAACAAAACAGAAACACCATAGCAATAGGCTATCAGATCAAGTGCTCTCTTCTCCTGAAGAAACACTATGAAAGGAAGCATCTTCAGAACTTTCTTCAGCTCCAGCCATCTGAACATCATGATCAGCATTACCATCTAACCCTTCATCCTCAACCTCTGTGTCCTGCTCTAGTTGAGAGATCAGTTCTTCAAGGCTTTGCTTCCTTGCTTCAAGCTCTTTGCAGGTTGCTTTCAGCACAGCTAAGACTGTTGCCTTCTGAGAAGTTGCCTTGACATTGGATGTCTCACCAGATGTCATGACAATGTCTGGGACATGTCTTCCTTGAAACAGCTTGTAGTGAAATCCAAGAGCAGGGGCTCTTTTGCAGACTGCATCTCTGTCAACTAGTATATCAGGATATTGATCCATTATTATGCCACACAGGAGGGAGGGAAAGGCTATTGGTCCTTTGATTGCATAGCTTTCAGCATGCTTGAGGGTCTGCTCAAATATGTAGGTTCCATAGTCAAATTTTGCTTGTGTACCTACTGCAAATATAAATCTGCCCAGTCCAATAGAAATAGTTGACTTGTGATTGGTTGGGACCCAGTTAGCAGCACCTATTTTGTGCAGGATGGCAAATTTTACACTTAGCTTGCTTGCTGTGAGTTTTCCCTTCAGAGGCCATTGCTTCACTTGTTTGGCAGTGATTGTTTGACAGATCTTGTTATCAGTTTCCTCAAGGTCTGGCTGAGCATCATCTGATCTCCCCAAGAATCTGTTGACCACACTTGGAGAGAACTTTACTTTTCTCCCCCTCACATACACAGTCCTATAGTCTGCAGACCTCCCATCACCACAACCACTTGACAAATTTACTATAAACTCTTTTACTAAAACATCATAGCAGTTTGAGAAACTCACAACTGTCTTCATTAATCCAGCCTCCTTAATCAGATTAACAATCTCTTTGCACTCAAGGGCACTCTTATTCAGCTCCCTTTCCAAAGCAATCCTCTTCAAGCACACATACTTCCATCTCCCAGCATTCTCAGGATGATGGAATGAGATGTTGTCAATAGCCACTTCAGGCACCTTGGGCAGTTTCCCAAGAGTTGGCTTCTTCCTTGGATGAATGTCTGTGACATTCTCCTCAACATCAAAGTCAGAATCTTGATCAGACTCTGAAGGTTCAGGCACCTTCCTCTTCTTTACAACAGGTGTTCTCTTGGGTCTAGAGCCACCACCAACAGTTTTTACTCTACACTTCTTTGTAGAGGGTCCAGCCTTGGTGTTCTTCTCAGCTTTATACACATCTTCAACACCCTTTTCTTTAACAGGACTCTGTGAGGCAGCCTGTTTTCCCTTCCTTCTCATCATCCTCTTTGCAATGCTTGGATTGACATTGGCAATGAGGTCATTGTCTGAGAATTCTTCATCCAAATCAATGACAGGAGGTTCAACTAAATTTTCAGAATCTTGAACTGGAGACTTTTCAAGATTATCACCACTTGGTTTTTCTAGAGTCTCTTCTAAGATACTATCAGAAATGTAATCAGCAGGGGTTTTATCAGAAGCACACTTTTCTGGGGATTCTTCAAGAATACCATCAGAAATATTATCTTCATTAACAACAGGGGACTCATTACAAGCATCATCAATACACACTTCAGAATCTTTAACTGAGGGATTAACAACATTCTTGACAGGAGAATCAACAGGAGTTTCAGTATCAGGATCCATAGGGGTTTTCTTGACATGATCATCAGATGTCTTGACATTCTCAGTGACATCTGGTTCAGGCTGCTAAACTAGGGCTAGCAGACTTTTGGTTTAGAGGGACAGAAACCCCAGGTACAAAGTGGTTTTCGTTTAGGATCCTGGTTACTATCCTAGCAATGACTTCATGCACAGACCTAGACCCCTCTCTGTTTGCTATTTCTCGGGGTACTGAGAAGATGGTTTAGGGGTCTTACCAGACGGTGAAGCGAGTGACCTTCGTGCATTCCTTGTGCGCAGTTTCTTGACCTTCTCAGGGTTTGTAGCCATTGCACGCAGAGGGGTGACCTTCACAGGTTCAACATGCATGGCTTCAGTGCTTGCCCTAATCTCAGCCATGGTAGGAGATGAAAAACCAGAATCTTGGGATGATGAGGAGGAGGATGACATGTTCTGTTGAGACATCTTGAGGAATGCAAGAAAATTTTCACAAAGGGCTTGAGAGTGTTTGTTGTTGAAATGGCAGTAGAGACTTTCAAAAGAAGAAACTGAAATATATATATATATATATATATATATATATATATATATATATATATATATATATATGCCCCTTCCTATTCTTAGACTTTTCAAAAGCAAGGAGAAAATAATTAATTACTCCACTTAGAATTAAATGAAAAAAGTCTCTCCCATTCCTTGTTGTGAGCAATCTTAATTGCTACAATTCCTCATATTGACAAATACCCAGTTTGCCCCTCAAATTCTCAAACTGACTAGCATCAAGAGCTTTAGTAAAAATGTCAGCCAGTTGAAGTTCAGTGGCTACATGTTCCAATTTAATCACTTTCTCTTCCACAAGGTCTTTGATGAAGTGATGTCTAATGTCAATGTGCTTAGTCCTACTGTGTTGTATAGGATTCTTTGAAATATTAATAGCTTTCAGTTGTCACAAGACAATGTCATGACATCTGTGTGACATTGTACTCGATCAACATCGCTTCATCTAGACCATTTGAGAACAATCGCTACCGCTATGTATTCATTGATGGATAAGGACACACAGTTTTGCTTCTTGCTGAACCAAGAAACAAGATTGTTTCCCAAGAAGAAACATCCTCCAGAAGTGCTTTTTCTATCATCAGCACTACCAGCCCAATCAACATCACAATAGCGGATTAATTGGTTCACATCCATGAGAATACAAGATACCATAATTGCAAGTTCCACTCACATACTTAAATTCTCTTTACGATTGATGTGACTTACTTTAGGTTCAGCTTGGTATCTTGCACACACCCCAACAACAAATGCAATGTCAGGTCTGCTGGTTGTTAAGTATAGCAAGCTTCCTATCATGCTTCTATACAAGCTTTGATAAACATTTTCTCCACTTGTGTCCTTGGACAACTTCAAATGTGTAGGAGCAAGAGTCCTTTTATGGCTGGCATTCTCCATTCCAAACTTCTTAACAATATTCCTTGCATACTTGCTCTGTGGAAGGAATGTTGAGTCTTCCATCTGTGTGACTTGCAGTCCAAGAAAATAAGTCAACTCTCCCATGAGGCTCATTTCAAACTCAGCTTGCATTTGGTTGGCAAAATGTCTTACCATTGTGTCTGACATTCCTCCAAATACTATGTCATCAACATAAATTTGAGCCACCATTATCTTTACTCCTTCATTCTTGACAAAGAGAGTTTTATCCAAGGCTCATTTCCTATATCCTTTGTCAGTAAGGAACTTGGTCAGCCTTTCATACTAGGCCCTAGGAGCTTGCTTCAGCCCATAGGGCTTTCCTCAACTTGTAGACATGATCAGGAAAACTTGGATCCACAAATCCTTTAGGCTGTTCTACATATACCTCCTCATTCAAATAGCCATTTAGGAAAGCACTTTTCACATCCATCTGAAACAATTTGAATTTCAGAATGCAAGCAACCCCTAGTAGTAGCCTGATTGATTCCAGTCTAGCCACTGGAGCAAAAGTCTCATCAAAATCAATTCCTTCAACTTGAATGTATCCCTGAGCAACAAGTCTTGCTTTATTTCTGGTGACAACCCCTTCTGCATCAGACTTGTTCTTGTAGATCCATTTTGTGCCAATGATGTTTGTTCCTTCTGGTCTAGGAACTAGCTTCCACACTTCATGTTGCTTGAATTGGTTCAATTCATCTTGCATTGCTCCAATCCAGTATTCATCAGTTAGAGCCTCTTTGACATTCTTTGGCTCAATTTTTGACACAAAGCAAGAGTTTGAGACAATTTCTTTGGATCTTGTAATGACACCACTGTTTGGATCTCCAATGATGAGTTCCTTTGGATGATCTTTTTGAATTCTGATGGAAGGATCTTTGTTAGCTTCCTCTGGTTCAGGCTTTGGTGAAGTAGGAACAGGTACATCATTCTTATCAGACACTTGTGGTGATGTCTCAAACAATGTCTCAACATCACATGGGACATTGTTTTCCTGATGGTGATCATCAACTATGACATTAATAGACTCCATCATAACTTTAGTCCTGGAGTTGAACACTCTATATGCTCTGCTGTTTATAGAGTATCCCAAAAAAATGCCTTCATCACTCTTAGAGTCCATCTTTCTCCTTTGATCACGATCTGTCAGAATATAACATTTGCTACCAAACACATGGAAATACTTCACAGTAGGTTTTCTTCCCTTCCATATTTCATACAGGGTAGAAGATGTTCCCTTTCTCAAGGTGACCCTGTTGTGAACATAGCAGGTTGTATTCATAGCTTCAGCCTAAAAATGCAAAGGAAGTTTTTTTGCATGAATCATTGCTCTGGCTGATTCCTGTATAGTCCTGTTTTTCCTTTCCACAACTCCATTTTGTTGAGGAGTTATAGGAGAGGAGAACTCATGATTGATTCCTTCTGAGGAGCAGAATTCATCAAACTTGCTATTCTCAAACTCCTTTCCATGATCACTTCTTATTCTGACAATGCAACCTTCCTTCTCTCTTTGAAGTCTTTTGCATAACTCTTTAAAAACATCAAACACATCAGATTTTTCTTTGATGAAGTTTATCCAGGTAAATCTGGAGAAATCATCCACAACAACATAAGCATATCTTTTTCAACCAAGACTCTCAATCTGTATAGGCCCCATCAAATCCATGTGTAGCAGCTCCAGCACTTTAGAAGTGGTCAGATGTCTAGACATTGGGTGTGACATTCTGGTTTACTTTCCAACTTGACACTCACCACAGACTCTCCCTTCATCAATATGAAGTCTTGGTATCCCTCTGACAGCTTCCATGGAAATGATCTTTTTCATTCCTCTGAGATGTAAATGACCAAGTTTTTGGTGCCACAATTTTACCTTCTTTTCATCTTTGTCTGTAGAGCACACAGAAGATAGGTTGGTGTTCTCAGATTCCCACATGTAGCAGTTGTCCTTTGATCTGACTCCTCTCATAACCACTTCTTGTTTATCATTGATTACAAGACATTCAGACCTAGTGAAGTTGACTTTGAATCCCATATCACATAGCTGACTTATGCTTATGAGATTAGCAGTCAAACCTTTTACCAGCAACACTCCATTTAGGTTTGGAACACCAGAACATTCCAAGTTTCCAACACCTTTGATTTCTCCTTTAGCTCCATCCCCAAAAGTAACAAAATTGGTATAGTGAGGTTTGACATCATTCAGAAGATTTTTTATTCCAGTCATATGCTTAGAACACCCACTATCAAAGTACCAATCTTCCTTGGCAGACACTCTAAGGGAAGTATGAGCTATCAGAGCTGCAGTCTTCTTCTTCCAATGATGAGTGTAGGATACTTTGTTGACCTTAGGCTTGACATAAGGAACTTGATTAGGATATCCATGTAGTCTAAAGCAAAAAGGCTTTATGTGACCAAACCTCCCACAATAATGACATCTCCATCTTTGAAACTTTTTCTTCATGTTTCTTTGATCTTGATGTTGTACCCAATATTGTGACATCTGCTTAGACATTGGCTTATTAGGTTTGTTCTTCCTTTTGTTATCAGCAAATTTCTTTGCCTCCACATATCTTGAGCCAGGCCTATTTCCTGTCTTGTGGTGTGACATCTTCTTTGACATTGACTTGCCAGGTCTATTCTTCTTCTTGTCACCAGCAGGTTTCTTTGCAGCTTCATATCCCAGATCATGCTTATTTCATGCATTCTGTCCAAGCTGCAGGATTTCTTCCAACTTATCAGTACCAGATGTCAACATTTTGACAGACTTAGACATCTGATCAAGTTTGGAGTTCAACATTATAATTTCATTGTTGAGGTGATTTATACTAGCTGTGTTTTCCTTCTTCTCAACCTCCAACTTCACAATCAGCTTTTTTTGTTTCTCATTTTGCTGACATACTTCACCACTTTTTATACACAACTTCTTGTAGGTTTCAGCAAGCTCTTCAAATGTCACTTCCTCATCACTAGAATCCATATCAGAATTGCACACTCCAGAGAGAGCAGTGACAAGTTTGGCTGCTTCTTCCTCATATTCACTTCCTGAGTCACCATCAGACCAAGTGACAACCATCCCTTTCTTTTGTTTCTTCAGAAAGGTAGGGCATTCAGCTCTAATATGCCCATATCCTTCACAACCATGACACTGGATTTCTCTGCTTTGACTTCCTTTTTCTTCTGACTTGGATCTTCTGCTGGAGTCATAAGATCTGCTAATGTCAGATGAAATGTTCTTGACATTGGACCTTGACTTTGGATCAATTCTCTTGATGAGTTTGTTGAACTGCCTTCCAAGCATAGCTATAGCTTCAAATATCTTCTCTTCATCATCCTCCTTACATCCCTCTTCAGTATTGGATACAAGTGCTATGCTCTTGTTCTTCACATCAGATTTCACTGATTCCCATCTCAAAAGTCTGGAGAGATCCAACAAGATCTTCCACCTTCAAGGTGCCGATGTCCTGAGCTTCCTCTATAGCAGTCACTTTCATTGCAAACCTTTTAGGCAATGATCTGAGAATCTTCCTCACCAGCTTTTCTTCTGACATCTTTTCACCAAGTGCTCCTGAGGTGTTGGCAATCTCCAAGATATTCATGTGAAACTCATGAATGGTCTCATCTTATTTCATCTTCAAATTCTCAAATTTGGTAGTGAGCATCTAAAGTCTTGACATCTTCACCTTGATGTCCCTCATGAGTAGTTTTGAGAGTGTCCCAAACATCCTTGGCCACTCATTGATGAACTAGTCTCGAAGATATTTCACAATTCCATTGAATAAGGCATTCAATGCTTTAGAGTTCCCAGTGCTAGCTCCTCTTTTCTTTGTTCCATTCTTCCTCGGGTTTCAAGACAAGGTTTCATCCTTCTCAAGCTTGGTGGATGTTTCCATCCTTTGTCGGCTCTCCAAGCTTTAATATCCAAAGGACCTCAAAAGGTAACCATACGAGGTTTCCAAGAATCATAATTGATCCATCCAAAGATAGGTGGTCTACCTCCAAATCCTCCTTCCTCATCCATTACGCCTAAACTATTATCCCTAGATCTCACCCAAATAACAGGCGGTGCCCGCTGATGCCAATTGAAATTCTGGCAGAACGTGATGTCCTGAGAGAATGTTATGACACAAGATTCGACACTGCTAACAATTCACCAAGAAATTCAAAGGTAAAGAGCACAATAAATTGTTTACCCAGTTCAGTGTGTAACTACACCTACATCTGAGGGCTACCAAGCCAGGGAGGAAATTCACCATTAGTAGAATTAATTCAGGAATAAACCAACCAGTTTATCTCCTTCACTTATAACCTACCCAATGCAACTTCAATCTAAGTCCTACTTAGACCTGAGTTCCTACTCACTCCCCCTCAATCACAGCAGTGATATCAACCTATTGATTAATTGAATTGTGAAGACACTCTTCAATAAACAAACTTGATTTTGCTTCAAAGCTTTAATCAAGAGACACAACACTCGTGCTTCAAAGCTTTGAGTGATAAACTACCCTTACAAATAAATCCTAGTCCAAAGAACTTATCAATTGATAGTTGTTTGGCTCACAAGAGTAACTAGAATTACAAAATACAACCTGCTAAAATCTTCAATACAGTTCAAGAGGCGTGGCAGCAAAGTAAGGGTTCTATTCCTTTTATAGAAGCAGTCCTGAAACTTCAGTTTTGGGCTTCCATAATAATAGCTAGGGTTCACTTAATTAATCCTAAATACTTGGTCTTTTCAACAACCAATTTAGGTTTAACTAAGATTAACATAACATCCACGTGAGCATGCAATCTAATAACAGAAAACATAATAAAACAGCTCAACAAACTTCCTGAAAACTCTTAGGAAAAACAGATTTTGCAGAACAGTAAATGTCACACAGAATGTCATAACATCTGTTATGACATCAGTATATTTTATGCAGAATTCCAGCACAACATTTAGCTTCCAGTTCTGAGCTGTACTTTAAACATCCTTGTCATGTAGGATTTATCTTCAATATCTGAATGTCATGACATTTATCAAGATATTGCTATAGTCTAGTTTTACCAAAAAGTAATGCCAACTTAAAACACTAACAAGAAGCTCTAGCTTCTGAGTCTCTAGCAGCAGAACATGCCCAGAAGCTTCAGCTTTTGGACCTCATCATAAGACGCCACGCCCAGAAGTACCTACTTCTGGATCCATATACAGCAGAAAGCCCCAGAAATTCCAAGTTCTGGGCACCTCCAGCGCAGAAACCCTAGAAGTTCCAACTTCTGGGTGCCTCCAGCAAGAAATTTCCCAGAAAACTCCAGCTTCTGGGATGGCTTCTTCCAGAAGCGCTTCTGCATCTTTTTTTTAATTATTTTCCATATTTTTATTAGTTTTGCCTATTTAATAATTAATTAAAATTAGTAAATTAGGTTAAACAATTAGGATTAATTAGACAACTTCCACTAAATTTTTTCTCTTATTTTTAATTAATTAATTTAGGGTTAGTATTAACTAATATTTCTTAAAAATTAATTAAAATCAATTACACTTAGGATTATTTCTCACATCTTAAAAATCCAAAAATATTAGGACTAGTTTTCTTTTCCGTTATTTATTTTCTCGCATTCTTTATTCCAATATTATGTAACTGCTCATGGGAAGTAATAGCTTTAATTAGGTTTTACTTTCTACACTTCTCAATTATGTAACTGCCCCAAAGCCATGTAATAGCCTAGAATTTACTTTCCGCACTTTACTTTACGCAATTTACTTTCAGCACCTATATACTGCTAGTAATTAGGCGTGTATGGCAAGACTAAAAAACAACGTAGATTACTTCTAATACAAATGGTCAAGGGTACTCTCTTCACACATGCACCCCCTAGGGTATTCTCTCTCGTTGCCTTTTGAACAAATGGTCAAGTCCCTCGAACGTAGGGGTATCTTAGCACTGTTGCCTACGAAATATATCATCATAGTCCCTTCGATACAAAGATCATAGTCCCTCGATGTTGCCTACGAATACATGATCTCGTCCCTCGGTTGTTACCTACAAAAAGTGATGATCGTCCCTACGAATGTGCTAGGATACTCCTACAAATTGCCTTCTATGACCATCTGATGTCCCTTCGAATGTCCCTTCGAATGTCCCTTTACATCCAACGAATAGGGTTACGTACCAACTAATGGTACGGATAGCACTATTCTAAAGGAAAGCAAAATAACACGGAAACGACCGTTCTGAGTAGGTAATAGACTCTAAATTACTTGCTCTATCAAAACATCTTTTTACACCTCACACTTTTACAAAGTTAAAACACTTTTCCAAAATGAAACATTTCCGAACACTTCGTATACATTCCAGCGTGAATCATTACGAAGTCAAAGCGAAATTCCTTTTTAAAAACATTTTCCAACACACACACAGAAAGCAAATTTTAAAAATGAGCTAAAGCAATTAAGAGCCCCTAGATAACTATGGATGGAAAGGGTGCTAATACCTTCCCTTTTCATAACCTTCTCTCGTAATCAGAATCTAACGAAGGTCTTTTCTTGTTCTTTTCACCTTCCCTTAATTGGATAAAAGAAAAGTCGGTGGAGACTCTTGCTATCCACAACATTTACGATCAAACGCAAAACAAACCAAAGTCAGTTTTCCCACCGTGTTACAGAACTGGCGACTCTGTCGGGGAGACACCCTAAAGAGAGAATACCTTAGGGATTTTAGATCATTTACTGCTTTCCGTTTGACTTGTATGCTTTATCTTAAGGGTTGCTTGGGAATTATACTTGTGGGGGATCCTACACCCGGATCCAGGTTTCCTTAGGTAAGTAGCAATAAATCGCCGCGACCGTTAGGCGTATACCGAAACGATCAACATGGTGGCTACGTTAGTGCGACACTTTAGATGTCCCGATGCTCCTCATGTTCAAGTTGAGGAAAGTATTTGGCGTCTGCATGGTGTCATCAGCACTAACTGAACTTATAGAACCCTAATTGACCCATATTGGCCATTAGAAGGTAGTGAGATGGTCGGCTTCAGTGTAGACTGAGGTTGGTTGATACTCGATGTTACGCTCATTAAGATTCGACTTTCGGGATGTTTCGGTCGACCACTTGGTAGTTGTATTGAAATAAAGCCTACGAGAACGATCAATGATATGAGATTCCTAGAACCCGGTTACTATTATAGGATAGGATGAACCCACTCAAACTTTGGTAGGGTAGACACCTATACCTCATGCAAGCCTTAAACCTAGGGTTATTGTGTGACTTGTTTGTGCTTGCTATCTGTTTAATCATGACATCATGACATCATAACATTGCACCATCATAACATTTCTAACTATTTCAAGGACCTAGGAATTTATCTTTGCTCTGTTTTGTAGGGAATCATGGCTTCTAGAAAGACTATCCGAATCAACTTCATGGGTATACCTTCTCCACTTAAAGAATTGGTTTAAGAACTTCCCGATCATGCTCAGTTTTTCAAAAGACATGGCTATCTCCTTGACTTGATTACATCCAGTTTTGAAGAAGATATGATGCACGTCTTATTCCAGTTCTTTGATTCGAAACACCATTGCTTTACGTTCCCAGATTATCAGTTGGTGCCTACATTGAAAGAGTTCTCTAAGCTACTTGGGATACCCATTCTTGATCAAATATCATTCACTGGTTCAGAAAAAGCTCCTAAGTACGAAGATATCGCATCGGCCTTACATCTGAAATGCTCAGACATTGAAGCCAATTGGGAAACAAGAAGCGGGGTTAAGGGTTTGCTTGCTAAGTTCCTAATAAAGAAAGCTCGAGAATTCCTCAAAGCTATGAGTTTCCATGCATTCAAAGACATTGTAGCCCTGCTAATCTATGGATTGGTACTATTTCCTAATCCAGATCAGTTCATAGACATGAGCGCCATCAAGATATTCCTCACTCGTAATCCTGTGCCTACTTTACTTGGAGACATTCTGCATTCTCTCCACACTCGTACCATCAAAAGACAAGGAACTCTCATGTGTTGCATACTATTACTTTCCAGGTGGTTTATTTTGCACCTTCCTCAATCAGTAATCAAGAACGAGCAAAGATTGAAGTGGTCTCAAAGGCTGATGTCGCTCTCTCACTCAGATATCCGTTGGTGTCTCTTTTCTCAAAAGGACTTCACATTCATTGAACATTGTGGAGAGTTCCCTAAAGTACCACTCCTTGGCATAACAGGGGTATCACTTACAACCCTTCTTTAGCTCTACTATAGTTTGGTTATGCTCGAAGAGATGGTCCTCATGATATGCTTCTCCAAGGCATTGTGTTTGACTACAACAACGATCTCCAGAACTACCGTCGAAGATTTATGCACGCAAGGGGCATGGTAAAGAAGACTGATACCAAGACTTTGGGACACAAAAATTCCATTCCTTGGGAACCTTACCTCAAATGGGTGCGAGCTCGAGCTCAAAACCTCATGATGCCATTCACGCCTGTTCTACCAATGATCATGGAACCTGTTGCTATAAGTGACGAACCCTATACCATTCTCCATCCTGACATGCCTACTAATTTTGAAGATCTGAAGAGATCCTGGATTCAGCTTAAAGAAGAAAGGGATACATTCGAAGTTTAGTGCTATGCAAGCGAGAAGAAGGTACTAGAGTTGACAAAGCTACTTCACGAGGAGCGAAACGTCAACACCTACTTCAACACCAAGAGGAAGCGCCCATGGGAGACTTAGAGCTCTAGGAATTTGTTCTTTTATTTTTCCAAGCTATCTTTTGTACTTAAAAAGAAAAAAGAAAAAGAAAGAAACTAATAAAAGTTTGTTCATGCTTGTTTAACAAATTTAAATTCCTAAGGTCCTTGAAAACATTGCATTGCATAAACATCGCATATCATGGCATGACATTTCATAATAGGTACATTGAAGACCAGCTTTCTTATTCTCTCGCTGTTTATTTCAGTAGGGGAAATGGCTCTTGAACAAATTCCAGGAAATGTTCACCAACTTGGTCCAAGGCCAGAAAGATTTGAAGATGTTCATCACTAGAAATAAGAAGACCATTGGTGTCCTCATGGGAAGAAATCGCAAAGGTTCAGCTAGGGTGGTCAGCCGCCTAGAAATCTCAGACAAGAGTGGTGAAACTGATGGAAGTGTCAAGAACAGCGAAGGAAGCCATCATGGGTCTGAAAACAGAGAAGAAGACTACCTGAGTGAGCAGTATCCTCCTGATGATGACAGATACAAACAACTTGAAGACCGTCTGAATGCTGTGGAAAACCTGAAAATGTCCGGGCTGAATTTTGATGATCTGAGCCTTGTTCCTAGTGTGGTAATTCCGCACAAGTTCAAAGTTCCTACCTTTGCCAAGTATGATGGCATTTCTTGCCCGAAGTTGCACTTGAAGTCCTATGTCCAGAAGATTCATCCTCATACTGAAGACAGGAAGTTGTGGATCCATTTCTTTCAAGAGAGTTTATCCAGAACTCAGTTGGAGTGGTATTATCAGTTGGAGAGTACCCACATTCATACCTGGAATGACTTAGCAGACGCTTTCTACAAGCAGTACCAGTACAATGTTGAATTAGCACCTACTCGCATGCAACTACAGAGCATGTCTATGGGTCGTGACAAGAAGTTCAAAGAATATGCTCAGAAGTGGAGAGATCTAGCAAGCAGAGTTCAACCACCCTTGTCCAATAGGGAGTTGGTTGATATGTTCATGGGAACACTGACAGGTCCATTCTTCAATCATCTGATTGGAAACTCTTCAGCCGCTGATACTGACAGACGAGCGCATCGAGGTTAGAATCAAGAGCGGGAAGATTCAGATAGAGTCATCTTCAAATGCTGTGAAGAGATCTTTTGGTGGAAGCCAATGTTGTGTATGGTCAGAAAGGTCGTGTTAAAGTCGATCGTACTCAATATGTGGGGGCAGTTGTGATCTCCAATCCTACGCCAGTGCAACCTCAACGAGACAACGCACGTAGCCAGAATGCGCCACGAAGATAATTTACGAAGATCAACATGCCATTGTCACAAGCATTGCAACACATGTTGAAAGCAGAGCTGATTACTTTGAGGGATCCTCCTCAAAACGTCAACACTTCCTCTCCAAAGTACAATCCTAATGCAAGGTGTGCATACCACTCCAACAGCTCAGGGCACGACACTAACAACTATTGGGCTCTGAAGAACAAGATCCAAGACATGATTGAAGCCAAGGAAATTGAGTTTGACCCTCTTGTCGAAACTCCGAATATGATCAACGCACCAATGCCTAACCATGGTAAAAGTTCCAATGCTATTGTCGAAGACTCTTATGTGTATGATGTGAACAATCTGACTATTCCTCTGATGACTGTCAAGAGAGATTTGCTGCAGGCCGGTGTATTTCCAGGATGCCCTAATGACTGTCGTTGGTGTGCATTTGAATCTGACGGATGTGCTTGGTTGAGGAGGCGTATTCAGCGTATGATGGACAACCGAGAAGTACTATTTCTGAAGCCTTCACCTGTGGAGAATTTGTGCGAAGACTTTTCTAAGAATCTGAAGATCGAAGATACAGACGAAGCATTACCAGAAGTCTGGGATACCTTGGGGCAGCCAAGTGGAAAGTTTGATTTCACAATGAAGTACACCGCTCCGGACAGCTACAAGATTCCTATTGAATATGTCAAGGCAACCGGATGGGGAGACGATTTCCCAGAAGACTATGCTGATGTAAACACAATAAGGATCTCCTCTATCGATCCCGCGCCTAGAGTGACACCTCTCATCATCACTTCTCCCAGACCAAATCCATATTCCTCTGACAAAGCTATACCATGGCATTATGGGGCCGAAGTTTACTACCATGGCGTCAAGCAAGACCCATTAACCATTGAAGATATTGCAGTTGAAGCTACCAATCCTGACATCGACAGCATCACCGAATCAAGCAAGGTAACTAGAACTGGAAGAATATTTTCTCTAGAGATCTCTCCACCAAAAGATATTGCGATCCCAGCTCGCATTCCAACTATCGAACCAACTCCCGCAACTAGAGGGAAAGAACCAGTAATTCATCCTGCTCATATAGAAATGCCAAAGGAAGTTGCTGAAAACACCTCTAAGCAAGAAATGGAGGAAATGCTGAAGATTATCAAGAAGAGCGACTACAATGTCGTGGAACAGTTGGGACGAACTCCATCCAAGATATCCATGCTTGCTCTGCTATTGTGCTCTGAGGCTCATGCTAAAGCTTTAGTGAAGTTCCTGAAGAATGCTCACATACCGCAAGATACTACTGTTGATCAATTCGAAGGTTGTATTGCTAGCCTGACTGTCAACAACGGTCTAGGTTTCTTTGATGCTGATTTGACTCCTGTCAGAAAGAAACACAACAAAGCCTTGCACGTCTCCATTGAATGCAAGGACATTACATTGGCTCACGTGTTGGTGGATATTGGTTCTGCTCTGAACATTCTACCGAAAAGTGCTTTCGACCGACTTGATGTTGAAGGAGTGGTCTTGAAGCCCAGTGACATAATTGTAAGAGCTTTTGATGGTTCTAAATGAATAGTACTTAGAGAGCTCATTCTGCCAGTTAAAGTCGGTTCCCAGACTTTTGACTCTACCTTCTTCGTCATGGACATTCGTCCAGCTTACTCTTGCCTACTTGAACGCCCTTGGATACATGGGGCAGGCGCTGTCACCTCTACCTTGCATCAAAAGTTGAAGTACCCAGTGAAGGGGAAGATTGTTACAGTATGCGGTGGAGAAGAATATATGGTAAGCCATCTGCAATCATTCTGATACCTCGAGATGGAAGGTGAATTCTTCAAAACTCCCTGTCAAGCCTTCGAAGCAGTTCCATGAGTCATGCCTGTTGACTCTCCTATTGCTCCTGAAGAAGCTACATGAGTTCCGCCAAGGATGGCCTCACTGAAGGATGCCCAAGCTGCAGTTGAAGAAGGAAGTCGTGCTGTTTGGGGTCAGCTCCCTGATCTTCCTTTCAAATCTGATAAGACTGGTTTAGGCTTCACCATCAAAGGTCAGAAGATGATACGCTGCGAACATGCCGACAAACTTCTCATCCGTATCAACAAGAATGGAATCCATGCTATAGAAGATGACGACAACGACTTCGACATCAGCGACTGGATCCTCCCAACTCCAGACAACGGACTCAGCAATTGGAAGGCCGAAGACGTCATACCGATCTCCTTTAGACAGGAGTAATTGCTTTTGTTTTATGCTATGCTTTTCATTCTTTATTTACGTTCGAACAATAAACTTAAAAGCCTAGTGCCTTGCCCGGGGCATCAAGGCTCGTTTGTGAGGGTTATTATTTGTCATCTACATATTTTCATTCAATAAAATCATTGGACTTTTTGAATTCAAATGCTTTACTTTTTATTTTTACTTTTCTACCCCTTCAAAAGCTATGTGTTCTTACACACACCCACGTGATACACTGCAGATTCACTCCGAATCTCGTTGATAACATCTCTGCTATTGCTAAATATGACTTCGATAATTCGATCTACCAAGCCGAAGACGAAGGTGAGGAAGATTGTGCAGTGCCAGGAGAACTTGTCAGATTACTAAAAACAAGAAGAACAGGTTATACAGCCACACAAAGAGCCAGTCGAGGTTGTGAATCTAGGTACTGACGAAGATAGAAAAGAAATCAAGATAGGAGCGGGTCTTGAGAACAGTATCAAAGAAAGATTGGTCCAGATGCTACGAGACTATATCGATATTTTTGCTTGGTCATACGAAGATATGCCAGGACTAGACATTGACATTGTGGTACACCGATTACCGACGAAAGAAGGTTTTCTCCATGTGAAGCAAAAGGTTCGTCGTATGTGCCCTGAGATGTCTAAGAAGATCAAAGCCGAAGTTATGAAACAGTTCAACGCCGGTTTCCTAGCCGTTACTTCTTATCCGTAGTGGGTTGCAAACGTGGTACCCGTACCTAAGAAAGATGGCAAAGTACGGATGTGTGTAGATTACAAAGATCTGAAAAGAGCGAGTCCGAAAGACGATTTTCCACTTCCT
Source organism: Vicia sativa (assembly GCA_021764765.1). Lineage (NCBI taxonomy): Eukaryota > Viridiplantae > Streptophyta > Magnoliopsida > Fabales > Fabaceae > Vicia > Vicia sativa. The sequence continues at coordinate 302,143,862 of CM038792.1, read as the reverse complement.
CATATTGATGTTCTAGTTGACAACACCGCTCAACATAAAGTCTTCTCCTTCATGGATGGTTTCTTCGGTTATAACCAGATCAAAATGGCTCCCGAAGACATGGAAAAGACTACTTTCGTTACACAGTGGGGCACATTCTGCTACAAGGTCATGCCGTTCAGTCTGAAGAACGTTGGTGCCACATATCAACGTGCCATGGTGGCTTTGTTCCATGACATGATTCATCACGAGATAGAAGTCTATGTCAACGACATGATAGCTCGATCACAAACTGAAGAAGAACATCTTGATCATTTGCGAAAGCTATTTGATAGATTGAAGAAATACAGACTAAGACTCAATCCTAACAAGTGCACCTTTGGAGTCAGATCCGGTAAACTCTTGGGGTTTGTTGTCAGTGGTAAAGGTATCGAGGTTGACCCCGCCAAGGTTAAAGCTATTCAAGAAATGCCAGCTCCCCACACCGAGAAGGAAGTCAGAGGTTTCTTGGGTCGATTGAACTATATTGCCGGATTCATTGCACATCTAACCGCTACTTGTGAGCCAATCTTTAAGTTACTGAAGAAAGATCAAGTTGTGGAATGGAACGACGCTTGTCAAAGAAATTTTGACAAAATCAAGGAATACCTACAAAATCCACCTATCTTGATGCCACCAGTCAAAGGAAGACCTCTTATCATGTACTTAACAGTATTAGAGAACTCAATGGGGTGTGTGTTGGGGCAACATGACGAGTCTGGTCGAAAAGAGTATGCAATAAATATACTACCTTAGCAAAAAATTTACCGACTATGAAATAAGATACTCACAGCTTGAAAAAACTTGCAGCGCTTTGGCTTGGGCTACTCGCCAACTAAGACAGTATATGTTGACTCACACTACCTTGTTGATCTCCAAGATGGATCCGATAAAATACATATTCAGGAAACCTGCTCTCTCCGAAAGAATAGCAAAATGGCAAATGATCTTGACCGAATACGACATCCAGTATACTACTCAGAAAGCGATCAAAGGAAGTGTAGTAGCTGATCATTTAGCTCATCAAGCCATAGATGACTATCAGTCTATGCATTTCGAATTTCCAGACGAAGATGTTTTGCTAGCTACTGATTGCGAAGAACCGGGACCAGACGAAGAACCTGAACCAGGATCCCAATGGACCATGGTCTTTGATGGAGCCTCAAACGCACTTGGCAATGGCATTGGCGCCATCATTACGTCCCCTACCGGCAGGCACACGCCTTTCACTGCCAGGTTATGTTTCAGTTGCACCAATAACATGGTCGAATATGAAGCGTGCATCATGGGCATCAAAGCTGCTATTGATTTAAGAATCAAATTCTTGCAAGTGTATGGAGACTCAGCTTTAGTGATCAGTCAGATTAAAGGCGATTGGGATACGAAGCATCCGAATCTCATTCCATATCGGGAACATATGTTGAGCCTGATCCCTTACTTTGAAGAAATCACTTTCGATCACATTCCACGAGAAGAGAATCAGTTGGCAGACGCATTAGCTACTATGTCATCTATGTTCAAAGTCAGGTGGGACAACGAGGCTCCCCAAATCATCATCGAAAAGTTTGACGAACCAGCATACTGTTGTGAACTTGATACATAAGAGAAACCTTGGTTCTACGAAGTGAAGAGGTATCTCAAGGCTCAGGAATATCCCGCAGGGGCATTTGTCAATGACAAAAAGTTCTTAAGAAGATTCGCATCCAAATTCTTCCTCAGCAACGACATCCTATACAAGCGCAATCACCACTTGTGCTTACTCCGCTGTGTAGACCAGAAAGCAGTTGAACGGATTATGGAAGAATTACATGAAGGCACATTTGGCACCCACTCCAGTGGACATACCATGGCTAAGAAGATTCTGAGAACAGGTTACTATTGGTCCACCACGGAAGCTGATTGTCATCGCTATGCTCGGTCTTTTCACAAATGCCAGATATATGCAGACAAAGTGCACGTACCTCCAGTACCACTGAATGTTCTGACCGCTCCTTGGCCTTTCGCAATGTGGGGGATCGACATGATTGGAGAAATCAAACCTACCGCTTCCAATGGACACCATTTCATCCTCGTTACTATAGATTATTTTACCAAATGGGTAGAAGCAGCTTTGTTCGCATCTGTTACCAAGAATGTTGTGGCTCGATTCATCAAGAATAATCTTATCTGTCGGTACGGCATCCCCGAGAGGATTATCACAGACAATGGTACCAATCTCAATAACAAAATGATCATCGGACTCTACACGCAGTTCAAGATTAAGCATCACAACTCTTCTCCATATCGGCCTAAGATGAACGGCACAGTGGAAGCCGCTAACAAGAATCTCAAAAAGATTATATAGAAGATGACAGTGACTTACAAGGATTGGCAAGAGATGTTGCCATTTTCTCTCCACAGGTATCGCACTACAGTGTGAACATCTACAAGGGAAACCCCCTTCTCTCTTGTATACGGCATGGAAGTAGTCCTGCCGATCGAGGTTTAGATACCCTCAACCAGAGTCCTCCAGGACGCAGAACTAGGTGAAGACGAATGGATCCAGACTCTCCTTGACCAGATCAACTTAATTAATGAAAAACGGCTCGCATCCATCTGCCATGGACATATCTATCAGAAGCGAATGATCAGAGCATTCAAATAGAAAGTCAAGCACTGAGTCTATCAAGTCGGTGATCTAGTAGTCAAGTGCATCATCCTTCCACAAGGTGATTCCAGGGGAAAATGGACTCCCACCTATGAGGGACCATTTGTAGTCAAAACAGTGTTTTCCGGCGGAGCGATGATACTTAGCACCATGGACGGTGAAGACTTTCCACATCCCGTGAATGCAGACATAGTCAAAAAATACTACGCATAAATGAGACCTGCTAGGTCGACTAGCCTAGGCAAAAATAAGGGCATCCTAGCGAACCAAAAACGTTCGGGCAAAATTTAAGGATATATATACAAAATGTACACCCAACAAGTCGAAAACCTGCAAAGGCGGCTTGGGCAAAAAAGGGTATCCCGGTAGACTAAAAACCCGAAAGGGCGGTCTAGGAAAAAGTTAGGGATTCAAGCGTACGACTATGTATCGTCCAGATCACTTATCTACAGACTGTACTACTATCAACGTTTAAGATTCAAATGGCGAAAATCAATTCACTCGTTTTCTACTGACAGCCAGGAGATGAGATAGTCGAAATATATGAGCAATAGCATAGTTGAAACTCGACGAGATTATTTCCGCATAGCTTTTACTCTGTTTTTTGTCTCTTGTATACAGACTGCTTGGCCATACGCCACCTTTCAAAATCAATACAAATTCCTTTTTACAGTGTTAATCCTTATTGTTTTTTCATAAAGTCCAATGTTTGTTTGAATGATTATATGCATTTGACAGTAAACATCTGTTCACAAACGTATGGAAAGCGAACGGACAAAAGTAATTACTATCGGCTCTAGGAATGGAGATGACAACTAATGTCACCAACGCATCCCCCACAGAGTCACTTCACAAAGTTACTTTCACAAGAGTACAATCCCCACAGAGCCATCTATCTCCCTGCAAAGACAAATCTTCTCCAACGAAGTATTACTTTATCATCTCCTCTCCACAGAGTTCCAATATAACAAGTTTCATCAGCTTTAAATGATCCCGACAAGTTTCATCAGCTTTAAATGATCCCAACAAGTTTCATCAGCTTTAAATGATCCTATCAGACTGATCGCCTCAAGTGATCCCAATAAGTTTCATCAGCTTTAAATGATCCTATCAAACTGATCACCTCAAGTGATCCCAATAAGTTTCCATCAGCTTTAAATGATCCCAACAAGTTTCATCAGCTTTAAATGATCCTATCAGACTGATCACCTCAAGTGATCCCAATAAGTCTCATCAGCTTTAAATGATCCCGACAAGTCTCATCAGCTTTAAATGATCCCAACAAGTTTCATCAGCTTTAAATGATCCTATCAGACTGATCGCCTCAAGTGATCCTAATAAGTTTCCATCAGCTTTAAATGATCCCAACAAGTTTCATCAGCTTTAAATGATCCTATCAGACTGATCGCCTCAAGTGATCCCAATAAGTTCCATCAGCTTTAAATGATCCCAATAAGTTTCATCAGCTTTAAATGATCCTATCAGACTGGTCGCCTCAAGTGATCCCAATAAGTTTCCATTAGCATTAAATGATCCTATCAAACTTGTCTACCTTCTCAAGTTATCACGTTACATTGGTCCCCGAGAAGTAACTAAATCATCAACCGATTACGTCAGTCTCCAAGAAGCAGCAGGTTATTCCATATCGCATCATCCCCCAACATGGTTTGTACACAAAGATATTCATCCCCAACGGAGTGTCTCCCCAGTAATTATCATTCCCCAACGATAGCAATATCCAGACTCGAAACTTGGTCAGATAGTGCATCAGAGAAACCTACATCTCTCTTATTCCCTAGTCAGAGGTCACAACAAATTTCAGATTCATTGCCTAAATGGTCTTTCAAGCCTCTTCAGCTTTAATGTTCCTATCAGCTTGGCCACGTTACATCAGTCTCCGAGCAGTAACCGATTATTCCCCAACAAGATCTATGCACGAGATCCCCAGCCGAGTATCTCTTGGTCGCTGTTATTCTTCCAACAATATTAATATTCAGACTCGAAACTTGGTCAGATAGTGCATCAGAGGAATCAAAAGTATCTCTTATTCTCTCCAAGTCAGGGTTTGCAACAACCCTATCCCCAGGCAAGCATCATGAGATCTCCAACAGGACATTCTCATTTCTTCAAGATGGATATGTTTTGAAATACATCTGCATTCATACATCTATATAGCCACATCATAATATTGCCATACATTCGCATGCATCATAATCTGCATAGAACTAACCATATCCTGTCGAGATTTATTTCCCTAGCAGGTACAAGTCATTTTCCAGGCGACTGATCAAAGATTAATACCCGAAACAAAATGGGAGAACTATCAGAATGACCGTACAAGTCATTTTCCAAACGAAAGGTCAAAGATTAATACCCGAAACAAGACGGGAGAACTATCTGAACGACCATGAAAATCACTTCCAGACAACTGATCAAAGATTAATGCCCGAAACAAGACGGGAAACCTATTTGAAAGACCCTACAAATTGTCTCCAAGCAGCAGCTATTGGATTAACACCCGAAACAAGATGGGAAAGCTATCCACGTCCTGCCGAATATCCACCTCGAGAATAGCCAAGACGAAGGGTTATTCTGACTTTCTCTAATTATCAACCACCCCGGAATGCTTGTCAACATCTCTCCGCTTTCAGAATGCTGCATATTTGGTTAAAAATCAATACATACCAATAACCTCATTCAAAGACGAGCGTGAAGTCTAACGTACAACTCACTCCTCAGCATCAGCTCTCCTAATGGCATCTTAAGCCCATCTCCATGTTTCTCCTATTCAAAAGAAAAATATAGAGTCTAGCGTACGACTCACTCTCCAGCTCAGCTTCTCCAAATGGCATCTATAAGCCCATTCCAGCGCATCATCAACCAACAGCGAGTGCAAATTTTCAGGTGTACTCGAGTGTTCAATCATCTTCTACTTTCAGGTCACGAAAGGAAAGCATGCCAATCTAACCCTTCCAGTACAAGAAGATTGAACAGGGGCAACTGTTATACCCCAAAATTTTCTCTCTCACTTCTCAAGGCAATTCACATATCCATACTCAAGACATTTCACAAGGGTTACACCAGACAAACCCTTTCCTAGGTAATCAACCCAAAACTAGGGATTTTGCCATTCTTTAATCAAGATGGACATCCTATGATTTAACTGGTAATCATACTTCATCATATGCTTCAAATAATCTCCATGACAAATTTCAATCCTTACAAGTCAAGTTTGCTCAGTCAATTGCTCAGATGGTTGAAAATCAATTGTATTGGACAAAAAGTCAACTATGGTCAACATACAGTCAAACTTCATAATTTTTGGTCAACACCAATATTTTGAATTAGTAATCATCATTTGATCAAGGGTTGACCATGATTCCTCAAGGAAAGTCAAGATCTGATCAGAAGTCAAAGTTTCCAAATTAGGGTTTCTCTAGACAAAAGTCAACAGAACTTTGACCAGGCATAACTTTCACATACTTTATCAGAAATTTTTCCACCACAGCTCATTTTGAAGAGAATTCAATTCTCTACAACTTCATATCTCACAAGCTTGGGCAGAAAATGCTTCATTTGAAAGATATGGATCAAGACATTATAGGTCCTTCTAGAAAAGTCAACAAAAGTCATTTTTTGCAAAGAAGTTTCCATGAGCATGGAAACTCCAATGGAGATGAAACCAAAAAGGCTGTTTAGAAGACATCTTGAGCTTTCTAAAAAGTCTAAGAACACCCAAAAATATGGAAAATTGAGCAAGATACAAATTGTGCAAGTTGGGCATTTTTGAGGAGGTGCATGAGGAAAAATACCTTGCAAAAGCCAAAAATTTCCAAATGGGCCTAAGATTTTATGATTTAAACTTGATCATGAGATTATCCATGACTACTATACAGCATGCCACGCCCTCTACCTCATTTGTTTTTTTTTTTTTTAATTTAATAGCTTAAATTCAAATTTAATTAAATAAAATGCAAAAATAAAAGATAAGGCAAGATGGGCTAGATATTTGCATGGCTTGGGGTCCAAGATAGCTTATTACAAGCTATCAATTTTGTTCAAGAAGATTGAGGGAAGATTGAACATATTTGGAAAAAATTTGTGAAATTTTTCAAATCAAATATTCTCCATTCAAGGAGAATATTTTCTCTCAATGTCTTAACCTAATTTCATTCCTCTATAAATACATGGATTTCTTACAAGTTTGGAGGCTTTTTAGACAACCCTTATACGTGCTGCCAGCCCTTTGCAAGAATCCTAAATTTCTCAAAAATTCTCAAAAGTTGGCCAAATCGTATTCCAACTTCCAGCTAGACTCAAGAGCTTCCAAGCATTGATTCTTGTTCCTGAAGTGCATTAGGGTAAGAATGGATCATAATCCATGGTCAGAGCATGCTAAATCGTGCCAGCCATGAGCGTCCATATTCATGTTTTGTTGAAAATCGTATTTTGCATTTTTACTTTGTTTTATTGATTTTTGACTATGCTAATGTGTTCATGAGGTCTTTTAGAGCGGGTTTGATCCATCCTTCACAAGTTTGGACGCGTAAATCACTAGATGTCATTGTTAGGGCATGAATTTAGTGAAGATCTGGTTTCCACGATGCAAGCCGTTTTAGGACAAACAAACACTACCACTAGATTCGTAGCATCCTAATTTGTGGATCTGGATTATTTTCGTTTGCGTTTTCATGCGTTTTACAGGTTTTTAGCATTTGAGCATGCCGGAGAAGACGATCGGAGCACTGTTCCGGTGCTTCTGACTCAGAGACTTCTAAACCTTACCTATTTATGGGTTCAGAAGGATGAATGGATGTATCACCTCCCCAGTGGTTCACCTTGCGCGCACTATGTCACTCTCTCTATCAGGTCGTGGGTTCAAACCCCAGCTTTTGCAAATATTTTTATTTTTGCCTTGCAGTTCCACTGCGGAAGAATGCCCCGAAACTCTAGTTTGGACCCTCCCACCAGTGTCAACTTCCCACATGCCATGCCCAAGCTCCAACTTCTGGACCTCATCACAAGACGCCACGCCCAGAAGTACCTACTTCTGGATCCATCTACAGCAGAAAGCCCCAGAAATTCCAATTTCTGGGCACCTCCAGCGCAGAAACCCCAGAAGTTGGAACTTCTGGGTGCCTCCAGCAAGAAATTTCCCAGAAAACTCCAGCTTCTGGGATGGCTTCTTCCAGAAGCGCTTCTGCATCTTTTTTTTATTATTTTCCATATTTTTATTAGTTTTGCCTATTTAATAATTAATTAAAATTAGTAAATTAGGTTAAACAATTAGGATTAATTAGACAACTTCCACTAAATTTTTTCTCTTATTTTTAATTAATTAATTTAGGGTTAGTATTAACTAATATTTCTTAAAAATTAATTAAAATCATTAGACTTAAGATTATTTCTCACATCTTAAAAATCAAAAAATATTAGGACTAGTTTTCTTTTCCGTTATTTATTTTCTCGCATTCTTTTTTTCCAATATTATGTAACTGCTCATGGGATGTAATAGCTTTAATTAGGTTTTACTTTCTGCACTCCTCAATTATGTAACTGCCCCAAAGCCATGTAATAGCGTATGATTTACTTTCCGCACTTTACTTTCCGCAATTTACTTTCTGCACCTATATACTTCTAGTAATTAGGCGTGTATGGCAAGACTAAAAAACAACGTAGATCACTTCTAATACAAGATAAATTATCTGAATTTAACACACTCTCTTCACACATGCATCCCCTAGGGTATTCTCTCTCGTTGCCTTTCGAACAAATGGTCAAGTCCCTCTAACGTAGGGGTATCTTAGGATTGTTGCCTACGAAACATATCATCATAGTCCCTTCGATACAAAGATCATAGTCCCTCAATGTTGCCTACGAATACATGATCTCGTCCCTCGGTTGTTACCTACGAAAAGTGATGATCGTCCCTACGAATGTGCTAGGATACTCCTACAAGTTGCCTTCTATGACCATCTGATGTCCCTTCGAATGTCCCTTTACATCCAACGAATAGGGTTACCTACCAACTAATGGTACGGATAGCACTATTCTAAAGGAAAGTAAAATAACACGGAAACGACCATTCTGAGTAGGTAATAGACTCTTAATTGCTTGCTCTATCAAAACATCTTTTTACACCTCACACTTTTACAAAGTTAAAACACTTTTCCAAAACGAAACATTTCCGAACACTTCGTATACATTCCAGCGTGAATCATTACGAATTCAAAGCGAAATTCCTTTTCAAAAATATTTTCAAACACACATACAGAAAGCAAATTTTAAAAATGAGTTAAAGCAATTAAGAGCCCGTAGATAACTACAGATGGAAAGGGTGCTAATACCTTCCCTTTTCACAACCTTCTCCCGTACTCAAAATCTAACAAAGGTCTTTTCCTGTTCTTTTCACCTTTCCTTAATTAGATAAAAGAAAAGTCGGTGGAGACTCTTGCTATCCGCAATATTTGCGATCAAACGCAAAACAAACCAAAGTCAGTTCTCCCACCATGTTACAGACATATCAGAGCAGTATAATTAAATGTTCAAGCATTAGGTAGAACATAGATGCACAAGCATAATCAATATCATTTTCTCCTCTTGCATACAACACCAGTAACATTTGGAAGCACATAATTTACACACATATAACTGCTCCCCCTTAACATCAGCGCTTTAGAGCTTTCTAAAACACCCTTGCTCCCCAAGGTCACACAAAATAAGGACACTTTTTATTTTGGTCCTCATAATACATGAAGCATTCTTTATTTGGAATATGCCACAGTTTCCAAATTAGGAATCCTTAGCTTACTTGCTACACAAGATTCAGATTGCCACACTCTGTAACTTGTTATAGAAGAAACCACATTATCAACCATGCATATGACCTAAGATATGTCTTCAAAAGATAAGTCTGGACCTTATCTACCTTCTCTCAATATCTAGTGTCTTCAATAGTTGTGATGTTACATCTCCATGTAGAACATTTTTTCCTTTACATCACATTCTTCATTACAATTGATTCTGGATTCAGACTTCCACACAACTATCATACAAATATCCAGATCCCATCAAGATATTTGTTAACATTTGTATGCATCTCTTAACATTGAATCATCTCTACATACAATCACCAGATAGTGTTTCTAAAAAACATAAACTTGTGAGGATTTATATGATCTTAACATTAACATTCCGCTCATAATTTTGCATGAATACATCAGAAACTTACTCAGCTCCCGACAGAGTATTTATAGTTTGCATTCAAGCTCAATACTAATAAGTACTTAGTCTCCCATCAAAGTACTTACAAGTTTATCTAGTTAGAGTTATCTACTCACACTAGATAATAATGACTGATCTCTTTTTCACATTTTAAACTTACTTCCAAGGAACAATGCAAGAATTAGTGGTTGAAGACACTTAGATGATGTTACAACATCTGATACGACATCATCTATTATGGTTCTAGGGATAACATCCATAATAACTCATACACAACAGTTGTGGGGGGGGCATAGGAAGCACAACTAAAACCAACTTTACAATCAACATTAATAGGGGATAATATAAACCACATCTTAATTAGCTTTTCTTCATACTTCTAATCTGACTTTGAGAAGATGGATTCCATTATCTGTACCTATAGAGGAGATTCCCTCTACTAGGTTTCTGGAACAGACTTACTTAGGCATGACACAAAATAATATACACACTTCTCATGGAATTCTATCTCCCTTGGTTCTCAAGACAATACCCTTCCAGGATAACATTTAGGGCAGTCAACACTCAGAACCATTAATCATTGTGGTTATATCATAGTATTCAGCTCTAAACACAATTTGTTATATGGTCATGAACATAATTCCATAATTATGGTTCCTTTGATCAGAAGGATCTTCCAGATACAAGCTCATATTGTTTTCACATAAAGGAACTATAGAGGATACCTTTATGAGTCCTTTGAAGTACATTGAGCTCAACTTCTATACTCCCATAAGCTTTGGTCATAAATAAACTAACATCTGGAGTAGATAACTTGTTGATCGTGTCCTAATCAACTAATACAAAGCAAATGTCTCCTCTTCCAGATCAGGAGTAGGTTCCAAACATATGTACTCACACTACATTTGTTTAGCACCCAGAACATTTGTCCTTCAACTGGCTGCTGCATACCTGCTGAAGTAATGTTCCGACATCCCATAGAATATCAGTTCCATCTTCTTGGAACATGATATCCTTGATAATCTTCAAGGTATTCAAAACAATATGCAGATATGCATGAGGATCATTGATTAATTTATTCTCATTAACTCCATTAATAAATGTCTTTATGAGTGGACTTGAGGAAGATCTCAAGTATCTTTGACACTTTTAATGTAGTTTAAAAATTCTACCAAATATTCTGTTGAAAAAATAACCCTAGAATTCTTCTTGCACTTTAAGGGTTGTATCAGAAGCTATGCAACAAAATATAGCAATACTTCAACAGAATTTACACAATGCTTACTCTATAATTTAAAAGTAAGCATGAAAGCTAAGGATTTAAAATAAATCAACCCTACAATACACTTTCTTCTCACCAAGCAATAGACTAGACATAACCAATACCATAACCAGAAGGAAACACATAAGCACAAGAGTTACCTTATCAATGTCTTCACTCCCGCATGAAGGTTTTAACAATTTTCTTCTCTATGCTAAATATAAGCTGAACAATTTAATCCAATATCTTCATTCTCGCATGAAGTCTTTGAATTTAAACTCTCTTTGTTCTAGCTTCATTATCTTCTTTTATCAAGAAGGTACAATAGTTCTGGTCAGGTTGGTCTTCAATGCACACTAGTCTTTCACAAATAGCTTCATCCTTCACTTCAAGGGACCATACAATATGAACACGCCTTATTTAAACAATCTTCTACCTTGAACATAACCAGAAAGTATCCACCATAGGATCTCATCCAGAAACAGACTGAATGTCTGCTCTGATACGACTTGAAATTTTGGTGCAACAACAAACTCAAATGTCACATAAGGATGTCGAGACATCTGATCTGACATTAAAACTAACTCAGACAAGTTAGAATACAGTAGTGCAGGAAACAAAAAGAACACAACAGAATTGTTCACCCAGTTCAGTTTAAACCAACCTACATCTGGGGGCATACCAAGCCAGTAATGAAGTCCACTATCAATAGTACTAATTCAGAGTTAAACCTACCCATTTACACCCTTCACTTAATTCCTACCCAATGACCCTTCTACCTAAGAAACCCATCCTGGATATGAGAACCTCTTCTCACTCCCTATCATCACAATGATGTCTAGCAGTCAATATCCTCTTGCCTACAGGCTTCGAGGTACAAATCAGTGACCATCCCACAATCCGGATGGTTCACTTACATGGCTAACCCTAAAGATTACATCTTTCTAAAACCGAATAGCTTACTAAAACTAGGTTACAACGTCCTTACTTATAACCTATTACCAAACTGGATTTGGGCCTTCAAACAACAGCATGAAGCTGTAACAAACTGCAGTAACAAACTTAGCAGAAAAACAAACAAGCAGATAACTTCTGCTACAATCAAGGTCCTTTCAGATTTTTCTTCTTAGCTTCTAGACCTGCACAAATGCCTTCACAAACACGCTACATATGATGCATAATATTCCTAGAATATTCTACAATATTTAAAATAGAACTGTAATAAACTTTGACAGTTCAGTAGCGTGATGTCTGATGTCAAGACATCTATTTCGACCTATTGTTCCAGTTGTTGAAACACTTCAACACAACATGTTTCTCCATTAAATAGAACGTCAACCTGCTTTCTCCTTACAACTTATAAATCTTATTTAACCTATTGCTGCTATATTAGTTTCACCAAACATAAAGCAACTAACATGTTTTTTGAACATTGACATTATGTAGGCTTGGTTTATGAACTGTTATTTCAGTCTGTTCTACTTCGAATCCATTGAACAAGGGATTGTTTTGGTTTACTTGACGAACCTCTTTCTTTTCTTTGCTAATTTTGCAGGGTTGTAACAGTCAACTTATGATGGAACACGGGTTTTGGAGCAAGGTTTTTGGCAAGCATTTAGAGAGAATGGGCTTGAACCATGGAGCCAAGAAAGACTTTTAGGGCTTAGGAATAAATTTTTTAATTTCCTTTTGTAATGCTCCAACGCACAATGTTGACATCACTTGTATTTTGAATGAATTTGACTCTAAGGCTTGTTGAGACAGAACTTGAATGGGTTTGAATGTAATTGTGTAATTGAAACTTTGGACTTTGAAATAATGCATTTGAATTCGAATTTGTGAATCTTGAATCGATTGGAACTTACATCTTTCATTTGAAATCGAAAACAATTTCATGACTTGAATAATATTCGAAATGATGCAAGATGTTGACTTTGAATTATGTCTTGAACCACATTTTGAATGAACTAGTAACGAATTGACATGATTGAATCTCAGATCTTTCTTGAAGAAATCTTGAACAATGATGGTGAACTTCAAGTTGGAAATTGAATGAATTTTCGAACATAACTCTAGTTAACTTGATACATCTCCAATTCTACCTCTTAAACGATAAATTCAAACCATTTTGCTTCTAACCTCATATCCTCAAAATCAAAGTTATCTTGCAATTGAAGTAACAAAGATCCACCAATTTTCCTTCGTATCACGGCCCAATTCAATCCATATAATACCTTGACTTGTCAAAAGTGTTTCCCTGAAGATAGATCTTTATAGAAGAGGCACGACCACAAAAACATTCTCACCACGAAACCCTAGTAACTTGAGGAATCTTGCCAAGGAAAATACCAGTGGCGTTTGTGATCCAAAACCCTAGTTCCACAATTCAAGAATGATGAATGAACCAATTAAATCCACTCGGGAAAGGATAATAACCTCAATCTATACGGAAAATACCAAGGCCAAGAACCCTTCGATTCCATGCCTCAGGAATATCGCACGAATGAATGATTTATGGTGTAAATGCATGCGATATTATGAGTCAATATATTAGGGGTAAAAAATGGGATATGACACTTGGATTATCCTGTTTTAAGCCATGTGGATGTGCTTCACTATGACAAACTCAAATTATTCAAGCCAAACTCTAAATTACCAAGACAACAACATCCCATTCGATACAGTTCTCTCAATTGAAAAGGTGAATTTTACATCTCAGTACTTTGCCATCAAATGACACTATATATGTTTTCTTCTACACACCAACAATGTCATTTTCAATCTTGTTATTTCTCCTTGAAAAACTAAATAAAAATGTTAGAGTTAGTTTCATTCAGTACTTTCAATAAATTTATGATATGTATCAGATTACTTGTGTTTTATAGGTTATCACCAACTCAAGGGAGCTTATTCTGAATAAAAAGGATGTTACTATATTATTCAATTGTCAGCTTAATGATGATCCTAACTACTCGGTAAAAGCTCTCTGCTTACGTTGCTTTCATGACAAACCTGAAAAATTCCCATCAAGTTTCCTCCAAAGGTTTATCAATCTCAAAAACCTTAAGGTGACATGCAGTTCCTTCTCAGAGATTCTCTTGAGTTCAAGTGTTTGCATAGGATTGGTCATATATGTGAGTATAAGCAACACAGACAACCGGTAAAGAAGTGGGCACCAAAAGAAAAGAAAACACAGAAGGAACAAAAAGCCACAGTTCAAAATGAGGAGACCCCAAGGATAGTAAATCAGGAGGTATCATTAAATGAACATCCAAAAACACCTTTGGCACTACATGTAGGAAAAAGTCATCGAACTTATGAGGATAAAGTGGAAAACTGGACTGAGGTCAAAAGGAAGGATAAGGAAAAAAGTAAAGAAAACAACAATGAGAAGCATCTAAAGCGCACTGTATCAAGAACAAATTGTGGGAATTTCTACGCAGCACTTGGGGATGGACCGGCCTCAGTGTTATGGGATGATGTCCCATGATTATATCATGGAACGTAAGGGGGCTCAATAAAGCGGGTAAATTTAGGGAGATCAGCTCCCGTCTCCGAAAACTTTACCCTGAGATCACAATGTTAGTCGAGACAAGAGTGAAGAAGAAGAATGCAGACATAATTCGAAACTAAATGAAACTGAAAGGTAGGTATATGGACAGCTACAACAGCCACGAGAATGGAATAATCCGGATCTATTGGGATGAGAATAGACGGAACTTGGACTATGTGAAAAGTACTGACCAAATGATCCATTGCAAGGTAAATATTGCTAACGGTGAGTTTCTGTTTGGTTTACTGCAATATATGCATAAAACCAGTTGAATAAAAGGAAAGATTTATGGCATGATAGAGAGAGAGAGGTAATGATGTCACTGAAAGAGAATGCCTTGACTTGATAAATATGATGAGCAAAACTGAATTGGATGAAATAAAGAGTGATGGAGACTATTTCACCTAGTCAAATAATCAGGAGGGTAATATGATTTATTCTAGAATTGACAGAGCCTTGGGGAATGTTGAATGGATGCAGCAAAACGTTAAAACAACTATGACTAACATGAGTCCAAGCATCTTTGATCATGCAATGCTAGCCTTGGATAGTCATGAGTCAGCTAAGCATCAACACAAGAGCTTTAAATTTGTAAAATGTTGTGCAAATATGGACGAATTCCTCAGAACTGTTCAGAGCAACTGGAATATTCCCTTGGAAGGGAGGCCTATGTATGTAGTGTGGAAGAAATTACAAAGACTACAGCCCCACATCAGGAGACTCAACAAACCAGCAACAGATGTTGAAAGAAAAATAGTAGAATCTAAAGAAGATCTTTCCAAGGCACAAAATAACTTAGCAACTGACAGCATGTATGGGGAAAAACTCAATTTGGTGAAAAGGTGCTCCTCTAATCTTATTAAATGGCAAGATATAGAAGAGAGTATGTTGAGACAAAAAGCAAAAATCAACTGGTTATGGTATAATGATGGAAATAACAAATACTTCCATGCATCGATCAAAATGAGAAATCAAATCAAGAATATACAGAGCATACGAAAGAATGACGAAAATATAGCAAAAGACCAAAAGGAGATTGAAAGTGAGGTTCTGGATTTCTATAGAAACCTGATGGGGAAAAATGAAACTGAGCTTGAAGGAATTGATATTACTGCAATGAGAGATGGAACTCAGTTGAATCCTACCCAGAAGGAATTGCTGGTAGTACCGGTTACAAAAGAAGAAATCATTGCGGCACTCAATGGCATAGGTAATGATAAATCACCGTGAGTGGATGGCTTTGGGGCGTATTTCTTTAAAAAGTCTTGGCGTATTATTAAAAGTGATGCGGTGAAAGCTATTCAGGAGTTTTTCATAGATAATAGAATCTACAAGGCTGCTAATTGTTCACTAGTCACTCTCATTCCTAAGCATAATGGTGCAAAAGATATAAAAGACTATAGACCCATAGCGTGTTGTAGCACTCTTTACAAAATCACTTCCAAGATTCTTGCAAATCGGTTGAGTAATGTGTTGGGGGTAATTGTTGGGAACAATCAAGCTGCTTTTGTGAAAGGTCGGAATATTCATAATCATATCCTCCTTACATATGACCTGGTCAAAGGATACGAAAGAAAAGGAATTTCCCCGAGATGTTTAATGCAGATGGATATCCAAAAATCCTATGACACAGTTGATTGGTTTGCGTTGGAGAGTATTTTGAATGAGGTGGGCTGTCCTAGAAAATTTACTAAGTGGATCATGCTTGCAGTTTCGACAGTTTCGTATCGATTCAATGTTAATGAACAACAAACAGAGATCATGGTAGCCAAAAGGGGCCTGAGGCAAGGCGACCCGATATCTCCAATGTTATTTGTTATTGTGATGGAATGCCTTAATAGATACCTTCTGAAAATGCAAAATAATGATAATTTCAACTATCATCCAAAACGTGATAAGTTAAAAATCACTAATTTATGCTTTGCAGATGATTTATTATTATTCTCAAGAGGTGATAAGATATGCGTTGAATTAATGACGTGCGCTTACAACAACTTCTCCAAGGCTACTGGTCTAATAGTGAATCCCCTGAAGTGTCATATATATTGTGCAGGTGTTGATATAGAAACTAAGAAGGATATCCTGCAAGCCACAAATTTCCAAGAAGGGAAGATGTCGTTCAAATATCTAGGCGTCCTAGTGATAGGTAAGAAGTTGGCTACTCATCACTATATGTCGTTAATAGATAAAATTGTGGGTAAGATTAAGCACTGGACCGCGTGGTTGTTGACTTATGCGGGGAGATTACAACTTATCAACAGTGTGATGTTTGCGTTAGCGAACTATTGGTTGAATTGTTTTTCTTTCCCTAAGAATGTCATTTAGAAAACTGAAGTTATTTACCGCATTTTCCTTTGAGCAGGGGGTTATGAGGGAAGTCGTAAATCACCTATAGCATGAAAGAATGTTTGTAGACCAAAATGTTATAGGGGGCTGAATATAATTTATATAGAACTGTGGAATAAATCGAATCTGATGCGGCTTCTCTGAAATTTAAGTGGCAAAGTGAATTCTCTCTGGGTTCGTTGGATCCAAGCTTATTATGTTAAAGATAATGATCTAATGGAAATTGGAACCAAGTCAAATGATACGTGGATCATGAAGGTTGTTCTTATGCAAAGGGATGAATCTAAAAAGTTGTAGGAATGGAAGGAAATTATGGACTGGGAGAAATTCAGCATGGGTAAGGTTTATAGAATCCTTCAAAACCATGGCCCAAAGATATATTGGAGAAATTTACTATACAACAATAATGCTAGACCTCGAGCTAAATTCATTTTCTGGATGGTATGTCATGAGAGGCTATCGACCAAAGACAGATTATGCAAATTTGGGTTTGTGGAAAATACAAATTGTTGTTTCTGTGCAGAATTTGAATCGGTAAAGCATCTATTTTTTGAATGTGAAACCTTGAAAAAGGTTTGGAAGGAGGTTCTAATGTGGATCCAGATTGATCATATTCCTGGAGATTGGCACGAAGAAAGAAATTGGTTACTCCAACATACAAAAAACAAAGGATCTCGCGCTGCTATCATTAAAATGGCGGTCACCGAGACCATTTATGCTTTATGGAAATACATGAATGAAAGGATACTCGGTGAAAACATAGATATCAATAAAATAGGAAAAGAGATTATAGATATACTGATGTATAAGGGATGAGAGAATAAAAAACTTAGGAACCACATAGCTATTCTTATCATTGAGGATTGATAGTTTTTTATTTTTTCAGATTCGTAATGTTCTCTTGGATGTAATTAGTTGCTGAATTTGGTTGGGATCGCTTATAATTATCGTTTCTTTTTTTTAATAAAATTCAAGTATATATTTTTCAAAAAAAAAAAATATAACAATAATTGTAATCTTTTTATATATTAATAGTAGATAGGTAACTCTTCATGTGTGCCGCTGAAAATATTTATCATTGATGATCACCTCCAAAAATTGGTGGTGGAACCCTTGAGATGCGAGAGTATGGACTATTCATGTGTTACACTTTAAAAAAAAATCAAATTGAATGGACACATTTGAATTTATTTAAAATTAAAATAATTAATTTAGTATATCAGGTTGAAATTCAAAAATATATTAAATCTTTTGTAGACAATTTTTTAAAATTGAAAATTAAAATTTTTTTAAAATTTTTTGATAAAAGATTTTAAAATTGTTATCTTTTTACATTTTTCTTTTTTAGTTTCAGATTGATTAAGATTCAATTTAATTTATTTGTCATTTGATTCAGATTTAAAATCGATTTGTCCAATATAATTCGATTCTAAAATCATTTATCTGATATTGTTCGATTCACTAATCAAACATAACGGTTTGATTATTTTAATTTAGTTTGATTTATATTTTTTTAATAGTCTTATATGTATGCTTTTCTTGAGTTCTCAAACTCAAATCTCATGACGTGCCAAAGAAATTTTATATTGGGTCCTTTTAAACAATATTTTACTCTAATTTTAAATGGATTTTGATGAACATTAAAATTGATTGTTTTTTTAATTAATCAGTCTCTTAGTCAAATATTAAATTAAAAATATTGATTCCGCTTAAATAATATTTCGCTCGGATGTTAAATGGATCTTTATGAACATTAAAATTGATTTTTTTAAAATTAATCAGTGTCAGTCAAATATTAAATTAAAAAAAAAATATCATCGATGATCTTCCGAAGAACTGCAGCCATAACCTTAAAATTATGTTTTTTAACAACTATACTTTCACAATTTTGACATGTAATTAAGAGACTCATACTTTGATTTCCAAATTCATAAACTCCTTTTGCTTAAAACTACAAAAACATCAATGATCAAATTAATTACAAAACATGACTATAGTCTATATACTATACATATGATAAACTAATGAACCAAACCCATGTCATAATTATCTTGCCAAAATGAATTGTAAGCATGTTCTTCCATATCAAACCCATCATCACAAACCATTAAATGATCAACCATCATCACATCCTTCTCATCACCAAAACACTCCCAACTCCCATCATCAAATTGGAAGGATGGTATCAAATCCATATCAACCCATTCAACCCCAAAGTCATCCACTTGTCCTATGTTCCATGATTCATTGTAATTTTCTTCTAAATTGCTCTTCATTTGTAGTGATTCCATACTTGTTCGATCATCATGATCACCCATCTTGCTTTCACTAATTTCAGCCTCAAAAGATCTTATCAAGCTATCTAATCTTTCATCATCATTTTCATCACATGGTAACTCTTCCATTAGTGACATGAGAAGATTATCACCCTTGATTTCTACATCATAAGCCAAAGTTTCACATCCTTGTGAAGCCATTTGTTTAATTTATTATAACTTTGAAGAAGAGAAAATGATGAACAATAGTACACAGAATAGAAAATTAGAAAAAAAGGCTCAAGATGAATTGATTGTAAATGAGGGAAGTTTGTGTTTTATATAGACACTGCCACGTCACTTCATGAAGGGGACATTACATCCATCATGGCCTAGTCAGTCATGTGCATCACATGGATATGGAAGATCATGTTGCATATCAACTAAGCAATATGGGCATAAAAAAATAAATAAAAAGTTAAAGTTGTGGAATAATAAATTAGAAAAATGGAGATAATGTACGTGTGTTGTGGCAACAAGGATGGTTCGTAGTAAACATGAAATTATTAGTGGATTTTTTAACCCACTCTATAAGAGTAGGGCGTATCCCGTGAAAATTCTAAAATGTCTTTCACAAAATTGAAAATTTATTTTTGATGCGTATTTTTTTAAATTTTTTTAGTGAAATCAGAAGTATATCTCTGATTTGTTACCGTAAATAAATATCCGATTATGGGCATGACAATTTGCAAAAAAAACTAACTATGTATAATAATTTTATAATTTACATTTGTTAATCAAATTAAAATCATACTTGTTATTCAAATCAAAATCATGCAACTTTTAAATTGAATTAAAGTCCAAAAATGTTATCCAAAATAAATTTCATAATAATAATATTCACGATACAGATCCGGTACAATACGAAATAACAAAAACAAAGTCAAAATACAATCAAAATAAACTACTGCGTATGGCGGAGCTGGCTTGTCACCTTCGAGGCGTTCCTCCGCTGCCTCCTGTAGACCAAGGCACCCTGAGCCTCCGCCATGATGGCCTCCAAAACGACTCTGACATCGAATCCGTCAAGAAACATCCCTCTGTTGATGTCATCCCTAGCAAGCTCCATGATACGACGACACCTAGGCAACACGTCCTGGGCATGATCCCTCGTCGCCTGCTCCTCCTCCAGGATCTCCTGATGAGCCGGCCTGGATAGGTCCCCTGGAGCCTCCCGTATCAGGTATGGATGGGAAATCTTGAAGAACCACAATATGTAACCTATGCGTAACTCTAGTCGTCTGGAGTCACGATACTCCTGGCCTCCTCAGGGACGAGATGACTCTCAAGATCATCAAAAATCTCATTCATCTCCCTCCTCTTCACTGTCAGAGGAGCAGATAAAGCAGGATGTCGAGGAATCGTATGAGTATATCCGAACTGAAGCATCACTCGCTCGGGCATATAAGCAGTAGTCTTCCGACTACCACAGGCCAAAAATAGAGACACATCATCAAAAGCTATCGTCTCGCGGTGGTCGGCGTAGGCACTGAAGTGGATGTCCTCGTGCACAATCTGATCCAAATAAACCTGATACACAAGTGTCGCCTGGTTTCCTCTGAGCGGCTCATACATGCACGAGGCATCTGCTCGGTATAACCCTCAATAAATGACCATCCTGAAATTTGTGGGAAGTGTTGTAGGATCAATCTTTGAAATATCAAAATTGTATCAATTAGTTTCAAAATCAAATTAATTAACAAAAGAAGCTAAGAGAAATTTTTTATACCGTTAAAAGAGTCATGCTGCAGGTGATCTGCCTCGTCTTCCACCTAGTCGCTTCCGTCAACTTTGTATACAACTAAATCAAGCAAGCAGCCCCTAGTTCCACCCACTGACCTGCTCTAAATCAGCAAAGAATTTGAGGTACATGACGTCACTGTAGGTGGCACTGGTGTCCACAAAGATCTGGTCCCAACAAGATACAAGAGGTATGCTATCAAGGCATACCTCCTGTGAAGTGTAACCTACTCGGGATCACCATCAACAACAGTAGCACGCATAATCTCTTGATAAAAAACAATCTTCAACTAACTATATCTCACGTGACTGCCACGTGTTTTATCAACCTCCTCTAGGGCCTCCTCCACGGTAACCCCCAGCCTCTCAACCAACATCTCAATCGCCTCGTCTTTCTCCAACTTCTCATGATCCAGAAACCGCCCCCTGATCAGCAGGTGAAGCAAACAAGCGACATCGTCGAGTGTGATCGTCATCTCTCTGTGTGGTAGATGAAGTGAAGACGTCTCCTCGTGCCACCTCTCTACAAAAGCGTTGGTCATCCCCTAGTTGACCACGCTATATCCATAGAGGGTCAACTCTCAACTCTGTAGTCAGCAGTAGATCATCAAACCATGGCTCGAGAGGGAGAGTTAGCTTGCTGATCTTCCTCCCATAGTTGATAACCTTAAGTGTATCATGATCCTGCAAAAAAAAACACACTGTTAGAATTCATAATATTATTCATAATATAACATAATTAATAAATGTCACCCATCAATGTAATTTTCGTACCTCTCCATCCCATAAATGTCTGGCCACATGAGTGGAATAAAGCGCGAGCATAGATAAGTCAATAGGCCCCCTCCAAAGACCCGAGGGACCTCTGGTGTCGTCGTCCCGCCTCTGTCGTCGGTGCCTCTGGTCCCACTAAAACCTCGAGTGGCCCTGGTACTGATACCTGGTGTATTGGGGGTGTAGGATCAGGTCTCACCTCAGATGGCCCCCTTGTGTAGCAGATGTGGATCCCGTCTCAAAAATCCGCAGTGGTGAGGATGGTGACGATGTGTGTCTGCGGTATGACGGAGGCGGGGAGGGATGAATTGGAGACTCATGTCTGCTACGAGAGGAAGAAGTAGAAGGTGTAGAATCGAAAGGAGCAGAATGGGCCTCGGACATAGCCTGTCTGGATGTTGATGGAGCCTGTGTGGCTTGTGTCCTCGGAGGTCGTGTGGCCTAACTCCTCACTTGCTGCAAAGAAGCATGTCGTGTAACTTGGCCATGCCTCAAACGTGACTCTCGCTCAAACATATCTCCTGTAGAAGCAAGAACGAAACGTTAGCATATGACTCACAGAGGAAAAAATGAAGAAAAAAAAAGTTATGCAGACAGATACCGAAAATTTATTTTCAGTTTTGTGCATCACATGAAACCGAAAATAAACTTCTGGTTTCCTCTGCGAAATAGAACAACGGTCTTCCCCAACCCAAAATCCCAAATGCCTCAAAATAAACAGATTGATCATCAAAAATAGTTTACAAATAGTATTACAATGACTCCTAATGATGTAAACTACAAAAAAAAACATATTCAAAGCTCTATTTCACTAATTTCAATCGATTTTACATTAACTCTAAAAATGTGTAAATCACTTACTTGATTGATTGAGAGTTGGTTGTTGCTTGATTGATTTTTTTACTTATTGTATTTAAGCAATGCTTGTGATTTGTGTTGATTGTTTGAGAAAAAAATTAATTTTGGTGAGAAGGGTTGAGAGGGTTTTGAAAGAGTTTGAGAGAGTTTATTTTTAAAAATTTTGTTGTTATGGGGAGGAGAAATGTTCTGTCGCGATTAAGTGCATTTAAATATCGAAAATATATTTTCAGTAATACACCGTAAGTAAATTTCTGATTTACATTCGATCTGAATTGCATTAGATAGGATACTAACCAAAAAATTATTTTCGATTTTTCAAAAGTCAAAATGGAATTTCACAAAAATCGATAGGAAGACATGGACTGGATTAAAAAGTTCTCTATTATTATTATTATTATTATTATTATTATTATTATTGAAATTCCTGGCAGCAGATACTTAATGTCACAGAGAATGTTATGACACAAGATTCGATAATCGCTTTGACAATTCACACAAGAAATATAGAAAGCAAGAATAACACAATAAGTTGTTCACCCAGTTCGGTTCTAACAAACCTACGCCCTGAGGCTACCAAACCGTGGAGGAAATTCACTATTAGTAGTATCAATTCGAGTTAAACTCGCCCGCTTACAACTCCTCACTTAATCCCTACCCAATGACACTTCAACCTAAGTCCTACTTAGATCCGAGTTCCTACCACTCCCCTCAATCACCGCAGTTGATATCAACCTATTGACTAATTGAATTGTGAAGACACACTTCAATAAAATATCTTGATCTTGCTTCAAAGCTTTAATCAAGAGACAAACACTGTGCTTTAAAGCTTTGAGTGATAAACTACCCACAATAAATCCTAGTCCAATGCACTTATCAATTGATAGTTGCTTGGCTCACAAGAGAAACTAGAATTACACAATACCAACTGTTACTAACCTTAACAAGACACAAACAAAAGCCTTCAATGTCTTCAATGGAATCCAGAGGCGTGGTAGAGTAAGGGTTGAATTCTTTATATAGAAGCCCCGAATCTTCGCTTTTCCATAAAGATAGCTAGGTTTACTTAATTTTCCTAAAAACATGGTTTGTTCAACAACCAATTTAGGTTTAATTAAGATTAACCTAGCAGCCACGTGAGCATGCTTTCAAATAATGTAAAACATAAATAAGATGCTCAACAAACTTCCCGAAAAATCTCAGAAAACCGATTCTCGTATGTCACATGAATGTCATAACATCCGTTATGACATCGATGCTTTAGCAATTTCCAAGACGCCTTTAGCTTCCAGTTCTGAGTTGTACTTTTACCATCCTTGTCCAGTAGGATTTATCTTCAATCTCTGAATGTCATGACATCTATCAAGACATTTCTAAATCCTAGTTTTACCAAAATTGATGCCAACTTAAAACACTAACAAACTCCCCCTTTGGCACATTTTTGGCTAAAACTACTAGACCTATCAGAGTACAAAATGCAGCAGAAGATTAACAACCTAGTTCTAAGTTTTCCTAAGCTTTCCTAAGCTTCAAGTAACTAGAACTAAGAGAAGATAAATTCTACCCATACAAAAGTCCCACAATTTCCCACAATTGCCCACAAACATAATTTAAACAAACAGGCCATAAAATTTTAGGCCATACAATCCCCAACATGCCATACAAGTTCCCAAAGTCCCATACTATCACAACACAGAGTTCTTCTCCCCTTTAGCCATAAAGGGCCAAAGGAAACCATACAAGTCCCCAAACTTTTTAATCAAACAGTCAAGAATAAAAATTATAAAGTAATTAAGTACCAAAGAAATATACATACATCTCTGTCAGACAATGTTTACAATATCCAAAAAGAAGCACAAATGGGAAAATACAAGAAAGAATGAAAATGAAAACAATTGATGAATGAGAGTAAACAACAAGGAACAAGCAGGGCACATAAAGACTAGCAACAACAGTGTTTTCTCCTCAAGAAGCACTGGAAGGAAGCTTCTTCATCCTTCTTTAGCGGCTGCTTGATCAAGATCAAGATCCCCATCAAGATCCATCTTTTCACCGATGGCTCATCAATCCTTTCTTCCTCAACCTCTCGTGTCTTCTTCTTTTCAAGAGTAGAGATCGAGCTTCAAGGGTCTCGCCTTGCTTCAAGTTCCCTCATGTCTCCTTTAGCACGCCTATGACATCCGCCTTTCGAGAATTTGCTTTGATATTTGATGTCTCAAGATGTCATGACAATGTCGAACATGCTTCCTTGAAATAGCTTGTAGTGGAAGCCAAGGCGTGAACTCTTTGCGATCGTATTCTATTTCCCGTAATGTCGTATTGATCGCTTATAATACCACACAAGAGAGATGGAAATGCTATTGGTCCCTTAATTGCATAGCTCTCAAAGATGTTTAAGGGTTTGCTCGAAGATATAAGTGCCATAGTCAAACTTTGTATTAGTGCCAACAAAGATAGATAAATCGCCTGCACCAATGGAGATGGTGGACTTGTGATTTGTGGGAACCCAATTGCACCTATCTTGTGCAAGATAACAAATTTGACACTTAACTTAGCAGAAGCTTTCCTTCACAGCCGTTGTTTTACTTGCTTGGCAAGAATTGTTTGGCATACTTTATTATCGCCTCTTCTAGCTCGGTTGAGCATTATCGATCTTCCCAAATAAGTGTTGATTATACTTGGGAAAACTTTACTTTTCTTCCTCTCATACACCTGGAAGTCTTCGATCTCCCATCGCTAATTGTCGTTCACAATGAACTCTTTCACCAAAGCATCATAACAATTAGAAAACTTGACCACGCTTTCATCACCCCTTGATTAGCTCCATAACATCTTTGCATTCAAGGGCACTTTTGTTCAATTCTCTTTCTAGAGCAATTCTTTTCAGACACACATACTTCCACCGCTAGCACTCTCGTGGATGGTGGAAGGAAATGTTGTCAATTGCCACTGTGGACAATAGGCAATTTCCCAAGAGATGCCTCTTTCTTGAGTGAATGTCGAGACATTCTCTAGAGCATCAAGGTTAGAATCATCATGTTCGATGGCTCGTGTGCCTCTTCTTCACCATTGAGGTGCTCTTTGCCTTAGATGAACCACTTGTACTCTTCATCTTATTCTTCCCTTGGAGGTTTTAGCCTTCTTTACAGCCATCAGCCTTGTTCCCACCTTAGGAGACTTATGAGAAGTCAGAAACCTTCTCTGAATGGCTTTGAAGACTTTTCTTCCCTTTCCTATTCATTACCCTTCTAGCAATGCTGGGATTAACCTTGGCTATGAGGTCATTATCAGAGAAGTCCTCATCTAGGTTGATGACGTGAGACACCATATTTTGATTGGTGTTCTTCTCAGGAGAATCTTCAAGCATGCCATCAGATATGTTGTCAAGAGGCGCAGGAGCTTTATCGAACCACTATGATCGAAGATTTCTCAAGAACCTCATCGAAATCTCATTCACATTTTCAGCAGGAGATTCTTTATCATCGTTACATCCTTCGTGAGCTGGAGCAGAGGATTTACATCATTTTTGCTGGGGAATCAACATCATCACCGATGTCTTGACATTCTCATTGACATCGGATCAACCGCTAAGCTAGGGCTAGCAGACTTATGATTCGGGGAACCAAACCCTGCATGCACTATTCTCATTTAGGATATCGACATTATCCTAGCTATAGCCTCATGCACCGACCGGTCCCGTGAGAGGAGGATGATGGAATAGAAGTCTTACCGTAGGGATGCCTGTGCCCTTCTTGCATTTCTTGTGCGTAGCTTCGACTCTTCCGGGTCAGCTGTGGTACGCAGTGAGTAATCATAATGCTTTAGCTTGCATGGTTTTAGTTTTTGACCTAACTTCAGCCATTGAAGGAGATGAAGATCCTGATTGTTGGGATGTTGAGGAAGATGAAGACATTTTTAGCTGATGGTTTTTGAGAGAATGAGAGCGAAAATGGCAAGGGATTCGAGTTTCTTTTAGAAGAAGTAAAGAGATGCTACTTTCAAATGGAGAAACTCTTATATATGGATGTCTCTTCCTATTCTTGGACTTTTAAATGGGGATGAAAATACCTAAATGGCCCACTTATAAGCAATTGAAATAAACAATCCTTTTCATCCCTTGCTACCCCATTAATTGCTACAATTCCTCATATTGACAAATACCCAATTTGTCCCTTAAGGTCTTAAATTGACGGCCTCGTGTGCAATGTCACATTCAATGTCATGACATCCATGACATTGTACTCAATCAAGATCTGCTTCATCCGGATCATCTTATAGCAATTGCTATCACCTATGTGTTCAGCTCCATCATTGTATAGGAACACACAGTTTTGTTTCTTGCTGATCCAAGAAATAAGATTGCTTCTCCATATGAACCATCCTTCAACATATCTTTCACACAAGCATTTATCAACACTTTCCCCACTTATTTTCTTGGACATCTTCAAGTGTGTAGGAGCAAGAGTTCTTTTATGGCTGACATTCTTCATCCCAATCCTCTTGACAATCCTCCTTGCATACTTGCTCTGTGAAAGAAGTGTTGAGTCATCCATCAATGTGTCTGAGATTCCTTCAGATACTAAGTTATTACCATAGATGAAAGTCACCATGATATTTCCTCTTCTGCCAACGAGGATATCATCCAAGACTTTTCTCCTGTAATATTTGACAGTAAGACACTTGGTCAACCTCTCATTCCAGAACCTAGTACTTTGCTTCAAATGTCTGGACATTGAGTGAAACATTCGATTTCTGTCCACAATTACCACGATTTTCTTTTCCCATGTGGACTCTTGGTAATCTTCCTCCTCTATGGAACTGATCCTTCTCATTCCTCCGAGGTGTGGTTGATCGCTCTTTTGCCCCAACTTCACTTTCTCTTCATCTTTGTCTGCTGAGCACATA
This sequence comes from Vicia sativa, assembly GCA_021764765.1. Classification (NCBI taxonomy): domain Eukaryota; kingdom Viridiplantae; phylum Streptophyta; class Magnoliopsida; order Fabales; family Fabaceae; genus Vicia; species Vicia sativa. The sequence goes on along the minus strand of CM038792.1, from coordinate 302,116,221 downwards.
GATGGCGAGGGGTTCTCGATTCCAGTAGCAGCTTGTCCTTTGATCCGACTCTCATAATCACCGCTTGTTCATCATTAATCACAAGACATTCGGCTTAGTAAAGTTGACTATGAATCCCATATCACATAGCCGACTTATGCTAATGAGATTTGCAACAAACCTTTTACCAAGAAGATTCCATTCTGTTTGGAACCTGCACCGCTTTGAGTTTCCAACACCTTTGATTTCTCCTTTAGCTCCATCCCCAAAGGTAACAAGGCTGGTAGAATGAGGCTTAACATCATTGAGAAGATTTCTGTCTCCAGTCATATGCTTGGAACACCCACAAGAGAAGACTGTGATATCAGAGCTGTAGTCTTCTTCTTCTTCCACTGGTGAGAGTGTGATGTCTTGTTGGACTTGGGTTTCACATAAGGAACTTGATTAGGATACTCATGTAGTCTATAGCAGGTGGACTTTATGTGACCAAACCTTCCACAATAATAACATCTCCATCTTTGAAACTTTTGGATCAGGTTTCTATGATTTTGATGTTGAATCCAATGTTGTGACATCTGCTTTGACATTGGTTCATTAGGTCTGTTCTTCCTTTTGTTATAGACAAACTTCTTAGTCTTCATATACCCCGTGGCGCACTGCTCACCGGCTTGTGGTATGACATCTTCTTTGTCATTGACTTCCTGTGTTTGTTCCATTCCGGTTATTTGCAAATCTCTTTGCAATACATAGCCCGAGCGCACATTTCTGCTTTTGGGTTGGACACCGCTTTGACATTGTTTTCCTATGTCTCTTCTTCTTAATGTCACCAATGTGTTTCTTTTCACCATATATCCTAGACCATGCTTATTTCCATTTTGTCCAAGTCAAGAATTTCTTCCAACTTATCGGATGTCAACATTTTGATGACTTAGACATCCGATCAAGTTTGAATTCAAAGATAACAATATCACTATTGAGGTGATTTATAGTGGTCGTGTCTCCTCTTTCTCACCTTCAACTTCACATTCTCGCCTTCCAACTTCTCAATCGCCCTCATTTTGTCGACATGCTTCACCATTTTTATACATGTAGTTTTCAAGAAGCTCTTCAAATGTCACTTCCTCATCACTAGAATCCATATCGAGTTGTACACTCCAGAGAGCAAGGATAAGTTTGGCACCTTCTTCCTCGATTCACTTCGAATCACCATCGACCAAGTGACAACCATTCCTTTCTTTTGTTTCTTTAGAAAGGTGGGACATTCACTTTAATATGTCCAAATCCTTCACATTCATGACATTGGACTTCATCGCTTGACTTCCTTTTTCCTCCGACTTGGATCTTCTGGAGTCATAAGACCGCTAATGTCGATGGAATGTCCTTGACATTTGACCTTGACTTTGATCAATCCTCCGATCGCTTTGTTGAACTGCCTTCCAAGCATGGCAATAGCTTCATATCTTCTTCATCTTCCACTTTGCATCCTTCTTCGTTGGATACAAGTGCTATGCTTTTGTTTTTCTTGTCAATTTCACCGATTCCCATCTCAAAAGTCATAAGGATCCAATAAGTTCTTCAACCTTCAAGGTGTCGATGTCTTGAGCCTCTTCTATTGCAGTGACTTTCATTGCAAATCTCTTAGGCAAGGATCCGAGAATCTTTCTCACCGCCTTCTTCGACACATCTTTTCACCAAGTGCTCCCGAGGCATTGGCAATTTCCAAAATATTCATGTGAAATTCATGAATATTCTCATCTTCCTTCATCTTCAAATTCTCAAATTTTGTAATGAGCATCCAAGTCTTGACATCTTCACCTTGGATGTTCCTCATGAGTAGTTCGAGAGTGTCCCAAACATCCTTGGCCACCACATTGATGAACCACCGAAAATATTCTTGTCAATACCATTGAATGAGCATTCAATGCTTTAGAGTTCCCAAGAGCTAGCTCTTCTTCCTCTTTACTCCATTCCTCCTCGTGTTTCAAGACAAGAGAGCCATCTTTCTCAAGCTTGGTGGGATGTTTCCATCCTTTATCGCCAGCTCTCCAAGCTTTAATGTCCACCGACCTTAAGAAGGCAACCATACGAGGCTTCCAAGACTATAATTAGACCCATCCGTAATAGGTGGTCTACCTCCAAATCCTCGCTTTATCCATTATGCCGTAAACTATTATCCCTAGATCTCACCCGAAATAACAAGGTGGTGCCCGCTCGATGCCAATTGAAATTCTCGCAGCAGATACTTAATGTCACAGAATGTTATGACACATATCGACAATCGCTTTGACAATTCACACAAGAAATATAGAAAGCAAGAATAACACAATAAGTTGTTCACCCGCCGGTTCTAACAAACCCACGTCCTGAGGCTACCAAGCCGTGGAGGAAATTCACTATTAGTAGTATCAATTCGAGTTAAACTCACCCGCTTACAACTCCTCACTTAATCCCTACCCAATGACACTTCAACCTAAGTCCTACTTAGATCCGAGTTCCTACCACTCCCCTCAATCACCGCAGTTGATATCAACCTATCGACTAATTGAATTGTGAAGACACACTTCAATAAAATATCTTGATCTTGCTTCAAAGCTTTAATCAAGAGACAAACACTCGTGCTTTAAAGCTTTGAGTGATAAACTACCCTTACAACAAATCCTAGTCCAATGCACTTATCAATTGATAGTTGCTTGGCTCACAAGAGAAACTAGAATTACACAATACCAATCGTTACTAACCTTAATAAGACACAAACAAAAGCCTTCAATGTCTTCAATGGAATCCAGAGGCGTAGAGTAAGGGTTGAATTCTTTATATAGAAGCCCCGAATCTTCGCTTGGGCTTCCATAAAGATAGCTAGGGTTTACTTAATTCTCCTAAAACATGGTTTGTTCAACAACCAATTTAGGTTTAATTAAGATTAACCTAGCGCCACGTGAGCATGCTTTCTAATAACAAAAACATAAATAAGATGCTCAACAAACTTCCCGAAAAATCTCAGAAAACCGATTCGCAGTACACATCGAATGTCATAACATCCGCATGACATCGATCGAGAATTGATGCTTTAGCTTCCAGCCTGAAATGACTTTTACCATCCTTGTCCAAGAGATTTATCTTCAATCTCGAATGTCATGACATCTATCAAGACATTTCTAAAGCCTTGTTTTACCAAAATTGATGCCAACTTAAAACACTAACAATTATTATTATTATTATTATTATTATTATTATTATTATTATTATTATTATTATTATTATTATTATTATTATTATTATTATTATTATTATTATTATTATATTATTATTATTATTATTATTATTATTATTATTATTATTATTATTATTATTATTATTATTATTATTATTATTATTATTATTATTATTATTATTATTATTATTATTATTATTATTATTATTATTATTATTATTATTATTATTATTATTATTATTATTATTATTATTATTATTATTATTATTATTATTATTATTATTATTATTATTATTATTATTATTATTATTATTATTATTATTATTATTATTATTATTATTATTATTATTATTATTATTATTATTATTATTATTATTATTATTATTATTATTATTATTATTATTATTATTATTATTATTATTATTATTATTATTATTATTATTATTATTATTATTATTATTATTATTATTATTATTATTATTATTATTATTATTATTATTATTATTATTATTATTATTATTATTATTATTATTATTATTATTATTATTATTATTATTATTATTATTATTATTATTATTATTATTATTATTATTATTATTATTATTATTATTATTATTATTATTATTATTATTATTATTATTATTATTATTATTATTATTATTATTATTATTATTATTATTATTATTATTATTATTATTATTATTATTATTATTATTATTATTATTATTATTATTATTATTATTATTATTATTATTATTATGGAAATCTTAGAATCTGACCCCAAAACCTTAATTGGGGGTTGGGTGGGACAAGGAAACATTAAAGGACAAAGCTTTCAGTCACTCAAACGTCAACTTGCAACTTATTATTATGATAGTAGTTGTTTTGAAATTAACTATTGCACCGCTTTTTCATATATATTGTCTGTTTTAAATCTTTTGCAACACTACATAATTTTTAAATTATAATTAAATAGTTAAGGACTTTCTCACCTATTGTTGTTTTAAATAATAATAATAATAATAATAATAATAATAATAATAATAATAATAATAATAATAATAATAATAATAATAATAATAATAACATAGTTAAGGAGTTTAAAGGTGTTAAATATTCCAATTTCAATCACATAAAGGAAGCATCCCTAGGGTATTCTAATTAGTCAAAAACAACCATACACGGACAGCATAGAAGATGACTTTATTTGTAATCATCATTTTTTTGGTTTAGAAGTAAGGAAATGTTATTATAATATCATTATATGTGTTCTATATCAAATCATGGTATTGTTCTTGAAACATTGCATGTCTACCGGATTTTCGGGAGGTAGGATTCGACTAGATTTGTAAAATTAATACTTTAATGACTAAATTAATGAAAGAATTAAAGTGATACGTGAGTGAAAATAAAATTGAATATTTGAGAATGACTATTTTTCTTTTATATATTGGGAGCAATTAAAATAGTTTGCGAAGGATACGACGCGTTGCCCTGTGTAACACGTTGGAAGAACTGACTTGTTTGTTTTGCGTTTGATTGTAAATGTTGCGGATAGCAAGAGCCGCTAGCGACTTTTCTTTTATCCAATAAAGGGAGGGTGAAAAGAAAAGGAAAAGACATTCGTTAGATTCTGAGTAAGGGAGACAGTTATGAAAAAGGAAGGTATTAGCACCCTTTTCATCTATAGTTATCTACGGGCTCTTAGTTGCTTTGCTCACTTTGAAAATTTTGCTTTCTGTGTTTGTGTAATTTGAAAAGTATTTGAAAGAGGCATTTCGCTTTGACTTCGTAATGATTCTCGTTGGAATGTATACGAAGTGTTCGGAAATGATTGTTTGAAAGATGTTTAACTTTGTAATGATTTACGCTGGAATGTATACAAAGTGTTTGAAAAGTTTTTGAAAAGTGTGAGGTGTGAAAAGTATTTTGATTGAGCAAGCAACTAGGAGTCTATTACCTACTCAGAATGGTCGTTTCCATGTTATTTTTCTTCTCCTTTAGAATAAGGCTATCCATACCATTAGTTGGTAGGTAACTTTATTCGTTTGGATGTGAAGGAACAACCGAAGGGTCATCGTATGGTCATAAAAGGCAACATGTAAGGATACCTTAGCAATTCGTAGGGACGATTATCACTTTTTGTAGGCAACAATCGAGGGACGAGATCATATGTTCGTAGGCAACATCGAGGGTCATCGAGGGACTATGATCTTTGTATCGAAGGGACTATGATGATGTTATTCGTAGGCAGCTTTGCTAATGGTATCCCTACGTTCGAGGGACATGACCATTGTTATTCGTAAAGGAAACAAGAGAGGATACCCTAAGGGGTGTGCAGGTGTGAATAGTGTGTTGTATTCAGATATGTTATCTTGAAATTAGAAGTGATCTAGGGTTGCATGCAAACCCTAATTACTAGCAGTTAGATATATGTACAGAAAGTAAAGGTCCGGAAAATAAAAGTGCGGAAATGTAAATCCTACGCTATTACATGGTTTTAGGGCAAATACATAATAGGAGTGCATAAAGTAAAGGCATAAATGTAAATCTACGTTATTACAGAATAAAACTTCGCGACCTATATATCTTTTCTAGAATTGTAAATGCGGAAATAAAAGAAATAATCAGGATAAAAAGAAATATGTTAGTAAAATATTTTGGAAATTAGTAGAAAATGCTTTTTAGGTTAGCAACCCTAATTATATATGAAGAAAATATTTTTTAGAAATTTTCTGGATTAATTTTAATGTGGAAAAAGTAATTAAAAGCTAATTTATGATTAATTAACAATTAATTAAAATATATGTGACAAAAATAATTTTTTTTAATGTAAAAAAATTAAATAAGTATTTTTCTGACCTAAATGCAAAAAGAAAATATTTTTTGTGATTTTTGAAAAGGGTTTAATTAATTTTGAAAAGAAAATTAAATAAAATTAAAAAAACTAGAAAATAAAAGAAAATAAAAAGGTTTGGAAAAGTGAGAAAAACAAAGGGGGTCAGCAGGGATCGAACCCAGGACCCCCTGGATTTACCAACGCGCGCTACCAACTGAGCTAGGATGCTTTGTTGCTTTGAAAATACATCCATGTGATTATAAGTGTCAACGTATTCTATTTTTGAATTGTCAAACAAACACGTGTGGGCCCCAAATATGTTACGCTAGTCAATTAGAAGGATGAGATTTGTCATGCAACTAGTCAACCGGTCAGCGCCTGAGTTCACCACCGGAACCCTAGCTCCGGTCATCTTCTCCGGTGAGGATCTTTTTGAAACTTGCAAAAAACTAAAAATCGAAGCTCATGGTTAAGGCTACCCCCCTAAACCGGAGTCTGTGAACTTAGTGGTGCCATTGGTTTGGCCTGAAAGTTCTTGGAATTTGAGATTCGAAGCTACAAAAATCTTATGCCCTAACAATGGCAAGACACGATTTAGGCATGCTAAGCTTCGAACGATGACCCAGATCTGCTCTATGACATGTCATGAATACATTAGCATAGTTAGTTTAAATCGAAACACGTTAAAAAAAAAAAAATCAAGCATAAGTATGAAAACGGATGCTCATGTATGGCATGATTCACGTGTTATGACCATGGTTCTGGGCATATACTTACCCTATAATACCTCAGGAGCACGTTTGTGTGCTTGAAAGTGATTGAGAATGGTTGTACAATGGAATACGAATTTGCAAGTTTCTTTGATTTTTTTTTTGAGAATTAGGGTTTGTTCTTAGGGCAAGGATTCGTTTTCTTTGGCTTCTGAATGTATCATGTATGAGATTAGGTCAGAAATAATGAGAAAATATATTACCTTGAATGCAAAGAATATCTCATTTGAAATTTCATCAAATCTTTCCCAAAATAGCTCAATCTTGCCTTAAAACCCTGTGCACGGATTTAGTATCTTGTGATGGGCTTCCTTGGTCCTCAAGACAAATAAAAATCAAGCCCAACTTATCTTGCCAATTATCTTTACATTTTATTTAATTAAATTTGAATTTTAGTCATTTAATTCAAAAATAAACAAAATAAAAAAGGAGGCGTGGCAATGAGTGTGTATGTCATGGATAATGTCAAGATCAAGTTTGGATCATAAAATTTTAGGCCCATTTGAAAAATATTTGCATTTGCTAAGTATTTCTCTTTATGCACCTCCTCGAAAATGTCAAACTTGCATAACTTGTATCTTGCTCAATTTTTAACATTTTTGGGTGTTCTTGGAATTTTTAGAAATCTCAAGATATCCTCTAAACACTCATTTTTGTTTCATCTTCATTGAAGTTTCCATCATCATGTACACTTCTTTGCAAAAAGATGACTTTTGTGTTGACTTTTAGAAGGACCTCTAATATTTTGATCCATAACTCTCAAATGATGCATTTTTGGCCAAAGCTTGTGAGACATGAAGTTGTAGAGAATTGAATTCTATTCAAAATGAGCTTTGGTGGAAAAATTTCTGATAAAGTGTGTGAAAGTTATGCCTGGTCAAAGTTTTGTTAACTTTTTGTCCAAAAACCCAAATTTAGAAACGTTGACTTTTGATCAAATCTTGACTTTTCTTGATGAAACATGATCAACCCCTTGATCATATGATGAATGTGACTTCAAAATATTGATGTTGACCAAAAATGATGAAGTTTGACTATATGTTGACCATAGTTGAATTTTTGTTCAATACAACTTATTTTCAACCATCTGAGCAATTGATTGAACAAACTTGAGCTGTAAGGCTTGAAACTTGACATAATTATCCCTTGAGACATATGAGGAGGTATGATGACCAATTGAGGTAATATAACTTGATCTTGTCTTGAGAGAAGCAAATCCTAGTTGTGGGTTGATTGCTTAGGAGAGGGTTTGTCTAGTCAACCCTTGAGAAATTCTTGAGTATGGAGATGTGGATTGTCTTGAAAAATAGGAGGGAAAATTTTGGGGTATAACACACGGACAACCATTTGATTAAACTGGATGCTTGGTGTTGCAATTAAGGGAAAAGTTATTTACTTTGAGTAAGAATAAAGGAACACCTTTTTTTCACATTTGCTTTCTTCACCCTTGCCTCTGGGCCTTTTGCCTTGGTCCTAGCGGACGACCTAAAACAGTTGCTCCAAGTCATTATCTTTACTCTATGGGATATAATTTTTCCGTGTACACTCCTAGATCGGATGTCGGCTAAGGTAAGTGAACAGTCTTGATGGGACGTCACTTGTGGCGTTGAGAACATATGTTTTAAATGATTTCCTTGCAATAGATAATGTTTCCTAGGAAGGTCTAGATGTGCGTACCAAAGATGCCAATAATGAGTTCCCTTTTATCCTAGGACACTCAAGTGTTATGAATAATTTTTGAGTGAATTTGGACCGTTGGTGGAGTATTTCTCGCTTCTTAACATATAAGATCGCATCGCTCATAATAGTGGGGATACACATAAGAACCTTTCAACCTTTCACTTTTCTTTTTTCATCACTTGCAAAATTTAAGAAACTCTTCTTCTTCTTCTTCTTCTTCACCTGTAGCTTTTGTGCTCTGTCAAATTTTCTACCCAAGTATATATTTTAGGTCTATTTGCATCAATTCTCCAGCACTCAAATCTTCATCTTCGCTCCTTTCTAAGGTAATACTCTAGTTTCCCTATTCTCTATTGTCGTTTCTATTCGCTAGGGTTTCATACATTCTTGATTTTTATTCAATTAATTTCCTTTCCTTGGGTGTACCTTGAAAGGAAATCTTGGATTTAAGTTTTAACATGAATGCTTTAAGTTCCTTATTCGACCCTGTTCTCCTTTTGACAAAGTGCATTGTTATGGAGATTGGAACCGACCACGACAAAAGGAAAACTGAGATATTTTAACAGATTGGGTAGTTCAAGAGACTTTGAATATCGTCTCTGCCATTGTTAGTGAGGGTGATAACACCATTCTTTTAGTGAAATGGGGTCTTCGTCGAATTGGGAACAGGCTAGTACTCCCTTCGTATAAAGATACGAGGATATGCAATAAATATGACAGACATTCCATTCCTTTTATGAGTACTTATTCTATTTAATACGCTTATGCCATCTTTTCAATAACTTTGAGGTAGGTGTCTTGAATCACTTGGTAATCTCTTCTACACAACTACACTCGATGAGCTAGGTGTACGTCAATATCTTACAATATAGGCGCGAGTACAAGAAATGTGTGCCGACCTTGGAGCTCTTCTTCCATATTTACAAGGCACAATACAACTTAACTCATCACGCATGGGGCCAATGCTTGATTTCTCTAAGACAAGGTACTAGGTATTTTGAGACCTTTTTGAATAACGTGAGGCATTTTAAGGACCGATACTTTGGGGTAATGTATGTTAATGAAAAAACTCACGCGAATATATGCAAAATAGATATTGGGCTGTCTTATACGTGTGTGTGTGTGTGTGTATATATATATATATATATATATTCCAAGTTCTAGCGCCATAGTCATTTCATGATGGAGTCTGGATCCTACATCTATAGGGAAGACGACTTATATGACAAAGATATGTATTTGAAGAGGCAACTTGTTTCTTTCTTCGAGGATCTTTGTTATCCCTCCTGATGTGGCATCAAAGAAACAATTGAAGTGATTCATTGAGACTCGCTTGTGGATACTAGAAAAAAAGATAAAAATATATATTTGGTGAGTTACTTAGGTGTGTTACTTATTCTTAATGCTTCCTCGACTAATTTCTTGTCTAATATCACTGTTTTGACCATGCAACTAAGATGAAGTGTGAAAAAATAATTTGTTAGATGAAACCAAATTCTCGGGCTATCTCTCTATTGGAAGGTGCTCAAAATATTCTTGCCAGTGGGGAATCTTTATCATCAAGGGTCTCTTATGGTATGGTTAGTCTAGTTATACCTTCATTGATACAAGTGGAAATTCGCCTCCTCTAATCGGGTTGTGGTAGAGGACAACTTGTGCTCGTTGCAGCCCGTGAATGGGAAAGGTACAACTTTTAGCTTCGAGCTTGATGTTCCCTAATAAGAAGGATCATTTGTTCAACTTCTTTGAACACTTGGTCAAAATCTAAAGAGGTTCGTTCCTACAAGGGGTCCTGCGCCGATTCTAGATGCATTACTTGCTTCGCTTTTGGCATGTTCTGATTTATGTATGACTAGGGATATTTATTCCTCTATTCTTGAATAAGATTATTCTTACATTGCAAATAAGGCTGAGGATGCTAGTGGATAGGATTTTTCAGACCTAAACTATTATAATCGTCAAGAATAAGTCATTTTGGCATTTGATGATGTCGAATGAGGATATGTTTTTATTCTAGATCACATTTAAAAGGAAAGGGATGTGCTTCAAGGACATGTCAAAGCCCTTATCATCAAACGAGTCCGGTATCTGAGGAGCTTCAAGAGGTCCCCTCCTCATTTTTGGAGATGGAAATTGTCGTGGATGCTTTTGGTTACCCCGACACTTAGGTTGACAAAGTTAAGTCACCTCTGCATGAAGTGATGAGGAAGAATAAAACTTTCTCCTATATTTTAGAGTCACTTTCAGCGGTCGATACCATAGTTGTTGAGGTGAATTAGACACTAGAACCTTCCCGTAGTAGGGTAGAAGAATTTGAGGTAACTTTGATAGAGGCCCGAGATGGAGTTAGAGAGATACGCCTTGAGAATCTTTCACTGAGCTTGGATTACGCAGTTAGTAGAGGAAAATTTCTCTATTTTTCATGATTATTTTGAAAATGCTTTATAGAAAGTGGAACATTTTTATCTAACAATGCATATCTCGTAAGAGCAAGTCCTTGTTGATCAAATCATGGAACTTGGAAAACTAGTTTCCCTTAGAGATTACTCGAACACATAGTCCTTGTGTACTTTTTTATACACGTTCATCACGCCCGATGTGCATTTGATGTTTGTATAAACTTTATGATACTTGTTTTGACAACATATTTTCACACAATTATTGTAGGTTAAGGTGTTTTCTCTAGATCCCGAGTTCGCTGCTATGAGGGTAGCTTTTTTCTTGATTTCATGCTTGAAATGTTATTGGACGTCACTAGAGATTGTACCCAACCAAGAGTCAGCACATCGTCCCTTCCCCTGGTGAAAACCTAGTTAGAGATGGACGTAATGAGGTTCATCTTGCGTGTCTAGAGTGGATAGCTACAAAGAGGGGGATGAACCCTTTATTCACCACTTTGGAGTATGTTGATTTATTTATGCCCTTGCACTATGTGGTTAATTTAGTTGGTCGTATGCTTGGAGCATTCATGACAACACCTTAGATTCGTTCGCATTGATATTTCCAATAATTTGGCCGTGCACTTAGAGCGTTCTCTACAACATCCCATGTTCGCAAGTTCCCCTACTGATCATAAGAAAAAGTGATAAGTGAAAATAATTTTATTTTATTTTAAGAAGCGTCATTACATAATATTGAAAACTTGCAGTTTTTCATTAAAAAACATAACCAAGTGAGTTGTCCACTACTTATCACTTTGAAGTATGCTAGGGAGAGTAGCTCATACCAATTGCAATCTTTAACTAGAATGGTCTTCAAGAATCGTAAAATAAATTATATTCCCGGCATTCCTACTGGGATCCTCTATCCCTCTCTTGGGAGGTTTGATATTCATCTTTCCTAAGTGGCTGATGAGGGAAGCCACATTGATCTCAGAGGAATTTTTCTCTCCTTTATCTACTTGGTTGCATTGCAAGGCCTTATGTATCCATCGTGCTCCATCTTGGACAATATAAATGGTGACCAACTCATCATCCATGTTTACTTCAGTCCAATATTGTTGTGATGGGTCAATCCAGGTTGCAGTTGTAACACTTCTGCATGGGACCATTATGATGTAGAGGTTGACGATCCTAGTGTTCCCTCCATCTCCTTGGATGACCATCAGTTTAATGTACCTCCACGGACGAGTCACCGTGTTTTTGAAAGTCTGCAAGTTAGACCATTTATATGGTCATGTTTTTTTTTCTTTTTCATCCTATTGTTTTCAAATAGTTTGACATACATGATGTCACGGGTCTTGGACATATGACTATAAATATAAGAAAGGGGAGAGAGTTAAATTGTGAAGGTTGGAAAATTATGACCAAGTAATGAAACTTTTATTTATAATAACATTTAATTAATTTTATAAATCAAAAAAATATAAACCAGCTGAATTAGTAAAAGAAAGAAAATTAGAGAGACGAAGATATGAAAATATATCATAAAGAAATTAAGAATAGAAGTATAAAGAGATAATGGGAAGATATAAATACATCAACGATTTGACCTAACCACTTAGTCTACTCTTGTCCCCAAGAATTTATTCTTGAGTGTTTCTTCTTTAAGAGATGTGATTTTTTTCACAGGTTAAACCCACGAACCTTCTTACAATTAAATACGATATTTTATATTGTCTAATCAATCCTAAACCACACGAGATATTTTACATCGGGATAATCTCATAATCGAACAAATTTGTTACACCAAGTTGAGCTCAAGAACAAAACATAGATTTTCACGGATAAAATCAATAACAAAACAAGAATTTTTAACAAGCTGAGCTATGGGACATGAATGAAGGCAAATTACGAGCACTGTTACAAATGAAACATCAATAGATTTTAAGAAATCGTTACAAATGAAGAAGTGTTTATTGTATAGTCAAAACTTTGAAGCCTCAGGTTTCTAAACTCTAGACTCTAAAGTTTCACTCTCTCTAAGTTCAAAAGAAAGGATATAAAACTATGATTAAGCTTCAAACTACTGTTTACAAGAAGCCAACAGTTAGAAGAATGATTGAAAGAATATTCCTGAATAGTACAAAAGCATCAATTCATATGTTCCAAAATGACAATACACTTATTTCCTTTCCACTATGCTGGATTTTAAAAAAAGGACTTTACGTACTATAGTACTATTGTTGTCGCCACTCATTTCATCCTCACCACTACCTACAACAATAAAATTCATAACAACTGGAAAATTTGAGGATATTACAACTTCACCCTCAAACATATCTTTTCATATAATATAGAAAGAGTTCCTGGAAGTTTGGAATAACAATATTTGCAAGCGTGAGAAACTGAAGAGAGAATTACGAAAAAGCAAAAATCATTTTTTAGAGAAAAATCTTCATCACTATACTTTACTTTTCATTGTATAAATTTTCTAAAGTTTAAAGTCTGTATTTCATAGTTTATGTGTGTGTATCATCTTTTTGAAGCAACTTTGTAAACATATTATTTGTTTTGTAAACTCTGATTTAGTTTCTTGAGATACTACTTATAGTCGTGATTCTCAAGAAGTCTTTGACAAGTTGTCATTGAGGTTGTAATCAAAGTTTTGATTAATGAATTAAGTCCTTATTGAGAAGGAAAAATCACCTTGGTGGGTGGACTGCAGGTAGCTTTGTTAACAGTGAACCATGACAAAATCCTTGTGTTTTTTAATCATTGTTGCATCTTATCTGTTTGAGTTATTGGGTGAGTAAAAAGTTCAATCTAGAAACCTAATTCAAACCCCATTCTTTCTTGTGTTTCGTTGCAACTTTATTTATCTGAGTCATAATGACGTTGGGGGAATTCACTTGCATTCAAGAAATAGCCTAAAATTTATGGATACAACATCACCTTCAATATACAAGAGGTTAATCCCTCATTAGTATAAAAAAAACCTTCATCAACATTGGAAATTCATACATCTTTAGCTCCCCCTGAAGCTTCTATATACCCACTAGTTCACCCACTTAAATCCCCTAATGGTTATGACTACACCTTTAATTAGGAAACAAATGGTCATAATAATACATGACATCATGTAACAAGTCTCAAAACAACTCACTAATATTTTTAACCTCATGGTTTATAATGAGGTTCAATAAGACATAGATTTGGAGACGAAACAATAAAATTCTATTGACAACTTAGCCACCTTCAACTTCTAATTGGTTAAGAAAACAAAGGTTGGTAAATATTCTTAACTCATAATGAGTCAATGAATTCAATGATATGACCTTCACAAACCCAAAAGACTTTTATAAAACATGTAAATTATACTCCTTATAGGTATCCCACTAGTAATTTTCCATGGTTAATGTTGGGGGCCCATTCGATAATTATTCTTATAATAGTCTAGTATTAAGTTTGGGTAAATACTTATGATGAAAAGGACACACGAAGCAATAAATTAAATTGACATGCCACAAGTTATGTATTTTTGTAAAGATTTGCATGCAAGCAACATTAGCAAGAAAATTTAGGCCATATGTGGATTATTTGACTTGATAACAATGTGCTTACCTTTAAGTTTTCATCTATATCATATAATCCTACAGCTACCCGCCAAGACCTTATGTGCCAGTACCAACCCTTGTGAATTTAACTTTACCAATACCAGTAGGTTGTTATATTAGTGAATGTCTGCGTATAAATCATTCATTATTTAGCCTTAGATTTTTAGGTAGAATTGGTAGTTTGAGTTTTGTTTTAGTAACATTATACTACATTTTGTGCAAATTTGATTTTCAAGATAAAAAGACAGAACGTAAACATATTGAGACCAAAAGACAGAACAATTGGAATGCTTGAAATTCAGAGCAAAATAGAGTTTGAAAAGCCATAAAATTAGAACGGATTAGTAAGAAACACAGCTAAGTCTTGTTGGAAAATATATCTATGTTATTGTTGGTAACAATTATTTTCATCAGTGTATTTTGATGATTTGTTTCATTTTTTATATTTTTGAATTATCCTTTATTTTTAATTTGATTTTATAGATATATCATAATTTGATTTTATCATTCATTGTAGTATTGTATCCAAATATATCCCTTACACTCAAGTAAGTTGAATCCACTCAATTAAGTTGAATCCATTGCAATGTTATTTTAGCTTAAAAAAATTGGTCAAATTCAAAATATGAGTACATTGAATCACAAGTTGGAAGCCATAAAACAAAGTGTTTTTTGACGCTTGACTCAAATCATAGCCTTGGATGATTTGAATTAAGAATTTAGTTGGAATTTAGAATTTGACACTGTAATAGTGATTTGAATCAAGAATGTGTATGATTCAAATCAAAGAAACCTTGATGTTAATCGCAACAATGGATGATTCAAATCATTATTAAATAAATTATTTTGAAAATAAATTTTAGTTGCGTGATTCAAATCATGCAATTTCTTGATTCGAATGACATTATAAAAATCATGATCCAAATAAAAAACAAACACATATTACCACCTTGATTCAAGTCATTATTTTATTTATTTCAAATTATAAGTGTATAATCTGACTTAAATCAATTGCTCAGTTTCTCACTTATTTGGTGTCTTATCTCTAGAACCAATATAAACCATTTTTTCATTCTCTATAAAACATAACAATAACGGAAATAATAAAAGAATCCACATTTTCACAAATTTAAAAAACTCATGAGTGATATTATATAAAACTTCATAGTGTGTTTATTGAGTTAGTCATGTTTAGAAGTTGTGTGAGATTATTTATATCAACAATTATCTTCAACCTTGATCCATAAAACCCCATTTTTGTGGATCTCAACTCTAAATATCGAGTATGTGTGGATGTAAGGTAAATTAGGGAATCTGATATTTTTTTGAAGTTTTTTATGTGCATCAGATTAAATAATCAATTTTGTGATTATGGTGTTTGGAGTCTGACTTCCAACAAATAAAATGATTATTTTATTTTACATTGAATACTTCTGCAGAACCAAGTGAAAATTAATGTAGAGTGATGTTGAGAGTTTCTAAGATCCTTCAGTAGAACAAAGACTCAAACAAGGGAATTCTGGTAGGTTGAGTAAAGACCGCTGCAAACTGAACCTTGGAGTATAACTTTAGATCTAGCAAAAAAACCAACTCAATATAAAGTGAAGACCTTGTAAAGGTTTTATTTTTTTGCTACCACATAAGGGAAATCCATATTAGACTTGTGGTTGTTTATAATTTTGGCTTAAAGTAATTAATGTTGTCTTAATTGTCTTTTGTAACAAAAACTCTTGTATATTAATTTGAATAATAGTGGAACACCTAAATAATTTTTAATAGTTCACCACTTCATGATTGGACTAAGCGTAAAGCAAGGACATGCATGATGAACTAGTATAAACCTGTACAATTTCTTTTTCCCTATCTCTTTTACATTCTAGTATAGATTGACATGACTTGGATTTTATCGATTTCTAGAATCACATATTTGTAGGTTCTCATCTTCTTATAGTGATTTATTGTGTAAGCGTAGGTCTATATGTAATAATTCTAGCCATTTGAATATTCTTTTTGGAAATTCTAAATTTTTAATTCTTAATGTTAGATTGACTATTAGAATATCAAATTTATTTAGGACCTTCTAAGTTATTTTAATTTATGATAATTTGATCAAACTCTCAAATCCATTCTAACGTATCTTTTATAAAACTATAATGTCACATTTTTGCTTGTAAAACTCTGATTTTTGAAGAAAATGTTTTTGATATTGGCTTTAGGAGAATGTTCTTTTTAACTAGCCTTCCCTTTTAAATCATTCTACATTCATATTATCCCCCAACATTTAGCCTTAGAGATGGTCTTTTGGTCAAGTCTTGCAACACCAATAGTTGAGAATATATATAGGATTGATCAATAGGGTGTGTTCAATAAAACTCCCATATTCAAAGGTGGAACCAATACAGTTTTAAAATATAAAATTTTGTTTACTTTATATCAATTGATAAAATGAATTTTAGTTATACGAACCAATATTAGATTATTAAGTTAACAAGAGAATAAAAGGTTTTTGGTATGGAACTCGGTGAAACTATAGAATCCATGTAGATACACTTTATTCATATAATAATCAATTTAGATATTTTAATTGACTTTATCTAATTAGAAATGTGTTAATAAAGTGTTAAAGTTTATGTGCATGAAATGACAACCTAGCCACATGACTTGAAAACTTTAGACATTAGGACTTTGTTTAGAAAGTTGACTTATCATGAAGCTTGAAGCATATGAATCTAATATGAAAAAAGGTTAATGAAGAGAAAATAAGCATACTGTTCGCGTTAAAAGGTGACGCGCTAGAGGATGCGAACGTGAGTTCGGATTCTCTGGCTCGAAACGATTTAATCTTTTGATTTGTTTATAAAGATGCCGCGAGCATCAAGCTTTATTATTTTCAACACAAGAAAGATGATTTAATGATTATGAAAAGGGAAAGTCAAATACCCTCAATTGATATTGGTATGCGTAACGACTAGCGCAAACTAAACGCAACGCATTGGGGAGATTCTGAGTAAGGGGGATTGTTATATGAAGGGAATAGATGGAGCACCCTAAATATATATAGTTATTTATAGCTTTATATATGAATATATTTGATATGTTTGTGTGTTTTAATTGCTATTTCTATGATTGGGAAAGTTTCTCCTTTAGGATTTTAAGAAAGACAGATTATGTGGGATTCTAGTGTTTGTTATTATTGTGCTCGCAAAGATCTGTGGATCTCCTGCATACATATCCCCTAGTGGGAATCAGAGCATTTGTAGCTCGGATCTAAAGGGATCTATGGTTTGTTTGGTCTGAGAGAGATAGAAATTTGCTCGGCAAGGATGAGACCTTGTGCCTACGTATTCTCAAAAGGATGTTGAGAAAGTCAGAGCAATCGTAGTTCCCACTTATGCTAGTGGAAAGCAACGGGATGTTAGTAAGAGACAGAAAAATGTCATCTTAATGAAAAATATATCTAATCTATTTCATCACATACATTTTTGAAAAAAAAGTTTGATTGAAATGAAATCTTTCATCGTAAGTATTAGGTGCTTTGCTCGAGTGTACAAGCGTTACCACTTACATGTTTAAGAAAGATGTTTGACAAAGATGATTGAATCTTTTAACTGTAAGTATTGGGTGTTTTGCTTGAGTATACAAGCGTTACCACTTACAATTAAGAGATGTTTTTTGTTTGAAAATAGTTTGAAAAAGTTTTTGACTGTATGTGATGTGATAGATGAGATACTTCTTCCATAGAGATGATAGATGTCTAAATCTCGAGGAGAAATTGATTAGATTAAGGGATGCTTTTAAGAAGCCCATGGGTACTTGTATTGTTAGCCCAAGAGGAGGCATTCCGAGGGTCATCGAGGGTCATCGAGGGTCCTTGTATGAAGCTCAAGAGGAAGCTATAGGGTATGGCTGGCTTTGTGTTAAAAGGGATTTCACCGAGAAACCATCCTTTTTTGAATAAGAGCAATTTCACCGGGAAATTTTACTCTAGGATTTGAAAGTGATTTCACCGGAAACCATCCTTTCAGGGTTCTATCTTAACGCGGGTGATTCTTTGTATTGGAAGCCCAATAGGAGGCTGTTAAGAGATTTCCTATCTCTTTCATTGTATGATGCCCAAGAGAAGGCTAAACTCAACGAGGAGTTCTTTTGAACGAAGCCCAACAGGAGGCTAACTCAACAGGGGAGTGTTGCCTTATATGAAGCCTAAGCGGAGGCTAAACTCTGTGGGGAGAGTTTCTTTGTACAAAGCCCAAGAGAAGGCTAAACTCAACTGGGAATGAGTTGTCTTGTATGAAGCCCAAGCGGAGGCTAACTCATGCTGGTGATGAATTGTCTTGTATGAAGCCCAAGCGGAGGCTAAATTGTGGGGAACCTATTGATTAGTCTAATTGTTATGTTATAATTAGACAGTTTGTATAAACAGGTGTGTGTGTGTGTGTGATATGTATTCATAGGAGTTTATGAAGGAAATATAAACAATGCAATGATGTTTATTTACAAAAGTTTATGAAATATAAACAAGTGTCTGTGAAACGAACGTTTAAAACGAGCGTAACTTGATTATTTACAAGTTTTGAACTGTGTACAAGGAAGTAAATATGTACACGAACGAGTATTTATGTACAGACAAAGATGGATGTACATAGGAGGGTTGGGACTTACACCATAAGGGTGGCCCATTGGTTTGAAAGCAGTTTCACAGGGAATAATGCTCCTTTCAATATCAATGGCAACTAGTTGAATATATACGAAACAGAAACGACTGATCAAAGTTTATCTGTAAAAGGTATCTGATATGTATGACAAAGATTTGTATGAAAAGAATTTGATATGTACAAGGAAAAGGTACGTATGTACATAAAGAATGTTTGGTTTGTGTATGAAGTGGAAACAAATGATGAAGTTTGTCGAGAGTATAAAATGTATATGTATGATGAAAATTTGTATGTATTTGAAGAGAGTTTGATATGTACAAAAAATATTATGTACATAAAAGAATGTTATGGGACTTACACAGTTGGTTAGAAAGCGTTTCACAGGGAATAATGCTCCTTTCAATACCAATGGTATCAGTGTATAAACAAACGAATGAAAACAAATGAAAAAATTTGTTTATGTTTGAATATTGACAATGATGATTTGAATATGTACAAGTAAAACTAAGTATGTACATAAAGGATTGGGACTTACACCATAAGGGTGGCCCATGATTGATTGAGAAATTCGAGAGAAAACGAATTTGGTTTTATCATTTAAATCGGATCGATCGTGGTAAAAAGATGTAAGTTTTGATGAAATGTTTTGAAAAATGATTTGAAAATATTTTGAAATGTGAAGTTCATTTATGAAAAGTTTTGAAAAAAAACTGAAGTCGAAAACTTGAAAATTTCACCTTAAAAGGAGGTTTGAAAAAGTGTTCAGAACGTCGTTTTTGGCTCGATTAAAATATGATCAGATGAAAGTTTTTTCTGAAAATTTTTGCACTATCATAAAATAGATGTATTTATTGACAATTGTTTAAAAAATCATCTCAAAATGAGAAGTTTTGATTGGTCAAAAAAATTGTGGAAGTTTTATGAAAAACATGAAAAAATTGGAAAGTTATAAAAAGAAATGGTCCTGATGGGAGTTGAACCCATGACCACAGGGTGATACACGTGGCAGAGAGACTTAAGAGCAAAGAGATTACCACTGAGCCAAACGCGCTTTGGTGTTTAGTGGATGGAACACGGTAAATAAGGGATTGGAAATTTTAAAATTCAATTTTGAAAACAATGAAGAACACGCGATCCCGGTTCTTCATTTTGATCTTCGATTGCCAATTAATCTAAAATCTTCGCTTTCTCAACGAAATTGAATGATGTAAAACGAAACTTGATCGATTTTGAACAACGAACATGATAGTAATCTAATTGCATTTATTTTAAGCCCGTAACGATTTAGGTTTCAAGAACACTATGAACCCTAAACGAAAAATTCAAATTAAATGATGTATGTTTGATGATTCTTTGATTTTTTGAGGGCTATTGATCGTTAGAGTGCGAAAGAAAACGGCCGTGAGTTTTTTCGCTTTAGTTCAAAGAAAATGGATATCACACCGTGTTCTAACTCGTAAAGTGAGAATCGAATTCGATCTTAGAGCGCTTCGAACGGATTTCTTGATCATTTGAGCTTCATCGGCATGTATGGAAGCCGTGTGAATGGTATGCTTACTTTGAGCTTGCTTCAATCTTTCCAACCAAGTCAACCGCAGATGAAAATGGCAACGGATTTTGATGTTAATCGTGTTACAGCTTGGTCGCTAATGGTCCGGATCATATACATGATGTATAGTGATGATGTTTGAGTCATTGGAACAACAATTGCTCAAGCCAAACTAACAATTCGATTCATAAGGCGCTTTGAAGTTTGAAAAAATGAAAATGAAATCGATTTTTGCTTGCTTTCTTTATGATCTTAAGCTCTAAACAAGTTTTATGTTGATATTGAAGCATGTTTGACACCAAATTTTAACATGTTTTCAACTGTTTTTCAAAAATGCAATAATTCTCCAATTTGCACTATGTTGCTTAATTTTCAAGAAAGAAGAATGAAAGCATGGATTTGTGATGCTTTGGTGTGATTTTGGACTTGAAATGTAACCTATTTATAGGCAACAAGTTCTGAAATGTTAGGCAAAGAGGTACAAGCTTTTGGAAAATCAAGGATTACTTAGAGGGCAAGAATGGTATTTGCCAAAAAAGGAAACTTCCTTTTTTCACCATGTGCTCATTTTTACAATTTGATCCAATCCTCTCAATTATTACCTCTAACTGATAATTATCAGTTCAATCATCCATTTGGCAAGGTTAGATTGCTTCTAAATGAAGAAAACTCAAAATGACCTATAATTGAAGTTGTGAACTTTGAAAAATCAAGTTTCATGGAGCCTTATGTTTCAATTTCAAAAGTATAGCTAGACTCCATGGATTTGAGAGTTCTTGGACATTTTGGAAATCTTGTTTCACAAGCTACAACTTTCATGTTTTGAGTTTTTTCAAATTCAAATTGGAACTAGGTGAAAAAATGGCATGAAGTTTGGAAAAAATAAGAATTTTCAACACTTAGAAATTTTTCTAAGTATGAAAACTTTTGACTTTTTGTTGACTTTTTCAAATTCTGATTTTTTATGATCATGATGGATCATTTGAAGTATTTTGATGATTGAAAAAGTTTTGTTTTGAAAATTTTGACCAAAAGTCAAAGTTTGACTTTTTTGTGCAGATGAATTTTCATCAGATGTTTCTGAAATTGACTGATGAAGTCTGTGAACTTCTGTGATGTTTTGACTCCAGAAATTAGGTCAAGATGTTGTATCTAAGATATAATGACCAATCTCTATCCAAAAAAGTCATTTCTTGTTCAAAAAGTCAGAGAATTCTCATGCCCGATCAAAACCCTAATTGGTCGATCCTTGATTGATCTGTGAGAGAAATGGATGTCTGAAGATTAGAGGTTGATGATTTGATCAAGATAGATCAAATGAGGTGAGAAAAACTCAAACCCTACTTGGTTTTCTCTTGAATCAGATGAAAATCTGATGAAACCCTAATTTTGACCTGTGAAATCCACACCCGATTAATGCTGTCTGAGCTGTTAGTTATGCAATGATGCAAAATGTAAGGTGGTATATTAGGTCAAAATTTGGGGTATGACACATACCCTTAAATACCTCAAATTCTAAGGTCATCGTAAAGGAAGATGAATATAGTTCCTATGAAAGTCTTCAAAAGAAGAAGAAATATGTTTCTTAGTTAATTGGTACAACAAGACTATAAAAAGATACAAAGTACCATGTTATGAGTGTGCTAAATCCCTGATAGTATTAAACAAATTATCCAAGTTTGGCAAAACATAAGTTCAAACGAAGAAGTAAATAATGTTTGTTTGATGGAAAGACACAAGCAAAGAGCCTTAGAATGAATACCTATTTCACTTCATTGATATCTAATGTAGGAGTGTCTAAGAATCTCAAACAAGGTAAGTACATCTTATTGGAAGATCTTCAATATGAGCAAACGAAGATGTATCCAATCATATTATGTTTTTGTTAAATAAGTTTTTTGTTTACTAACATTACTTATTCAACAAGTTAAGTCTTAGATCATCATAATTGGTATGATCGTTCCTCTCTCCTCAATCTTCTTGTATTGTGTCTAATTTATCTTAATTATTAGTATTTTTATATGTTGCTTATGTGTGATATGTTATCTATTATATATGATAATTTGATTGTGTAATATGTATATATCATATCTCATTGCATCATAAACATATAATCAAATATTTTCATATTCATCAAATATTTTAAAATTTGTATTAAAACAATTTTCTATAAGAATTAAATTTTATTTGCATTAAAATATATTTTTCATTTAAAATTTTAATCAATTTTTCATTTAAATATTTTTAAAACTTTTGGGTTGCCTATGATTCAAATCATAGGCAACTCTGATTCGAATCAAAGAAGAAAATTGCATATCTTTCAAATCAAAATATTGTTTAAACCGAATCAATATTTGTGATAATTCTCAACGATTCACTTATGTGAACCTAATATGAATCACCAAATAGTTTGATTCGATTCAAAAATAGTTGTTGAGGAGTATTTCTCAATTCTGATTTGAATCGCATAAATGCTTGATTCAAATCAAGCGAGATTTAATGTCTGATTTGAATTACCCAATATATTGATACAAATAAATCAAAATTGAAAGTGAAATATCGAAACCTTTCATATTATAATATCATCCATCCAGCCATTCAATTTTAAGTTTCATTTTCCATTCATTCATTTATGCATTCACCCTCTCTCTCTCTCTCATTCTAAATCTTTAACATCAGATCTTTCATCCAACTTCAGTCATGTAGCACATTAATTGTTCATCATTCAACAATAAAAAGTATTAGAAAGTCATCTGAAGCAAGTAAAGGCAAACATCCTAGAGAAATACATCAAATTGACGCTTTCCCATGAAACACATGATGCTCCAGAAATACTAAGTTACCAATATGGGGAAAGGTATATTCAACCTTATTAGATATGGCTGCTTGGATGAAAGTTTCCTTTTGATGATAACACTAAATCCTTATAAAAAATTCATTATCTCATTGTTTGGAATTTTCATTTATTTGTAAGTAGTTTTTTTTAGAATTTTTGCATGAAATATAATATGTTGAGGTGCCTCGAAGAGTGGTAATGTGACTTGCAGGTTTATAAAAAGTAAAGAGGAATGTATCTTGATTCAAGCAAGATGATCTAAAATCCAAAAAATTTAATAATCAAAAGAATTTGAAGAAAACCCTCTTTGTGACTTCGTTCAATAACAAAGAAGCAAAAAATGGAATTGAAGCTCATGTTCACAATTTATCGATACAAAGGACTTCAAGTTCAACAATCATGATTCATTAGAATATCAAAGATTGTATCCAATAGTTAAGATGAAATCTCGACTACATAACTTCACTTAAGTGCACTAGAGTACACCTATGTGCATCATGTTTCTACCCTACACATGTGGGTACAAGTGGAAGCCTTCACCATACAATGTTCCTTATGCGCAATGAGCTTTAAGTGCATATGTTTCCAATGCCAACTACCTGCACCTAACACCAATACAGAGTTTATCTTTTTGAGGGCACAAACTCAACGGACAAACACCCTCAGCAAACAAACACCCACGACATATAGCAAGGACTTGGGGCAACTGTTTCAGACTAGGCAAAAGACTAATAAGACCAACCTAATCCATGAGCCTAATCCAACTAAAGCGATTAATAGACTAACGTATAATTGGACCTCAAATCCTGAGCATCACATAGGAGCACAATCCAACTCCTCGTCTCAATTGTTGATATACATCCAACAGTCTTCCACACTTCAAAGTCAATCGAGAACAATTTTAATCATCTTCTTATATAAGAGTGACTTTGAGTCATGCTCATATATTTTTTTTCTCATGTTTGTAACAATTTAATCCCTCTTAAATATTGACTTAAATATTTGAATGTTAACCTTAGTGTCATATCTATAATAATCAAAAATCATAAACATTGCAAGAAATTTTTTCAAAGCGATAATCTCCAACCTCCATCTAGTTATGTTTCAATACAGAATATAACCAGATTGATTTAATTAATAATAAAGATTAAAATTATTACATGAAATTATTGTAGGAACTACAAATAAATAAAAGAAATTGTATAAAGACTAATCAAATAATTTTGTGATGAAGAAGTTTCATATCCATGTGTACCTACCCTACCCTACTTAGAAACAAGAAAATAAAAAATTCTTCCTCTCTAAACAAGAAACATAGCATAAACACACACAGTCAAGTCTACCAAACAAACATGAAATTGCAAGGAAGAAGATACATATATCCATGTGTACCACTACCTACCCTACCCTACTTAGAAACAACCTCCTATTATTATGTGACGCATCTTCAGTGAAGCTTTTAAAATAGATTTGAAATCCACACCAATTTTTTGGTACCATTATTCTAAACCACTAAACGTGATATTATCAATCTACATGCTAAAATATAATTTAATTAAAAGAGGCATAGTATTGGGACTAACCACTCCATTATAGAATAATGGATTCATGAAAGTAAATCACTAAAGAGACACATTTATACTTTTCTAACACGATGGAGAAAATACTTTAATTACTACATAAAAACTGTATGAAATATTTTAAATAATTTAATCTTTTTTGTTATTTTAATATTTCTTTTATTTCTAATTTAGCTGAATTAAAAAAGAAATTCAAAAAAATGTTATCTTAATTTCCTAAATACTTTTTTAATATCTAATTTCTTAAATATATTAACAAAGTATTATGATGTCTAGATTTATGATTTTTTTAATGATATATTAACAAAGTATTATGATGTCCTAAAGTGTAAAGAAAATTAAATTTTCTCATAATTGAACTGAATTAAATTAGTCATATGTTACACCAATTCTAAAATTTGAATCAAATCGTGTCAATAAACATTTATTATTTTAATTTTTTTACTAAAAATTATGTTTGACTATATATTTTATTATCTATTTTGTTTATATGTACTATTTTAAATATATTTTCAAATTTATTAGATGTTCAATGGGTTATTAAATTTTATATTAGTTTTATAAAACCAAACTAACAATTTGATTTGGTAAATCATAATTTAATTTGGCTTATTATGGCTTATTTTAATTATCAAACGATTTTATTTGATTCATTAACCGAGAGAATTTTTTTATACATATTATTCATTTTTTTCAAAAGTGGAAAAAAGAAAAAAAATAATAATCTAAAATATAAAGTTTCACCAGCAATAGCTAGCAGAAGAGTGGTGATTTATATAAGAGATTTTGTAAAAGATCGATACGACGGATCCTTATCAGTCATATATTTTGTTAATTAGAACAATATCCTAAGTATGAAATATCAGAACTAATCATTCCATAATGAGATGTTCTTTAATATTGTGAAGAATCACAATATATGATGTAAAATATTAACAAACTCTGAGATAAGCTTGATAGTATAGTTGGAGTCAAAATAACACATCAGGTCTTCGATGTCAATTTCCTAAGTCGTACACAAACCATGATATAACGTCATAACCTTTGCACAAAGGATATTGGAATAACTAGCATCACCCGCTAAACCGTGAACCCAAGCACCATTCGCATATTGAATCAATCCACCAAAACTTGTAATGCCGAATTATCGAGGCTATTGCGATTAACACTCAAACTAATATTACTACCTTTGTATACATTCCACGTGATCATTGTTGATGAATGAGACAAATTATGCTTGAGAAATATTTTAGCTAACAAATTAGCGTAATTCACTACGATGAGTTTCAAAGTATAAATGGATATCGCTCTATTCGCAAGACACATTTTGTTCCTAGCATGCTACAAACACTAGTGAGCAGACAAAAAGATATGGCTGCCATTGATGCCATGTCAAATCAAATCATATAAACTATGCCCTAAGAATAATAGTGGATCCAAGAACCCAATAGATTTCAAAAAGCGAGTAGAAAATTCATAGTCTCTCATACACTATAGAGTGATCTCAGCGTCTTGATTGCATTCCAAGTAATTGATCTCGTTTTCTTTTTCATAATATTATGGATTGGGCCCACACTTGGCCCAAACGTCATACAAGTCCCAATCTAGTAATGCTATATGGAAAGTCCAACAAGACATCTGTTAGACAGGACCAACCCTTGGCCCTCGGTCGGGCAAGATCTGTCCCTGATCGACTGTGAGGAAGGTCCACTATGTGCCCCATGTAACGAGGATCGTGGGAAAAATATCACCCCACTCTCACGTCTAGGACCTATCCTCCACGTGCCCTTCGGTGACAACATCATGCACATACCCGTGGAGGACGCTCTCCACGACGTGTCCTACTCGTAGGGCACACAACCAACGTCTATCTGAATATCATGGAGTCCTCCTGACCTTGGAAAGATTGTGTCTAAAACCTCTTTGATATTTCGGGGAAGTTAACCCATGATGGAGACCATATGCTGGTCTCCACTACACACGTAGGTCGTGGAAGTCTCCATTTTGGTCCTGCCCAGCCAGACCAGTATAGGGATCCTTGCCCCGCGCTGAGGGCTATAAATATCCTATTCTACTAGAGGGTTAGGTATTCATTCTTTACTCTCACTTTCTACTAGAAACTTTATGTGAACCTCACTTTGGCATTAAAGTGTCTTGTAGGTACCCCTAACCTTCTTCCATCACAACAGAAGCTCACCAAAGTTGTAGGCCATTAATGATCATCTGATCCAGGTACGATCGCCTAGCTCGTGCACGAGTTCTAGGTGCATATCTGCATGGAATTAGCATTCGTCGCACTTTTGACATGCTTTTTAGTGTTCTGCTGCATTGCCGAGCAGTAGTATCTTGCTCGCAGCGCCTTTCACGCCAAGGATCTTCCACCTAAGTGTTGGGAGTTGATTCCTTCGTGGATTTCTCACAAGATATGGGGAACTTTATTTTCCTCGACGCACTTTAAAAGCGGGATGGAGAATCCCTGCCTATAGAGCTTATGCTCGACTAAAACGTAGGAGCAAGCTCGATGTTTGGTCGCATTGGCTTCTTTTTGGTCAGAAGGTAGTTCCCCTTTGGTGAGGTAATTGAACACAGGATCATCCAATAGGTACTGTCCTCGATGGTGTTCACGTCGAGCAAAGCAGCGGGTTTCTCGATGCTCGGGCGAGCAAAGAATTCTTGGGTGACAGATATGTTTCCCCTTTCTTTCTTGTGCTTGTGAGTTTTGATAGTACGTCGACCCGAATATTCTGTTCACGGGGAACATGATTGATCTCTGTGTGGTTGAAACTTTTAAGTTTTTCTTTAACCAGGTTCAGGTATTCGATGAGGCTGTCATTCTTGGCCTAGTATTTCCCTCTTACTTGGCCTGGTGCCCTCCACGACGTGTTTTTCTTGTAAGTCACGTAAACAATATCTCTCTAAAAATCACAGAGTTCTCTTGATCCCAAAAAAACCGCATCCAACACCTCCATGATATTTCGGAGTAGTTAACCCAAGATGGAGACCACATGCTGATCTCCACTACACACGTAGGTCCTGGCCGTCTCCATTTTGGATCTACCTAATATAGAGACATTGACCCAGCGTTGGGGGATATAAATACCCTCATCCACTAGATGTTAAGGTATTCATTCTTTACTCCCACTTTATGCTTGAAACTTGCTCTGAACCTCACTTTGGCATCAGAGTGTCTTCCAGGTACCCCCTCACCTTCTTCCATCATAGTAGAAGCTCACTGGAGTTGCAGGCTATAACACCCCAACTTTTGAAATTACTCATTTAATGAATTATTATATATATATATATATATATCCTTGCTAGAAAAACTAGATACGTATGTTTAGGGATTTAGAGCTACAAGCTAAGTTACTTGTGCTCCAAGCTAATTGTCTTGCTTATCCCTATTTTGGGAGCCCTTTATATAGAGTTTTCATGACCTCTATGATTAATGCCTGTAACGGCTATGCCTTCCCAGTTCCATAACTGAACTGCATTTAAGGAAAATAATGTCCACCGCCTATGAATGATGACCCCACAGTGTAACGTGCGCCGTCAGACTTATAGCGGCAGTTACATCTTTAGTGGCCGACTTAGGCATAATGTCCTTATAATTGCCGGGCTACTCGTAACTTCCTGGGTCCGAGTTGTATGCCGAACAAGATCCCCTCCATCCTCCGACACTATGGTCATCAGCATCTCCGGTCCCTCAACCTAGGTGAGGCTTCCCTAAAGGTCTTGCGTATACTATTTACTAGAGATCCTTGTTTAAACACCATACCTCGGATAATGGATTTTATGCATGAACATAAGCCCATCGAGCATATGGATTTTTCTCAAAAGACTTGTGGCCGATAAGGAAAGCGTAAATCCTGGCCGAGGTATGCATCGGTCCTAAGTCATTTTGTAATGCGTGCGCTTCATGCTCTAGATGCTCAATAGTCAGCTAGGAATTTTAGGTGTAATGATGACAGTTAGTGTGTTTTAAAAACACGCTAACCCTTACATAATGTCTCTCTTCTAATTCAAAATTATTTTCCTTTTTCAATTCCCCCTTCAAAGCCTTTTTCTGCCGCCGCTTCTCACTCAAAAATCGCTTCTACCCTAACTTGCCATCATTTAAACCAGGTAATCCTCTTCCTTTTCTTCACTTACTTTTCTGTAGTTTTTCAAAAAATGGTTGTTATTAGGTAATGAGATGACTTAGGAAATAGGATTCATTTAAATAGTGATGAGCGTAGGACTTTATGGGAAGAATGCATGAAAGAGATGAGAGATGTGTTAGGGGTAGAGGAGTTGACATGGTTATGAACAAGATAAATTCTGAAGTTTTAACCACTGAAAGTGATTCTGACCCTGATTCTTCAGGTTCAGTGGAGATTTTGATGGAGACCAACAAATATTTTAGCACAGAAGTTCTAGGGTTTAACCACAACACCATGGATGAAGTGGAAATCAGAAAGCTCTGTTCCCTTATAGACATGTCCTCGACTGGAAATGAGGATGACGTGATTCTGGAGTCTTGCATCGAGGGTGAACGAGTTTGTATATCTCAGCCAAAAGGAGTAGAACCTGAGTGGTTCTATTTCTATGTCGGGATACTGGAGATATAAAAATTCATTTTCCCTTCTCCGACTTTGAGACATACTTATTAAGAATAATAAACGTGGCTCTTTCACAATTATGCCCCAACAGTTGGGGATTCATAAAAGCTTTCGAACTGATCTGCGAGGCTCTGAGCATTATGCCCACTATCGGGTTTTTCTTACTTTAAAGTGAAAAATGTGGATATGGGGAGTTGGGTGGCCATCAGCAGTATTCCGAGGAGAAGCTTCCTTCAAGCCTTTACCTCAAACTATAAAGGATTTAAAGAGTGTTTCCTCTGAGTCTGATGTGGTGCTTGGTGTCCTCAAGTAATATATAGTACTGATAGTCACCACAAGTTTCCTTTATACTGGACGAGTAATCCCCTTCCCATCTCGAGTTTTAAATATGATAAGATGAGCGATTCTGAGATCCGCTCCCTTGAGGTTTTAGACTCCTTCTTGTCGATCAGGGTTAAGGATCTACTGCCCTTACCCTTTGATGAAATTCCGACCTATTTAGGTAATATTTTCTCTAAGTGTTTGACAACTGAGATAATTTTATTCTGCTTCTTACATGCTTTCTTTAACTATATGCAGACAAAATGACTGACCTATCTGTCAAACAGAAGAAGAGATTGATGGCTGCAGCCCGGGCTGCCAAAAAAACATTGGAGGTCCCTCGGAGGCCAAATTAGACTTGGTCGGGTTAGAGATGAGAGTCTCTAAGAAGAAGAAGAACCCAGATCCTAAGTCGGTCATTACTGAAGAGGCTGAAGTGATTACGGCCTCCTCGCATAAACGCACTCTAGACGTGGAGGTTCCCGGCGAAAAAAACTCTTAAGCGGCACAAGACCATCATGACCAAAGAGACAACCAAATCGATTGAGAGGTCTCTACTTTGATGATGAAAGAGACCGGTGATGGCTCTCAACGACCCTTATTTGAAAACAAATTATGGTCGAACGAGTTTGACAACATGAAGTTCCTTTATGACAACCTCAACGCCACTAAGGACGTGAACAAGTTGAAAATCCTTGGTCCCCAGAAGATCATCCAACGCCTCAGCTCCTACCTGATGAAGTGTGATGTTCTGGCCCATGGCCTTTATGAATCTGAGGATGCTGCGAAATCCAAATATTCCGATTTGGAGAAGGAGGTCCAACGGCTATCCGAAAATGAGAAGTCTCTCAACGAGGCAAACTCGCATTTGAAGACCAAAGTGTTTGAGAGCGATGAAAGGGTGAAGTCTTTGGAGAAAGAGCTAGCAAACGTCAAGGCCTCGACTTCTGATCTGGAAACCGACTTAAAATCCTTGGAAAAACCTGTGCTGACTTAAAAGAGGCTTTGGAGAAGTCTCATTTGGATGTCCTTAATGCCAGGGACTTGGATTTTGACCGGGCCAAGGACCAGGTTGTCTATCTTTATCCCGATATTAATATCTCGGTTATCGATTTAGTTAAAGAAATCGTGGATGGAAAGCTAGTGGAAGCTGATGACGATGAAGGCACGATGGACGAGGAGCCAATCACCGTCGACACTTCTCACCTTGAGACCAATGCAAGGTCTTAAATTTTATTTGCTTGTTTTGAGTTAGTCACCCTTTTCTGGTGGGTGCATTTTGTAAAACTTTGCTGACAATTGCCCTATGGGCCCCTTTTAATTTCGTACTTTTTTGCATTTGTTTATTGCACTTTTATACTACTTATTTATATTCTGCATTTTGTATGTACGGAAGGTTGCCTGTATATCAACCCCCTAGTAGAGTGGCACTTTTAAGACCACAAAGACTTTACATGAGAGACATTAGCTCTTTGTATGCAAAATGCTTTAGCCGACTTTAATAACCTGACTTGCAACTAAGCCCTATAGTCCTTGAAATCGACTAAGTGGCCGATTAAGACGGGAAAGCTTTACACCTTGAAGAGTTGCTTTGAGGTGTTGAGCGGTATTACTTAAGTAAGTTCGACGAACCAAGGTATTTATTCGAATTAAGGCGTTGAGTAAAACTGGGACTACATGGAAGTCAGAACCCATGATGTAGATCCTGGTTACGGTGGAACGTCAGGATATGCCTAAGGAGTACCATCGAAATTGAACTCGGAAAGGAACCCTAGTTGTGGCGAAACACCGAGCTTTTCCTAAGAAGAACCATCAAGATGGAACTCCACAGGGAGCTCTAGTGGCGAAACGTGAACTTTGGTTAAGGAGAACCATCTAAATGGAACTCGGCAGGGAGCCCTAGTTGTGGCAAAACGCCGAGCTTTGCCTAAGGAGAACCATCAAGATGGAACTCGGAAGGGAGCCCTAGTAGCGAAACGCGAGCTTTGCCTAAGGAGAACCATAAAAATGGAACTCCACAAGGAGCCCTAGTTGTGGCGAAACACCGAGCTTTGCCTAAGGATAACGATCGAGATGGAACTCGGCAGAGAGCCCTAGTTGTGGCGAAACGCTGAGCTTTGCATAAGGAGAACCGTCGAGATGGAACTCGGCAGGGATCCCTAGTGGCGAAACGCGAGATTTTCCTAAGGAGAACCATAAAAATGGAACTCGAAAGGGATCCCTAGTTGTGCCTTTAGGCATGTTACATCCTAGTTTCCTTTACACAGACTAAGTTTGTTTAAGGTGCCTCATTAAAAACCCTGGCTCTTGCCTAGGGAAAAGAGTACACCAATTTATTACATCAGTTTACAGTGTTTAACTGAAATAAAACCTAAGACTAGTTACATTCTAAGTCCTAGGTACTTCTACTCCGTCCATAGTATCCAACATGTAAGCCCCTTTTTCAAGCTTCTCTATTACTTGGAACGGTCCTTCCCAGTTAGGTGACAACTTCCTCTTCTTCGTAGGATCAGTGACTTTTTTTAAGACTAAATCGCCCTCTTTGAAGCCCCGTAGTTTTACCTTCAGAATATATCTCCAAGCTATCCTTTGTTTAGCCGCAATTTCTTTGATGTGCGCAACATCCCTTACCTCAGCTAACAAGTCGACCTCAACATTCAAAGCTTGGACTTTAGTGCCTTGTTTAAAATTATCACGCCGCCAGGAGGGTAGGCTGACTTCCATTGGGATCATAACATCAACCCCAAATACCATTCTATATGGGGTTTCTCTAGTTGTCGAATGAACAATGGTGTAATATGCCCACAGGACCTCGTGGAGATATTCCGCCCATAAGCCTTTGGCTTCATCCAACTTCTTTTTTATGGCGTTCAGGATTACCTTATTGGCTGACTCTGCTTGACCGTTCGCTTGAGGATGTTGTTGCTGCTGTATTAAGTGGCAAGCAAAAAGTAAAGTATTTATTTTTACCGGGTGATATATCGGTTAGGTTATATCGTATCGTTTCCATAGAGATTGATTATTGATTTGCCGTTCAACAATTCATTGGTTAATGAGTTTGGGGTTAAATGGGTTGTAAAGAAAAGACCAAAAGTAAATGAACAAAAACTATAGAGGATTGACAGCTTGCCTGGAACAAATACACACTACCCGTCACAGACTTAAATCTACCATGCAGTTATACTCAACCTATGATACTCGTTTGTGTCATCACATACCTCTCACAACCTAAGTCATTTCTAACCCAAATTGAGAATCGTACTGCAATTACCTCGGTAGCCATGTCTGGCCTACCTCAACAACACAAAAGTCAACCGTGTCACTCGTAACGACTATGTCTAGCTCGAAACTCCTAACACAGAGGCATTAATCACAGATACTCTAAGTAAATATCAGCTATAAACCCATTTCTAGCATTCAGAAACTAATAGATAATCATCCTAGGTAAGAATCTGAGCAATCTATATCTAGCAAAGCTCAAATCCCTAACATAGAGTAAAAACCTAAGACAATCACCAACACTGATTCATAAAGCAAGCTTTATACAACGCCATGGGCGAAAAATATACATGATTTATGAGTAGATATGCATACAAAAAACCCAACAAAAGAGATTACAAAGAGAAGAGAAGAAAGGGATCCAAACATTTCTTGGTTTGTCAACACCAATCGATGAGGGATTCGACTCCGGATCATCCAAATGCAAGCTCCAATGTTGTTTTCTAAGCTAATCTATCAAAAAAATAATGTTGATGGTGTTGGGAGTCAAAAATACCCAACTCATAACCTAAAAATGTGTTTTATTCCCCTTTTAAAGAGTTCTAAAATTGCAGGTCACACTTATCCCGGTCTGTGGCGCTCAGCGCGGTCTGTGCAGTTCCTAAAAAAAATAGCATTTGTTTTCGCCATAACTTGAGAACCGTAACTCGGATTTGCGTCCGGTTTGAAGTGTTGGAAAGATTATTCAATTTACTATCTAACAATGACAAAATATCAATCAAATTGATGATTTTTTATTATTTTACTTTGAGCCTTATTTGTTGATGAGTTGCTCAAATCGCGCGTTTGAAGCTGTGTCTTCGACACTTTATTACTCAATGCTACAATTATGAATGAATACCTACAAAAGATATGAAAAACTATCGAATGATACACAAATACACTAAAACTTGATTGTACACTATATATACACATTTATACAAAAAGTGGGAAATTTATTCGAAGAATATCAACAAAAGAACCGATAAGTGCCACAAAACATATATACAAAATAACTACATTTTGGCACTTATCAAACTCTCCCCAACTTGAAACATTGTTTGTCCTCGAACAAAGTCAAGTAAACCTAAAGAAACAAAATATGATAATCAAAGAATCACAAATCAACAAGTTTTTAAAACGAAAAACAAATGTATGGTTCAAACAAAAACGTACATGACAAACACATACTTACCATCATACTACAACAACAGCATATAAATGAAACAAATCCTAAGTACAAAAATCATACAAAAAATTCTAAAACAATACAAGCTAAATAATGAATCACACCTAGCAAAAATCATCGGTAGATGAAAAACACACAAAGGTGAGTGACTTTTGACACTCATCCACAATCTTGCAAACAATAGACTAAATTATGCATTCATCCAAAAACTCATATTGAAAATACAAAGGCAAGAATCACAAGTGCTTTTCAAGGTTTTAATGTGGCTTCGTTAACAAACAAGTGATAAATCCTAAAGCTAATGGAAACAAAAATTTGCCTAAACCTAAGGAAGTGATCGACTCACAAAGTTTCAAACGATAGGATTCCAATCAAACTTCTTCTTCATCACAAATTTCACACCAAAACACATTACTTATTAACACAAAGTTATTTATATTCTTTTTGTTTTTCTTTTTCAAAGCTTTTTTTTTCTTTTTTTCTTTTTTTTTTCTAATCTTTCTTTTTCACTTTTTTTTTCTTTTTCTTTTCTCAACCTCATATCAATCACAACATAAGCACAAAAACATTCCTCTCCCCAACTTGAATTCAACCAACATCATTATGTGAATACTCCCTACTTTCTAAGTCAAAATAAAAATTGATACAACAACATATAGTTGAGGGTTAAAGAAACAAAGAAATCAACATCCATACAAAAAATATGAATTCAACACTCATAGACAAACATCAAATTCAAATAAACATGGATACTGATAAAAGTTCAAAGGGGTTAACAAAGGTTCATGCACTCACAAGGTGAATTGAGTATTTGGCCAAGGTAGTTGTGCTCATAATAAACAAAATGCCTTGATCTTTTTCATGCATTCATACAATCAATACAAAACAAAAGATTAAGCATAATAAAATCTAGTTAAAACAAGAATGTGGCCTCTAACATATGTGAACAATGGAAAGCTTCCTTACGTTTATGGGTAAAAAGGGAACTAAAGTGATTCAATTCATGAGCAAGTAATGAAAAAAGAATGAATGTCATGGTAATTATTCAAATGATAAATTTCCTAAACATGTTATGCTATAGAAAGTGATAAACAAGTATCTGACGTGTACCAACTTTAAAACTATCATTACCATACATCCGCGAGTTGAAATGCTCAAACTCGGAAAATCACCAAATGCAACCTCAAGCTACCGGACCAAAATTGGATTCCAAACAACAAACAAAAGAATTAGAAAAACAAAATTTACAACCAACAAAACTCCTCAAGCTAAACACGACAAGCTTGCGGAAAAACAACAAATTATATAACAAAACAAAAGCAAATAACGATACAAAAACTTGGTGAAAATGAATTAATAAGTTGAAAAGTGAAGATTTGAAATAAAGAGCAAGTCCTATTTCAACTTGTTAAAACACAAGTCACCACACACATAAACAAGCATGCTTATTTTACGTCGTAAGCTCGACACCTTTATTATGCGAGCTAGTAACCTCCCCTCATCATGCCATGGTGTTGTCACCCCGCACAAACCTATAGAAAATGTCCTAACAAACACACAACAAATATTACGAATACGAGACAGCTTACAACAATACTTGAAAACAAGGAAAAACACACATATGTACAACTATGGAAAGTAAACACAACATTCAGTGTGACATTCTGTTCTGCAGAATCTGTTTTTCCTGAGACTTTTCAGGAAGTTTGTTGAGCTGCTAAATATTGTTTTTTTGTTATTAGAAAGCATGCTCACGTGGCTGCTAGGTTAATCTTAGTTAAACCTAAATTGGTTGTTGAAAAGACCATGTTTTTAGGATTAAATTAAGTGAACCATAGCTATCTTTATGGAAGCCCAAAACTGAAGTTTCAGGACTGCTTCTAAAAAAGGAATTCAACCCTTAGAATGCTGCTGCGCCTCCAGAATTTATTGAAGAGATAGCAGGTTGTTATTTGTGTACTGTTAGGAGACTTAACAGTTGTATTATGTAATTCTAGTTTCTCTTGTGAGCCAAGCAACTATGAATTGATAAGTGCATTGGACTAGGATTTGTTTGTAAGGGTAGTTTATCACTCAAAGCTTTGAAGCACGAGTGTTTGTCTCTTGATTGAAAGCTTTGAAGCGAGATCAAGATAGTTTATTGAAGTGTGTCTTCACAATTCAATTATTCAATAGGTTGATATCACTGCTGTGATTGAGGGGGAGTGAGTAGGAACTCAGATCTAAGTAGGACTTAGGTTGAAGTTGCAGTGGGTAGGTTTTAAGTGAAGGAGATAAACTGGTTGGTTTATTCCTGAATTAATTCTACTAATAGTGAATTTCCTCCCTGGCTTGGTAGCCCCCAGATGTAGGTGTAGTTAGACACTGAACTGGGTAAACAACTTATTGTGTTCTTTACTGCTATTTATATTTACTGTGTAAATTGTTAACAAAGTGTCAAATAGTGTGTCATAACATTCTCTGTGACATCACGTATCTGCTGCCAGGAATTTCAATTGGTATCAGAGCAGGCACCCTGCCTGTTATTTCTGGGTGAGATCTAGGGATAATAGTTTCTGGCGTAATGGATAAGGAAGGAGGATTTGGAGGTAGACCACCTATTCTGGATGGGTCTAATTATGATTACTGGAAACCTCGTATGGTTGCCTTCTTAAGATCAGTGGACATTAAGGCTTGGAGAGTTGCTGACAAAGGATGGAAACACCCCACCAAGCTTGAGAAAGATGGGACTACTGTCTTGAAACCTGAGGAGGAATGGAGCAAAGAGGAAGAGGAGCTAGCTCTAGGGAACTCTAAAGCATTGAATGCCCTATTCAATGGTATTGACAGAAACATCTTCAGACTGGTTCATCAATGTGAGCTGGCCAAGGATGTTTGGGACACTCTCAAAACTACTCATGAGGGAACATCCAAGGTGAAGATGTCAAGACTTCAGATGCTCACTACCAAATTTGAGAATTTGAAGATGAAAGAAGATGAGACTATTCATGAGTTTCACATGAATATTTTGGAAATTGCCAACACCTTAGGAGCACTTGGTGAAAAGATGTTAGAGGAAAAGATGGTGAGAAAGATTCTCAGGTCCTTGCCTAATAGATTTGCAATGAAGGTGACTGCAATAGAGGAGGCTCAGGACATCAGCACCTTGAAGGTTGAAGAACTTATTGGATCTCTTATGACGTTTGAGATGGGGATTAGTGAAACTGTTGACAAAAAGAACAAGAGCATAGCACTTGTATCCAATACTGAAGAAGGATGCAAGGTGGAAGATGAAGAAAAGATATCTGAAGCTATAGCAATGCTTGGAAGACAGTTCAACAAGCTCATCAAGAGGATTGATCCAAAGTCAAGGTCAAATGTCAAGGACATTTCATCTGACATCAGCAGATCTTATGACTCAAAGAAGATCCAAGTCGAGGATAAAGGAAGTCAAAGCAGAGAAATCCAGTGTCATGGTTGTGAAGGATATGGTCATATTAGGGTGAATGTCCTACCTTCTTAAGAAACAAAAGAGAGGAATGATCGCTACTTGGTCCGATGGTGAATCAAGTAGTGACTCAAGAGGAATCACCAAACTTGTCACCGCATCTTCCGAAAGTGGCAATCCCGATAATGACTCTAGTGATGAGGAAGTGACTTTGAAGAACTTACGATACTTACAAGAAGTCGTATCGGGTGAAGTATGTCAAAAATGAAAAATAGAAAAGTCGATTGAGAAGTTGAGGCGTAAAATGTGAAGTCGAAGTCGAGAAGAAGGAAAATACAATCACTATAAGTCATCTTAGCAGTGAGATTATAGTGTTGTATTCCAAGCTTGATCATATGACTAAGTCTCACAAGATGTCACCATCGACCGATAAGTCGGAAGAAATTCTTTAGCTTGGACAAAATGCTGGAAATAAGCATGGTCTAGGACATGTGGCTAAAAAGGAACCTGTTAGTGACAAGAAAAAGAAGAGGAATGGGAAATCAAGGTCAAAGCAGATGTCACAACATAAAACAGGAAATGCTCCAGGCTTAGGGCATGTGGATGCAAAGAAATTTGTTGATAACAGGAAGAAGACCAGACCTAATAGGCCAATGTCAAAGCAGATGTCACAACATTGGGGTCAACATCAGGATCAGAGAAACATGAATAAGAAGTTTCAAAGATGGAGATGTCACCATTGTGGAAGGTTTGGACACATAAAACCCTTCTGCTATAGGCTACATGGATACCCTAATCAGACTCCCTATGTTAAGCCTAAGAACATCAAGGTACCCTACACTCAAAAGTGGAAGAAGAGGACTGCAACATTGATAGCTCACACCTCCCTTAGAGTGTCTGCCAAGGAAGATTGGTACTTTGACAAAGGTGTTCCAAGCATATGACCGAATAAAAACCCATCAATAATGTCAAACCTCACTCTACCAGCTTTGTTACTTTTGGAGATGGAGCTAAAAGAGAAATCAAGGGTGTTGGAAACTTGGACTGCTCTGGAGTTCCAAATCTAAATGGAGTGTTGCTGGTAAAAGGCTTGACTACTAACCTCATAAGCATAAGTCAGCTATGTGATATGGGATTTAAAGTCAACTTCACTAGGTCTGAATGTCTTGTAATCAATGATAAACAAGAAGTAGTTATGAGAGGAGTCAGATCAAAGGACAACCGCTACATGTGGAATCGAGAACACCAACCTCTCTTCTGTGTGCTCTACAGACAAAGATGAAAATGAGGTAAAGTTGTGGCATCAAAAACTTGGACATCTGCATCTCAGAGGAATGAAAAAGATCATCACTATGGAGGCTGTCAGAGGGATACCAAGACTCCATATTGATGAAGGAAGGGTCTGTGGTGAGTGTCAGGTTGGAAAGCAAACCAGAATGTCACACCCAATGTCTAGACATCTGACCACTTCCAAAGTGCTGGAGCTGCTACACATGGATTTGATGGGCCTATGCAGGTTGAAAGCCTTGGTGGAAAAAGATATGCCTATGTTGTTGTGGATAACTTCTCCAGATTTACCTAGATAAACTTCATCAAGGAAAAATCTGATGTGTTTGATGTCTTTAAGGAATTATGCAAAAGACTTCAAAGAGAGAAGGAAAGTTGTATTGTCAAAATAAGAAGTGATCATGGAAAGGAATTTGAGAACAGCAAGTTTGATGAATTCTGCTCCTCAGAGGGAATCAATCATGAATTTTCTTCACCTATAACACCTCAACAAAATGGGGTTGTGGAAAGGAAGAATAGGACTATACAGGAATCTGCCAGAGCAATGATTCATGCTAAGAAACTTCCTATTCATTTTTGGTCAAGCTATGAATACAATTTTGCTATGTTCACAATGTGGTCACCTTAAGAAAGGGAACTTCCTCCACCTCGTATGAACTATGGAAGGAAGAAAACCAACTGAAATATTTCCATGTGTTTGGCAAAGAAATGCTATATTCGACAGATCGTGATCAAAGGAGAAAATGGACTCTAAGAGTGATGAAGGCATTTTTCTAGGATACTCCACTAACATCGAGCATATAGGGTATTCAACCCGTAACCCGTGTTATGATGGAGTCTATTAATGTCATTGTTGATGATCTTCATCAGGAACAAAATGTCCCATATGATGTTGAGACATGGTTTGAGACATCACCTCAAGTATCTGATAAGGAAGATGTACCTACTCCTACTCCACCAAAATCTGAACCAGAGGAAGCAAACAAAGATCCTTCCATCAGAATTCAGAAAGATCATCCAAAGGATCTCATCATTGAGATCCAACCAAAGGTGTTGTTACAAGGTCCGAGAAACTGCTCTCAAACTCTTGCTTCGTGTCAAAGATAAAGCCAAAAAATGTCAAAGAAGCTCTATGTGATGAATTCTGGATTGGAGCAATGCAAGATGAATTGAACCAGTTCAAGCAACATGAAGTATGGGAATTAGTTCCTAGACCAGAAGGAACAAACATCATTGGTACAAAGTGGATCTACAAGAACAAGTCCGATGCGTAAGGACCGTCACCGTGAATAAAGCAAGACCGTTGCTCGTGGTTACACTCAGTTGAGGGATTGACTTTGATGAGACTTTTGCACCGGCTAGACCGAATCAATCGTGCTTCTACTAGGGTTGCTTGCATTCAAATTCAAATTATTTCGATGGATGTGAAAAGTGCCTTCCTAAATGGCTACTTAAATGAGGAAGTATATGTAGAATGTTAAAGGATTTGTGGATCCAAGTTTCCGAACATGTCTACAAATTAAGGAAAGCCCTATATGGACTAAAGCAAGCCCCTAGGGCCGGTATGAAAGGCTAACCAAGTTCCTTATGCATAAAGGATACAAGAAAGGAGGCTTGGATAAAACACTCTTTGTTAAGAATGAAGGAGGAAAGATAATGGTGGCTCAAATTTATGTGGATGACATAGTATTTGGGGGAATGTCAGACTCAATGGTGAAACATTTTGCCAATCAAATGCAAGCTGAGTTTGAAATGAGTCTCATGGGAGAGTTGACCTACTTTCTTGGACTGCAAGTCACACAGATGGAAGACTCAACATTCCTTTCACAGAGCAAATATGCAAGGAATATTGTCAAAAAGTTTGGAATGGAGAATGCTAGCCATAAAAGGACTCCTGCTCCCACACATGTAAAGTTGTCCAAGGACACAAGTGGTGAAAAGGTAGATCAAAGTTTGTATAGAAGCATGATAGGGAGCTTGTTGTACCTAACAGCCAGCAGACCTGACATTGCATTTGCTGTTGGGGTATGTGCAAGATACCAAGCTGAACCTAAAGTGAGTCACATTAACCAGGTGAAAAGAATTCTGAAGTATGTGAGTGGAACTTGCAATTATGGTATCCTATATTCCCATGGATGTGAACCAATTTTGTCTGGTTATTGTGATGCTTATCTGGGTAGTGATGATGTAAAAGTACTTCCGAGGATGCTTCTTCGGGAAACAATCTTGTTTCATGGTTCAAGAAGAAGCAAAACTGTGTCCTTGTCCATTGCCGAATACATAGCACCGGTAGCGCTTGTTCTCAAATGGTCTCGATGAAGCGATGTCGTCGAGTATAATGTCACACAAGATGTCATGACATTGTACCGTGACAACTGAAAAGCTATTAATATATCAAAGAATCCTATACAACACAAGAGGACTAAGCACATTGACATTAGACATCACTTCATCAGAGATCTTGTGGAGGAGAAAGTGATTAAATTGGATCATGTAGTCACTGAACTTCAACTGGCTGACATTTTTACTAAAGCTCTTGATGCTAGTCAATTTGAAAATTTAAGGAGCAAACTGGGTATTTGTCAGTATGAGGAATTGTAGCAATTAAGATTGCTTACAAGGAAGGGAAGAGACCTTTTATTAATTATAAGTGGGTCATTTAATTATTTCCCTCTTATTCTTATAAGGTTC
The DNA here is from genome assembly GCA_021764765.1 of Vicia sativa. Lineage (NCBI taxonomy): Eukaryota > Viridiplantae > Streptophyta > Magnoliopsida > Fabales > Fabaceae > Vicia > Vicia sativa. The sequence continues at coordinate 302,074,356 of CM038792.1, read as the reverse complement.
AAGAATATGAAAAGACTCCTCCATATAATAGCCTTTTCATTTGAAAGTATCATATCTTCTTCACCCAAAAGATACTCTCAAACTCTTTGTCATTCTTGGTTTCTGTTTCTCAACTTGTCTCAGCGAAACATGTCTTCTTCATCCTCTTCATCCCAAGACTCTGACTGTCCATCTCCTACCATGGCTGAGATTAGGGCAATCGTTGCAGCCATGAATGTTGAACATGTGAAGGACTCTCCTAAGCATTCAATGGCAACTGACTCCAAGAAGACCGAGAATCTGCATGCAAAGAATACACGAAGGTTATCAACTTCGCTCTCTGGTAAGATCTCTGACTCATCTTCATCTGTTCCTCTAGAGATAAGAAATAGAGAAGGTACCATGTATGTGGAAGAAGCCATTGCTAGGATAGTCACCAGGATCCTAGACGAAAATCACACTGTACCTGGAGTTTCTGTCCCCCTTAACCAAGAATCTGTTAGCCCTAGTTTAGCAGCTGATCAAGATGTCACAAAGAATGTTATGACATCTGAAGATCATGTCCAGAAAACTCCTGTGGATTCTGACATTACTACCCGTGCTAATTTCCCTATCAAAGCAAAGGGTGGTATCTCTGGTTCTCAAGTTGAGAAGATGACCAAGGCTGGAACTGACTCTAAGAAGTATAGAGTTAAATCTGTTGGGAACACAAAACCCAAGAGGACACAAATTACCAAGAAGAGGAAGGCTCCTGAACCTGCAAAGTCTGATCAAGGTTCTGGCTTCAAGATTCAAGCTGAAGGGGTAGCTGGTAAAGTTGCTGATGATGTTGCTCACAATGATAATGATCACAATGCTTCTTCAGGGAAGGAGAGCAACTAATCTGTTGCTGTGATGGTCCTTGTTTTTTGTTGATTCTGTCCTGTTTTGTTCTTGTTTCTTGTTCTTATGTTGCCTGTTCCCTATCTTTGTTGATTGTAATTTTCTATTAAACAGCCCTGTAATCCTTGACTGAGCTACTTGTAGTCTGTTGAATGCTGGTACTTAATTGCATAATGTTTGTTTGGGGTAATTGTATTGTTTCCTTTGGCCCTTTGTGGCTAAAAAGGGGGAGAAGAACTACCGTGACAGTAGTATTGGGTATTTGGGAAACTGTATGGCAATTTTAATTTGTATGTGGGCAATTGTGGGAATTGTGGAATTTTTGTATGGGTAGAATTTATCTTATCTCTAGGTTCTAGTTTCTTTAAGCTTAGAACTAGTTTGTCTTCTGCTGCATAGGTTCTCTGATGTGTTAAGTAGTTTTAGCCAAAAATGTACCAAAGGGGGAGTTTGTTAGTGTTTTAAGTTGGCATTAATTTTGGTAAAACTAGGCTTTAGCAATGTCTTGATAAATGTCATGACATTCAGAGATTGAAGATAAATCCTACTTGCTAAGGATGTTAAAGGACAGCTCAGAACTGGAAGGTAAAGTTGTGCTGGAAATTCTGCAGAAAATAGTCTGATGTCATAACAGATGTTATGACATTCAGTGTGACATTCTGTTCTGCAGAATCTGTTTTTCCTGAGACTTTTCAGGAAGTTTGTTGAGCTGCTAAATATTGTTTTTTTGTTATTAGAAAGCATGCTCACGTGGCTGCTAGGTTAATCTTAGTTAAACCTAAATTGGTTGTTGAAAAGACCATGTTTTTAGGATTAAATTAAGTGAACCATAGCTATCTTTATGGAAGCCCAAAACTGAAGTTTCAGGACTGCTTCTAAAAAAGGAATTCAACCCTTAGAATGCTGCTGCGCCTCCAGAATTTATTGAAGAGATAGCAGGTTGTTATTTGTGTACTGTTAGGAGACTTAACAGTTGTATTATGTAATTCTAGTTTCTCTTGTGAGCCAAGCAACTATGAATTGATAAGTGCATTGGACTAGGATTTGTTTGTAAGGGTAGTTTATCACTCAAAGCTTTGAAGCACGAGTGTTTGTCTCTTGATTGAAAGCTTTGAAGCGAGATCAAGATAGTTTATTGAAGTGTGTCTTCACAATTCAATTATTCAATAGGTTGATATCACTGCTGTGATTGAGGGGGAGTGAGTAGGAACTCAGATCTAAGTAGGACTTAGGTTGAAGTTGCAGTGGGTAGGTTTTAAGTGAAGGAGATAAACTGGTTGGTTTATTCCTGAATTAATTCTACTAATAGTGAATTTCCTCCCTGGCTTGGTAGCCCCCAGATGTAGGTGTAGTTAGACACTGAACTGGGTAAACAACTTATTGTGTTCTTTACTGCTATTTATATTTACTGTGTAAATTGTTAACAAAGTGTCAAATAGTGTGTCATAACATTCTCTGTGACATCACGTATCTGCTGCCAGGAATTTCAATTGGTATCAGAGCAGGCACCCTGCCTGTTATTTCTGGGTGAGATCTAGGGATAATAGTTTCTGGCGTAATGGATAAGGAAGGAGGATTTGGAGGTAGACCACCTATTCTGGATGGGTCTAATTATGATTACTGGAAGCCTCGTATGGTTGCCTTCTTAAGATCAGTGGACATTAAGGCTTGGAGAGTTGCTGACAAAGGATGGAAACACCCCACCAAGCTTGAGAAAGATGGGACTACTGTCTTGAAACCTGAGGAGGAATGGAGCAAAGAGGAAGAGGAGCTAGCTCTAGGGAACTCTAAAGCATTGAATGCCCTATTCAATGGTATTGACAGAAACATCTTCAGACTGGTTCATCAATGTGAGCTGGCCAAGGATGTTTGGGACACTCTCAAAACTACTCATGAGGGGACATCCAAGGTGAAGATGTCAAGACTTCAGATGCTCACTACCAAATTTGAGAATTTGAAGATGAAAGAAGATGAGACTATTCATGAGTTTCACATGAATATTTTGGAAATTGCCAACACCTTAGGAGCACTTGGTGAAAAGATGTTAGAGGAAAAGATGGTGAGAAAGATTCTCAGGTCCTTGCCTAATAGATTTGCAATGAAGGTGACTGCAATAGAGGAGGCTCAGGACATCAACACCTTGAAGGTTGAAGAACTTATTGGATCTCTTATGACGTTTGAGATGGGGATCAGTGAAACTGTTGACAAAAAGAACAAGAGCATAACACTTGTATCCAATACTGAAGAAGGATGCAAGGTGGAAGATGAAGAAAAGATATCTGAAGCTATAGCAATGCTTGGAATACAGTTCAACAAGCTCATCAAGAGGATTGACCCAAAGCAAAGGGTGGTATCTCTGGTTCTCAAGTTGAGAAGATGACCAAGGCTGGAATTGACTCTAAGAAGTATAGAGTTAAATCTGTTGGGAACACAAAACCCAAGAGGACACAAATTACCAAGAAGAGGAAGGCTCCTGAACCTGCAAAGTCTGATCAAGGTTCTGGCTTCAAGATTCAGGCTGAAGGGGTAGCTGGTAAAGTTGCTGATGATGTTGCTCACAATGATAATGATCACAATGCTTCTTCAGGGAAGGAGAGCAACTGATCTGTTGTTGTGATGGTCCTTGTTTTTTGTTGATTCTGTCCTGTTTTGTACTTGTTTCTTGTTCTTATGTTGTCTGTTCCCTATCTTTGTTGATTCTAATTTTCTGTTAAACAGCCCTGTAATCCTTGACTGAGCTACTTGTAGTCTGTTGAATGCTGGTACTTAATTGCATAATGTTTGTTTGGGGTAATTGTATTGTTTCCTTTGGCCCTTTGTGGCTAAAAAGGGGGAGAAGAACTACCGTGACAGTAGTATTGGGTATTTGGGAAACTGTATGGCAATTTTAATTTGTATGTGGGCAATTGTGGGAATTGTGGAATTTTTGTATGGGTAGAATTTATCTTATCTCTAGGTTCTAGTTTCTTTAAGCTTAGAACTAGTTTGTCTTCTCACGATAGGTTCTCCGATGTGTTAAGTAGTTTTAGCCAAAATGTGCCAAAGGGGAGTTTGTTAGTGTTTTAAGTTGGCATTAATTTTGGTAAACTAGGCTTTAGCAATGTCTTGATAAATGTCATGACATTCGAGATTGAAGATTAATCCTACTTGCTAAGGATGTTAAAGGACATCGAACCGAAGGTAAAGTTAGCCGAAATTCGCAAAATAGTCCGATGTCATAATGTATGTTATGACATTCAGTGACATTCTGCTCGCAGAACTGCTTTTCCCGAGACTTTTCGTGAAGTTTGTTGAGCTGCTAAATATTGTTTTTCCGTTATTAGAAAGCATGCTCACGTGGCTGCTAGGTTAATCTTAGTTAAACCTAAATTGGTTGTTGAAAGACCATGTTTTTAGGATTAAATTAAGTGAACCCTAGCTATCTTTATGGAAGCCCAAACCAAGTTTCGGACCGCTTCTATAAAAGGAATTCAACCTTACAATGTCCGCCTCCTAATTTATTGAAGAGATAGCAGTTGTTATTTGTGTAATCGTTAGAGACTTAACAGTTGTATTGTGTAATTTAGTTTCTTCGAGCCAAGCAACTATCAATTGATAAGTGCATTGACTAGGATTTGTTTTTATAGTTTATCACCAAAGCTTTGAAGCACGAGTGTTTGTCTCTTGATTGAAAGCTTTGAAGCGAGATCAAGATAGTTTATTGAAGTGTGTCTTCACAATTCAATTATTCAATAGGTTGATATCACCGTGATTGAGGGGAGTGAGTAGAACTCGATCTAAGTAGGACTTAGGTTGAAGTTGCATTGGGTAGGTTTTAAGTGAAGGAGATAAACTGGTTGGTTTATTACGAATTAATTTACTAATAGTGAATTTCCTCCCGGCTTGGTAGCCCCGCATGTAGGTGTAGTTAGACACCGAACCGGGTAAACAACTTATTGTGTTCTTTATCGCTATTTATATTTACCGTAAATTGTTAACAAAGTGTCAAATAGTGTGTCATAACATTCTCGTGACATCACGATCCGCCGCCAGAATTTCAATTGGTATCGAGTGCACCCCCTCGTTATTTCCGGGTGAGATCTAGGGATAATAGTTTCTCGCGAATGGATAAGGAAGGAGGATTTGAGGTAGACCACCCATTCGGATGGGTCTAATTATGATTACCGGAAACCTCGTATGGTTGCCTTCTTAAGATCATGACATTAAGGCTTGGAGAGTTGCTGACAAAGGATGGAAACACCCCACCAAGCTTGAGAAAGATGGGACTACTGTCTTGAAACCTGAGGAGGAATGGAGCAAAGAGGAAGAGGAGCTAGCTCTAGGGAACTCTAAAGCATTGAATGCCCTATTCAATGGTATTGACAAACATCTTCGATCGGTTCATCAATGAAATGCCAAGGATGTTTGGGACACTCTCAAAACTACTCATGAGGGACATCCAAGGTGAAGATGTCAAGACTTCAGATGCTCACTACCAAATTTGAGAATTTGAAGATGAAAGAAGATGAGACTATTCATGAGTTTCACATGAATATTTTGGAAATTGCCAACACCTCAGGAGCACTTGGTGAAAAGATGTTAGAGGAAAAGATGGTGAGAAAGATTCTCGTGTCCTGCCTAATAGATTTGCAATGAAGGTGACTACAATAGAGGAGGCTCAGACATCAAGACCTTGAAGGTGAAGAACTTATTGATCTCTTATGACGCTTGAGATGGGATTAGTGAAACTGTTGACAAAAGAACAAGAGCATAGCACTTGTATCCAATAATCAAGAAGGATGCAAGGTGGAAGATGAAGAAAAGATATCCAAGCTATAGCAATGCTTGAAGACAGCTCAACAAGCTCATCAAGAGGATTGATCCAAAGTCAAGGTCAAATGTCAAGGACATTTCATCTGACATCAGCAGATCTTATGACTCCAACAGAAATCCAGTGTCATGGTTGTGAAGGATATGGTCATATTAGGGCTGAATGTCCTACCTTTCTTAAGAAACAAAAGAGAGGAATGACTGCTACTTGGTCTGATGGTGAATCAAGTAGTGACTCTGAAGAGGAATCAGCCAAACTTGTCACTGCATCTTCTGAAAGTGGCAATCCTGATAATGACTCTAGTGATGAGGAAGTGACCTTTGAAGAACTTGTTGATACTTACAAGAAGTCGTATCGGTGGTGAAGTATGTCACAAATGAAAAAGTAAAAAGTCGATTGAGAAGTTGAGGCGAAATGTGAAGTCGGAAGTCGAGAAGAAGGAAAATACAATCACTATAAGTCATCTTAGCAGTGAGATTATAGTGTTGTATTCCAAGCTTGATCATATGACTAAGTCCGCCAAGATGTCAATTAACCGATAAGTCGGAAGAAATTCTTCACTTGACAAAATGTCGGAAATAAGCATGGTCTAGGACATGGCTAAAAGGAACCCGTTAGTGACAAGAAAAGAAGAGGCATGGAAATCAAGGTCAAAGCGATGTCACAACATAAAACAGAAATGCTCCGTGCTTAGGGCATGTGGATGCAAAGAAATTTGTTGATAACAGAAGAAGACCACCTAATAGGCCAATGTCAAAGCAGATGTCACAACATTGGGGTCAACATCGATCGAGAAACATGAATAAGAAGTTTCAAAGATGGAGATGTCACCATTGTGGAAGGTTTGACACATAAACCCTTCCGCTATAGGCTACATGGATACCCTAATCGACTCCTATGTTAAGCCTAAGAACATCAAGGTACCCTACACTCAAAAGTGGAAGAAGAGGATCGCAACATTGATAGCTCACACCTCCTTAGAGTGTCCGCCAAGGAAGATTGGTACTTTGACAAGGTGTTCCAAGCATATGATCGAATAAAAACCCATCAATAATGTCAAACCTCACTCTACCATTTGTTACTTTTGGAGATGGAGCTAAAAGAGAAATCAAGGGTGTTGGAAACTTGACCGCCGAGTTCCAAATCTAAATGGAGTGTTGGTAAAAGGTTTGACTACTAACCTCATAAGCATAAGTCACCTATGTGATATGGGATTTAAAGTCAACTTCACTAGGTCCGAATGTCTTGTAATCAATGATAAACAAGAAGTAGTTATGAGAGGAGTCGATCAAAGGACAATCGCTACATGGGAATCGAGAACACCAACCTCTTCCGTGGTGCTCTATGCATAAAGATGAAAATGAGGTAAAGTTGTGGCATCAAAAACTTGGACATCCGTGATCTCGAGGAATGAAAAGATCATCACTATGGAGGTCACGAGGGATACCAAGACTCCATATTGATGAAGGAAGGTCTGGTGAGTGTCGTTGAAAGCAAACTGTATGTCACATCCAATGTCTAGACATCCGACCACTTCCAAAGTGCCGGAGCGCTACACATGGATTTGATGGGCATATGCAGTTGAAAGCCTTGGTGGAAAAGATATGCCTATGTTGTTGTGGATGACTTCTCCATTTACCTGGATAAACTTCATCAAGGAAAAATCTGATGTGTTTGATGTCTTTAAGGAATTATGCAAAAGACTTCAAAGAGAGAAGGAAAGCTGTATTGTCAGAATAAGAAGTGATCATGGAAAGGAATTTGAGAACAACAAGTTTGATGAATTTGCCCTCGTAGGGAATCAATCATGAATTTTCTTCACCTATAACACCTCAACAAAATGGGGTTGTGGAAAGGAAGAATAGGACTATACAGGAATCTGCCAGAGCAATGATTCATGCTAAGAAACTTCCTATTCATTTTTGGGCTGAAGCTATGAGTACACTTTGCTATGTTCACAACAGGTCACCTTAAGAAAGGGAACTCTCCACCTCGTATGAACTATGGAAGGGAAGAAAACCAACCGTGAAATATTTCCATGTGTTTGGCAAAGAAATGCTATATTCTCGACAGATCGTGATCAAAGGAGAAAATGGACTCTAAGAGTGATGAAGGCATTTTCCGGGATACCCACTAACAAGCAGAGCATATAGGGTATTCAACCCGTAACCTGTGTTATGATGGAGTCTATTAATGTCATTGTTGATGATCTTCATCAGGAACAAAATGTCCCATATGATGTTGAGACATGGTTTGAGACATCACCTCAAGTATCTGATAAGGAAGATGTACCTACTCCTACTCCACCAAAATCAACCAGGAAGCAAACAAAGATCCTTCCATCGTAATTCGTAAAGATCATCCAAAGGATCTCATCATTGGAGATCCAACCAAAGGTGTTGTTACAAGGTCCAGAGAAACTGTCTCAAACTCTTGCTTCGTGTCAAAGATAAAGCCAAAAAATGTCAAAGAAGCTCTATGTGATGAATTCTGGATTGGAGCAATGCAAGATGAATTGAACCAGTTCAAGCAACATGAAGTATGGGAATTAGTTCCTAGACCGTAAGGAACAAACATCATTGGTACAAAGTGGATCTACAAGAACAAGTCCGATGCGTATGGACCGTCACTGTGAATAAAGCAAGACTTGTTGCTCGTGGTTACACTCAAAGTTGAGGGGATTGACTTTGATGAGACTTTGCACCAAGGGGACTCGAATCAATCAGCTTCTACTAGGTTGCTTGCATTCAAATTCAAATTATTTCGTATGGATGTGAAAAGTGCCTTCCTAAATGGCTACTTAAATGAGGAAGTATATGTAGAACAGCCTAAAGGATTTGTGGATCCAAGTTTCCCTGAACATGTCTACAAATTAAGGAAAGCCCTATATGGACTAAAGCAAGCCCCTAGGATATTAGCCCCCCATTGATGGAAAGTCCATGGGGGTAAGTACAAAATGAAGGAGCTCGGCCGACATGTGGATGTCGGGTGCAAACGTCTGACACTTTGGCGTGTGAATGAACACAATCCTTCAGCATGGTGGGCCAATAGTACCTGACCCGAAATATTTTACTAGCCAGAGATTGACCACCTAAATGATTTCCACATGCACCCTTATGAACTTCTTTCATAACTAGGTTGACATCGTCTTCCGATACACAGCACAACATGAGAGATGCCCTCCCCATTTTAAAAAGCTTATTAGCCACAACCACGTACCTAGCTGACACTTTTTTGATCCGTCTGGCCTATTCTTTATCATCGGATAAAACATCTTGTTGAAGATACTTGACAATTGGAGTCATCCATCCTATTTCTTTATTTATGGCCAACACTTCTTCTTTTTGAATTCTTGGTAACATCAAAGTTTCTCGGATAACGGGTTTGTTCATTCCCAACCCTTCCTACTAGCCAAATGAGGAAGGAGATCGGCTCGGGCATTATCTTCTCTAGGAATGTGATAAATCTCAAAGTCTTAAAACTTATTAGAAAGCTGCAGGTCCTGATGGACATATTTTATCAACATGAGATCTTTCGTCTGAAAACTTCTGCCAACCTACCTGGCCACCAATTGAGAATCAGTGTGGACGAGCAAGTGTGTTACTCTGACTTCTTGAGCCAACTTCATGCCTGTTATTAGCGCTTCATACTCAGCTTGGTTGTTGCTAGTTTGAAAACCAAAATGCAGAGAGTATTCCAAAATAATATCTCCTGGTCCTTCCAAGACTATACCAGCCCCACTACCCTTTAAATTTGACGACCCATCCACAGAGAGGACCCATTTCGTGCATGCCTCTTCTCTTGACGGGGAACTAAATTCAACTATGAAATTTGCCAATGCCTTGGATTTTATGCTGGTCCGAGGAGTAAACTCGATGTCGTACTTAGAGAGCTCCACCGTCCAGGACACCATTCTCCCGGCCAGGTCCAGCTTCTTGAATATTTTTTTTAAGGGAAAATTTGTTTTTATTAGGATGGGATGACCCTGGAAGTAGTGCCTTGGCTTCCGTACAGTTGTTACCAGCGCCAGAGCTAGGCGCTCGATCTTTTGGTATCTTAATTCTGCCAATTTTAACACTTTGTTGACGAAATACACTGGACGTTCTCCGGCCTCTCCATCTGGGACCAACACTAAATTGATGGCATTGTCTAAGATAGCGAGATACAAAACCAAAGGAATATTCTCCTTGGTCCTAGTCAACACCGGAGAAGCTGACAGGAGCTGCTTCACTCCGCGGAACACTTGCTCACATGCCTTCGTCCATTCAAAGTTAGCCCTTCTCCTGATTGTCGCAAAAATTGAATCGATTTGTCACCTGCACATGATAGAAACCAAGGCAGAGCTGCTAGCCGGGCAATCAACTGTTGAACCTCACGAATGGTAGTATGACTCCTCATGTCAATTACTGTCTGGCACTTGTCGGGGTTGGCCTCAATTCCCCGATTGGTCAACATAAAACCTAGAAACTTGCTGGCTTGTACCCTGAACATACACATGTCCGGATTCAAGCGCATATTATACTTTTGTACTACCGCAAAGGTTTCCTCTAGATCTATGACATGCTTCCGTTCTTCAATTATTTTGATAACCATATCATCCACATAAACCTCAATATTTCTCCCGATCTGTGGAGAAAATACCATATCCAAAAGTCTCTAATAGGTTGCTCCATCATTTTTTAGGACAAACGACATCACCTCGTAGTAATAGTTACTTCGATCTTTCATGAAAGCTGTTTTTGGTGCGTCCACCAGGTTCATCTTGATTTGATTGTACCCAGAGTAAAATTCTAAGAAACTCAATAGGCAGAAGCCAGAAGCTCCATCCATCAAACGATCAATATATGGAAGAGGACAGGGATCCTTTGGGCATGACTTGTTGAGATATGTGAAATCAACACACATTCTCCACTTCCCAATTTTCTTCTTGACCATGACCATGTTAGATAATCAAGTCGGGTATTGAACTTCCCCAATGAACCCGACTTTCATCAACTTAACAACTTCTTCCACTATCGCTTTCGTTTTTTCTTCACCACTTTCCGCTTTCTTTGTGATACGAGCTTGACGTTAGGGTCTAGAGCCAAGTGGTGGCACATAATGCTCGGATCAATACCGGGCATATCCAAAGGTTTCCCGAAAAAAAGATCAATATTTTGCCTCATAATCTCAACTACTTCGGCCTCCTCTTATGCAGCTAACTGAGTACCTAGGTGAGTAATTTTAGACGACTGAGAACCAATATGCACCTCCTTTGTTTCCTCCTGGGGAGCCAGACTATCTTCATGAGGGTCTTCCCTAGGGTCAACATCCACCACGTTAACCTTGTGGTCAGCCGGTTCCTCAACTAAAACCGGTTTTCGCTTAATCTTCATGCTGTCTTTGTAACACTTTCTGGCTAGACCTTGGTCTCCCCGGACTACCCTAACTCGTCCCTTAACCAGAAGATACTTCATGGTGAATGTAACACGGTGGGAGAACTGACTTGTTTATTTTGCGTTTTATCGCAAATGTTGTAGATTGCAAGAGTTGCCATCGACTTTCCTTTTATCCAATAAAGGGAAGGTGAAAAGAACAGGAAAAGACCTTCGTTAGATTTTGAGTACGGGAGGCATTTATGAAAAGGGAAGGTATTATCACCCTTTCCATCCTTAGTTATCTACGGGCACTTAGTTGCTTAGCTCACTTTTGAAAATTTTCTTTCTGTGTTTGTGTAGTTTGAAAATGTTTTGAAAATGACATTTTGCTTTGACTTCGTAATGATTCTCGTTGGAATGTATACCAAGTGTTCAGAAATGTTTGTTTTGAAAATGTTTAACTTTGTAATGATTCTCGCTGGAATGTATACAAAGTGTTTTTTGAAATATTTTGAAAAGTGTGAGGTGTGAAAAGTATTTTTGATCGGAGTAAGCAACTAGTCTTATTACCTACTCAGAATGGTCGTTTCCATGCTATTTTCTTTCTCCTTTAGAATAAAGCTATCCATACCATTAGTTGGTAGGTAACTTTATGGTCATAGAAGGCAACATGTAGGGATACCTTAGCAATTCCTAGGGACGATCATCACTTTTCGTAGGCAACAATCGAAGGAATAGATCATATATTCGTAGGCAACATCGTGGGTCATCGAGGGACTATGATGATGTTATTCGTAGGCAGATTTGCTAATGGTATCCCTACGTTCGATGGGCATGACCATGTTATTCGTAAAAGCAACAAGAGAGGTTAACCTAAGGGGGTGCAAGTGTGAAGGGAGTGTGTTGTATTTAGATATGTTATCTTGAGATTATAAGTGATCTAGGGTTGATTTTAGTCTTAGCATGCAAACCCTAATTACTAGCAGTTAGATATACGTACAGAAAGTAAAGGCGCGGAAAGTAAATGTGCAAAAAAGTAAATGTGTTATACTCCCAAAATTTTCCCTCCTATTTCTCAAGACAATCCATATCTCCATATTCAAGAATTTTTCAAGGGTTGGCCAGATGAACCCTCTCCTAAGAAATCAACCCACAACTAGGGTTTTCCTTCTCTCAAGACAAAATCAAGTTCTAGTGCTTCAAGTGGTCATCATACCTCCTCATATGTCTCAAGGGATCCCTATGTCAAGTTTCAAGCCTTACAGCTCAAGTTTACTTAATCAATTGCTTAGATGGTTGAAAATCAGTTGTATTGAATAAAAAGTCATATGTGCTCAAGATACAGTCAAACTTCATCATTTTTGGTCAACATCAATATTTTCAAGTCAAATTCATCATATGATCAAGGTTTGATCATGATTCATCAAGAAAAGTCAAGATTTGTCAAAGTTTCCAAATTAGGGTTTTTTAACAAAAAGTCAACAGAATTTTGACCAAGCATAACTTTCCCATAATTTATCAGAAATTCTTCCACCAAATCTCATTTTAAAGAGAATTCAATTCTCTACAACTTCATGTCTCACAAGCTTTGGCCAAAAATGCATCATTTGAGAGTTATGGATCAAAACATTAGAGGTCCTTCTAAAAGTCAACAAAAAGTTATCTTTTTGAAAAGAAGTGTACATGAACATGATAACTTCAATGAAGATGAAACTAAAATGATTGTTTAGAGGATATCTTGAGCTTTCTAAAAAGTCCAAGAACATCCAAAAATGTTAAAAATTGAGCAAGATACAAGTTGTGCTAGTTTGACATTTTTGGAGAGGTGCATGAAGAAAAATACCTAGCAAATTCAAGTTTCTTCCAAATGGGCCTAAGATTTTATGATCCAAACTTAATCTTGACATTATCCATGGCCTGAAAACACAAGTTCACGCCCATCCTTTATTTATTTGATTTATTTTTTAATTTAATGATTTAAATTCAATTTTAATTTAATAAAATACAAAGGTAAGAGTTAAGATGAGTTGGGCTTGATTTCTACTTATCTTGTGGTCCAAGATAGCCCATGCTAGTTGGAAATTTCGTGCACCATGCATTAAGGCAAGATTGAATCACTTTTGGAAATATTTGATGGAATTTCAAATGAGATATTCTTTGCATTCAAGGCAATATATTCTACCATTATTTTTTACCTAATGCACTCTCCTATATATACACTGCATGATTAGAAGCCAAGAAAACGAATCCTTGCCTCCACAAGCAACACTAAAACTCTCAAAATTCAAAGAAACTTGCAACATCCTCATCCACTTTCAATCACTTTCAAGCATTCCATTGTGTTCCTGAGGTAATAGAGTAAGAATGGATCATTATCCATGGTTATAACATGTTAAATCATGCCATACATACACCTACGTTTGCATTTTTTCATGAATTCATATTCTGCTTTGTATTGTGTTTTGATCCAAACTAACCATGCTAATGTGTTCTTGAGTTTTCTTAGAACAGGATTGAACCATCGTTTGCAAGCTTTAATGTCCAAATCGTAAACTGCCATTGTTAGGGCATAAAAACGATGAAGCTTTGTATCCCCTGATGCAACCACTTTTAGACCATAATAACTATACCATTGAGAGGCTTGGAATTGCTTGAATCAGAGCAAAAACCTGACTGCTATGTAGCTTGGATGTCACAGATTTTTGAACTTGGTTTAGGGTTCTTGAGGCATGAATTCATTTTTTCTTGGTATCTGGGATCAGTGTATATATATAATAGATGGCATTAGGTCAAAAATCAATGAGCAAATATATGCCAATCAATGCAATAATATTTGATTTGAATCAAACCAATTTTTTACTTTTTAAAACCAATTTCAATCAATTCTCTTGCCTAATCAAGCAAATTTCAAAATTGACAGCTTGTATGGCTTGCTTGGACCTCAAGAATGATAAAAAAAATAAACCTTGCACTTAATAATTTTATTTTATATCTTTAATTTTAGTTAAATTCGTTTTAAATGAATAAAAATCCAAAATAAATAAAATAAAAGCACAAGGGCGTGGAAATGGGCTTGGAGGTTCTTATTTAGATTAGAAACAAGTTTGAATCAAGAAAACTTACGCCCATTTAGAAACAATTTGATTTTTCTAAGTATTTCTCTTCATACACTTCCTCAAAAATGTCAAACTTGCACAACTTGTATCTTGCTCAATTTTCAACATTTTAAAGAGTTATTGGTTTTTTAGAAAGCTTAAGATGTCCTCTAAACACTACTTTTGGTTTCATCTTTATTGAAGTTTCCATGTTCATGCACACTTCTTTGCAAAACGATGACTTTTTGTTGAGTTTTAGAAGGACCTCTAATGTTTTGATCCATAACTCTCAAATGATACATTTTTGGCCAAAGCTTGTGAGACATGAAGTTGTAGAGAATTGAATTATCTTCAAAATGAGCTTTGGTGGAATTTTTTTTTGATAAAGTATGTGAAAGTTATGCCTGGTTAAAGTTCTATTAACTTTTTGTCCAAAAACCCTAATTTGGAAACTTTGTCTTTTGATAAAATCTTGACTTTTCTTGATTAATCATGATCAACCCTTGATCAAATGATGAATGTGACTTCAAAATATTGATGTTGACCAAAAATTATGAAGTTTGACTGTATGTTGACCACAATTGAATTTTTGTCCAATACAACTGATTTTCAACGATCTGAGCAATTGATTGAGCAAACTTGAGTTGTAAGGCTTGAAACTTGTGATGGTGATCCCTTGAGACATATGGGGAGGTATGCTGACAACTTTAGGTACTAGAACTTGATTTTGTCTTCAGAGAAGCAAAACCCTAGCTGTGGGTTGATTGCTTAGGAGAGGGTTCATCTGGTCGACCCTTGAGAAATTCTTGAATATAGAGATGTGAATTGTCCTGAGAAATAAGAGGGAAAATTTTGGGGTATAACAGTGAGGTATAATGTTGATAAAGCCGCCTCCAAAGCATTGAAGGAGGGACGACCAATGATGATGTTGTATGGTGATGGTGCATTAACGACCAGATATCGGACCTGAACATCTTTAGTGAAATTCTGGTGTTGACAGACTTAGGATGCCGTGACATCTGATCCAACATTACAAAACAGACAAGGTAGAATTACAATTAAAATGCAGGAAACAAAATAACACAATGAATTATTAACCCAGTTCGGTTCTAATCAACCTACATCTGGGGGCATACCAAGCCATGAATGAAGTTCACTATGATCAGCAGTATTAATTCGGAGGGAAACCACCCTGTTTACACTCCTCACATAATCAGACTACCCAATGATCCTTCTACCTAAGATACCACACTTAGATATGAGAACCTCTGTTCACTTCCAATCACCTCAGTGATGTCTATAAGCTACTATCACACCAGCAACTGCATCAACTACTTGGCTCCTAACACAATCAACTTGGAGATACTTCACTCCAAACACAACTAAAATAGTTTGAAGATACCACACTTCAAACAGAATATAAACAATCACTGGAGTAACACAAACCTAAATTGGAATTGCTTGACAACTTCTTCCAAGGACACAACCACACTCATTGCTTCACAGCTTCTGAGTGAGTAAAACAACCATATTTCCTACAAGCTTCGAGGTATAAATCAGTGACCATCCTATAATCCGGGTGGTTCACTTACATGGATAACCCTAAATATTACATCTTTCTAAAACCAGCTAGCTTACTAAAACTAGATTACAACTGCTTATTTATAACCTATTACCCAACTTGATTTGGGCCTTCAAGATAACATCATAAGCTGTAACAAACTTCTGCAGAAACAAACTTTTGGAGAAACAAAAACGCAGATAACTTCTGCTACAATCAAGGTCCTTGTTGGTCTTTCTCCTTAGCTCTTGGACCTCCATATATGCCTTCAAAATCACGCCACATAAGATGCATAATATCCCCAAAATTTTCTGCTCTTATTAAAACAGAACTGTAACAAACTTAACAGTTTTTGTAGCATGATGACCTGATGTCTGATGTCTTGAGATCTCATATGACATGTTGTTCCAGATGTTGAAAATCTTCAACACAGCATGTTCAGGAATTATAGATAAGATTATAAGTTGAGAATCCTACTGTACAATAACATTGTTGCTGCTATTTATTTGTTTTATTAAAATTAAGCCAATCCATACAATTTAGGAACTTACGATCTCCCCCTTTGGCAAATTTTAGATAAAACAAATAAATATAATGATAAGCAGTAAGAAACCGCAACAATTGACAATCAACAATTTAAAATAAAGAGAGCCTTCAACAGTTTTCAGACAAGGACCCTTTATGTCTTGTAGTCCTTTCACACAACTTGGTTTAGAGACGAGCAACCTCTTCATCAGAGTTTTTCCAAGGGAAGATCAGATTTCCTACCAGTTTGAGATGGTGGCCTGCCAGTTGAAGATGATGTCCCAACATCTAGTCTGAATTCTACTCATGTTTTTGAATTTTCCCATTAAGCCCGTCTAGGATAAATGGAAGAAAAGTCCCGGTGTACATGAGGTAGAAGATAACTTATACTCCCCCTTAATATAGAAACCAATTCTTGTCCATAGGGGTGGTAAAAGAGGGCCATGGGAGACACAGTATCTCTTAAGAGATAATCTGAAATTCCCCCAGGCAACTCAGAACACAAGTCACAATTGTGTTCACAACTCAGATCACAAGTCACAAGTAGTTCAGAATTATGACAACTTGATTTGTGACTTGGACATCTTTTTGCTCTCTGCTGCTTTTCTTTCTTCTGCTGTATTTTCTGTGTGATATTATTTTTCTCCCCCTTTTTAGCTAGAATTTGACAATGAAAACCATCACAAAACCAAATTCAGGCACATTTTGCCCAAACCTTAATGAAGCACATGATGGAGAATGATTTAGTGTTTTCTTGTGGTTGGAGAATAGTTGAGATCTCTTATAAATAGGGTAACCGTTTCTTAGGAATTAACGAAATATTAATTGTTGTTCAAAGTGCGTTAATCTAGGTAGAAAAATTGTCACTGACTTGCTGAGCACCGTCCAATCTACCCTTGAATGCTTTTTAATAGCCCTTGACTGTTTCTATAGAGATAAAACAGTCCTAATGTATGGATAAATCACATCATTTATCGTGTCCATGCATAAAAATGTTATGTATAATGTCCTGACATCCAGTCAAACATTGTCAATAGGACTCACTTTATCTCAGAAGTGAATTCTCTACTGTGAAATACTCTTCAATTTTATCCATATAGTGTCATAACTTCTTTATAGGTGGTTATGAAAGAGAATTTAAACAATCTTTAAATTTTCTTTAGATTCTTAATGATATTAATGTTTCAACATCATATGCCACCTTCACACAGAGTCCATCTGCCTTAGCTCTGAGATTATAATATTACTGCTTCTTTAATATTTTCAACACATAACAGTATAAACTTCCTTCTTTATTAGATAATAAACAATCTCCCCCTTGAGATTAGCTAGTCATCAACAAATATAACAACAGAGCCTTCTTTAATAACATATCCATAGCACTAGATAAGACAGCTTTCACAATTGACAATTGACAATTGACAATTAATAATAGATAATTGCTCTTCAACTTTCCAGTTCCTCTTTATTTGGACAGTTGCTTCTTAGATAGGTTGTTTGTAATGCCCCTAATTTAATTAATTGGTTAACTAAATTATTTAAGGATTCAATTATTGGATTTACTTGAAGTTCGATAATTAATCTGATTTGTTGGTCTTATTTTGGGAAACATATTTGGATTATTAAGTTAAAGTCAGATTTTATTCGGTTAGTCGGAGAATTAATAAAGTTGATTACGTTGAAGAAATAATATTATTATTAATAATGGACTATGTTAATTAAATTAGTTGGGCTAAGTTGTAAGTGAGAAATAGCAAAATAGGGGGTGTTATTTGTTATGCCCATTAAGATAAGTTAGTAAGATATATAAATAAAATAGGAAGTGTAGTAGTTACTAGTAGCATGAATAAGAGAAAAAGGAATAGGGTTTTGAAGAAGGAGGCAAGAGCAAAGGAAGTGCTAGAGCCAAGGTTCCAAAAATCCGATCAAGGTTTAGAGCTTCCATCAATCCAAAGAGGTAAGGGTGAGGTTCTAACTCTATAACGGGATACTTGATGGATGATATGTGGGATGGGGTTTATAGATTTTCCCTTGTTTTGGTTGTTGTTGTTGGAAATCCCAAATTGATGCTTGATAATCCATGAAAATTTATGAACGAATTTGTGTGTAATTAACCATGACGTGTTGTTATAGACTGTTGGGATGTTGGGAGTGAGATGTATGGGGTGTTGGGACCTTAAATCAAAGCTATACAAGGAACTGGGTTGCTGAAACGGATATTTGGACATTTTTACGCAACATGTGTCGACACAAGAGGCCATGTATCGATACATACTGTATTGAGTTTTAAAAACAGAAGTTTAAATTCAGTATGCATCGATACAAATAGCTATGTGTCGACACATGATGTTAAAACCTTTGAGAAACAGAATCTGGAATGATGTATGAGTCGACACATACGATTTATGCGTCGATACAAGCTGTTTGAAAAATTGGAAATTTTAAAGGATGAGTCGACACATGGACTTATGCGTCGATGCTGTTTAAAAAATTGGAAATTTTAAAGGATGAGCAGACACATGGGCCTATGCATCGACACATACTATACGAAAAATGAAAAATACCTTTGAAAACTGCTTTGGGTCATATCTTTGCAACCGTAACTCTGATTTAAGTGCCTTTTGGATCGTTGGAAAGCTAAAATTATGATCTATCTTATAAAAATATTTTCAAACACAGTAGGTGGACTTTTGATGAATCGATGTGGTATTTCGTGTGTAATGTTGGGTAATTATCGAACCGAGTGTTCTTGTTGTTGCACGTTGTTACTGTTGTTAAGTTGTTGTTATGTTGTTGTTATGTTGCTGTTATGTTATTATTATAATGAAGTCTATAATGCTGCTATGATGTAATACTGCTCCATGACGTTTATGATGTTGATGATGATGTTATTGTATTGCTGATATTTATGGGCAAATATTAAGTTGTAGGCTTTTAGCCAAATGTTGAATTGTTACTAACTTGTAGGCTTTTAGCAAATGTTGAATTATTACTATGTTGTAGGCCTATGGCCAGTGTTGGATTGGGATTACGTTGTAGGCCTATGGCCAGTGTTGAATAGGGATTACATTGTTGTTGTGTGTTGTCGTTGATTGAGTTGATGTTGTGGTTGTGGTCGCATACATACATTTGCATATTATATTGGACTGGATTGGCAAAACACGTTGGCCGTTAGGGGTAGAATGATTACGTTGAAGGCTTATGCCTTGTGCCTCGGTAAACTGGAAAATGATTACGTTGGGAGTTTTACTCCAATGGTACCACATGCATGTGCACAATTGAGTTGCATTTGAAGTCGCATAATTATAGTTGTTATGTTGATGTGTCGATTGATTTAAGTTGTTATTGTTATTCACAAGTTGTGAAATAGTTTTTATGTTTTGTTGGAAATGTTGTTGTGATTTAATTGTTATAATTCTTGTCATTTCTAATTGTTAGTATATATGTTACTATAATCGTTGTTGGTATTGTCGATATAACTGATGTTTGGATTATGTGAAGCGGTGAATTATATGATCTACATTCTTATATATTATTTATCATGAATTCAATTATATTTGTAGATATCTCACCCTTTCATTTATTTCGCCGCTGCCTTTATACTGGTAACTTGTAGGTATTTGAGAATTGAGGAATTAGTTGTTGTTAGTCCAAGTCGGTTTAGTTGCTCTGATACGTAGCACTCGGGGGGATGAACGATTGTTGTTTAATTGTTGTTATTGTTTTAGTAGTTGAGTCTTAAGTTGTTATTATTAAAGAATCTTTATAATAAAGTTGTTTTGAGTTAGACATGAGGTTATGTCATTATAAGTTGAATTATGTGAAGTCGCTTATTAATAAAAGTTATTTTGTTTTCAAAAGAATGAATTAGTTGTTATTAGTTTATATGAACCAGTGTTATGTATATGAATTAATTGTGGTTATATGAAGTTGTATTAAGTTGAAAAATGTGGCATCTCATACGTTTGTTGAAAATTTTGCACTCTGATTTCCTTATAATTACTTGGGGTAGAAATGGGGTGTTACATTGTTGCTCCCCCTTAATATCTAAAATCTTCATATTAGCTTCTAAGATAAAGCTAATAATGATGTTGTTCCTCTTACTCCCCCTGAGTTATACAAATTAAGTACATTTCTGATGCTGGTCCATATAACACTTGAAGCATTCTTCATTTGGACTTTCCACTATTTTCAAATTAGGAATCCTTAGTTTGCTTGCTATACAAGTTTCAGATTGCCACACTCTGTAACTTGTAATAGAAGTAACCTCATAGTTAGTCATGTATAACTAATTTTATGTCTTTAGAAGATAAGTCTGAACCTTATAATTTTTCTTCAATCTCGAGTGTCTTTAATAGTTGTGATGTTACATCTTCATGTAGAACATTCTCTTCTATATATCACAGTCTTTATCTCTTTCTTGATTTAGATTTTCACACAGTTATCGCAAATATCCAGCTCCCATCAAGATATTTGACAACATCTGTATGCATCTCCTTGGTTGAATCAACTCTTCAAATAATCACCAGACAACATTGCCACACATCCTTGACTTGTGAAGATAACATTGAACTTTAATATTGATATTCAATTCACACTAGGCCCTAAATTTTTCAAAGATATACTCAGCTCCCGACAGAGTATGAATTTTACATTTAGGTTGCACATTTAATAAGTACCGAGTCTCCCGTCAAAGTACCTACCAGTTTAGTCAGTTAGAATTAACTACTTACACTAGATCATTCTGACTAATTACATCTTGACACACACTTCTACTTCACAACTGAAGACATTTAAGATGATGTTTTGACATCATATACAACACCATCCATTATGGTTCTGGGGGTAACATTTATAACACTTTGGGAGGGAACACAAGAAGCACTACAACTGTTAACTTTACATCCAAGAAGATTATACATCAAGAAATAATATGATCCATATCTCAATAAGATTTTCTTCAGAATTTCACTTATGATTTTGAGATGATGGATGCCATAGTCGGTACCTATATAGGAGATTCCCTCAACTAGGTTTTTAGAACAGACTTGATTGTGGCATGACACAGAAATATTCAGATTCTTCACTATAATCTGACTTCCTTGATTCTTATAGACAATATCCTTCCAGGACAATATTTAGGGCAATCAACATTTATGATCATCTTTCATTGTGGTTGAGACACAATATTCATCTTCAAAATCTGTTCTATGGTCATGAATAAATCTCCACATATCTGGTTCCTTTGATCAGAAGGATATACCAGATATAAGCTCATCTTGATATCACATAAAGGGATTGTGGGGTATACCTTTATAAGTCTTTTACTTCCACTGAGCTTGACTTCTATACTCCCACAAGATTAGGTCAGAAATAAACTGACATCTAGAGTATAAGAGCTTGTTGATCATGTCCTGATCAACTAATAAGCAGATGTCTCCTCTTCCAAATTAGGAGAAGGTTCCAAACATGTGTACTCACACTACATTTGTTTAGCGCCCAAAACATATGTTCTACAATTGGTAGCTGCATAACAGTAATAATGTTCTAACATCCTATAGAAAATTTGTTCCATCTCCTGGGAACACATGATCCTTGATAGTCTTCAAGGTCTTCAAACTTGCAGATTTATATGAGAATCATTGATCAATTGATACTCATCAACTCTATTAATATATGCCTTTATGAGTGGACTTGAGGAATATCTCAAGTATCTTTGACACTTTTAATATAGTTGTAATAGTCTGTTAGATATTTTGTTGATAAATAACCCTAGGATCCTTCTCTCACTATAGGGGTTGTATCAGAGGCTATGCAGTGGAATATAGCCATACCTAAAACAAATGCACACAATGCTTAATTCATAATTTACTTGTAAGCATGAAATCCAAGGATTGAAAATAAATCAATCCTACAAAACGCTTGCTTCTTCACCAAGCAACAGACTAGACCCAACCAATATCCTGACCAATATGGAAACACATAAGCACAAAATTTACCTTATCAATAGCTTCACTCCCGCATGAAGGTTTTGACAATTCTCTATGCTGATTATAGGCTAAACAATACAATTCAAAATCCTTACTCCCACATGAAGTCTTTGAATTTAACTTTCTTTTCCAGCATCTTTGTCTTCTTTCTTCAAAAAGGTACAGGTTCAGGTTCAGGTTGGTCTAGTTCTCCACAAATAGGTCCATCCTCCACTTCTAGGGACCATACAATATGAACAGTCCTTGTTCAAACAATTTTCTACCTTGTGCATAACTAGAAAGTATCCCCTATGGATCTCATCCAGAAACAGACAAGATACCTGCTTTGATACCAATTAAAATTCTGGTGTAGACAGACTCAGGATGTCATGACATCTGATCAGGCATTACAAAACAGACAAGGTATAATTATAATTAAAATGCAGGAAATAAAAGAACACAAGGAATTATTAACCCAGTTCGGTTCTAACCAACCTACATCTCGGGGCATACCAAGCCAGGAATGAAGTTCACTATCAGCAATATTAATTCGGAGGGAAACCACCCTGTTTACACTCTTCACTTAATCAGACTACCCAATGACCATTCTACCTAAGATACCACATATATATATATATATATATATATATATATATATATATATATATATATATATGAGAACCCCACCAACACACCAACATGCTTCATCCTAACACAACTAGCTTGGAGATACCTCACTCCAAACACAACTAAAACATTTTGAAGATACCACACTTCAAACAAAATATAAACAGTCACTCAAGTGACACAAACCAAACTTGGAATAGCTTCACAACTTCTTCCAAGGACACAACCACACTCATTTCTTCACAGCTTCTGAGTGAGTAAAATAATCCTCTTGCCTACAGGCTTCGAGGTACAAATCAGTGACCATCCCAAAATCCGGGTGGTTCACTTACATGGCTAACCCTAAATATTACATATTCCTAAAATCGGCTAGCTTTCTAAAACTAGGTTACAACTGCTTATTTATAACCTATTACCCAACTTCTGCATAAACAAACTTTTGTAGAAACAAAAACACAGATAACTTCTGCTAAAATCAAGGTCCTTGCTGGTCTTTCTCGTCAGCTCTTGGACCTCCACATATGCCTTCAAAATCACGCCACATAATATGCATAATATACCCAGAATTTTCTGCCCTTATTAAAACAGAACTGTAACAAACTTAACAGTTTCTATAGCGTGATGTCCTGATGTCTAATGTCTTGACATCTCATATGACATGTTGTTCCAGATGTTGAAACTCTTCAACACAGCATGTTTAGGCATTCTAGATACGATTATAAGATGAGAATCCTACTGTACAATAACATTGTTGCTGTTATTTATTTGTTTTATTAAAATTAAGCCAATTCATACAATTCAAGAACTTACATTTAGAATTCTCATCTATCCCAAATGTGGTTAACACAGGAAGATGGCCCAGGACCTGCAACTGTTCCCCAGAAAAACCCACCAAGGTTCCGCTGAAAGGCAACAACTCCTAGGGGTGGAAATCCATTCCATTGAAGGCTTCCTAATGCATGACATCCACTGAGCTTCCTGGGTCTAACAAAACTCTTTCGGCCCCCAGTCTCTGATTTGCACCTTGATTACCATGGGATCGTTATTGGGAAAAAGATACAATCCCGGGGTCATTATCGGCGGGACCGACTTATGTACGTGCATCACTCCCCGAGCATACCTATTCCGAGTTGAACTAGTGGAACTACCCCTGATGAATCCACTAGAGATGGTGTTAAGGGTATATCGGGTAAGTCTTGCCTCAAGAACCTCCTCAGCTGCTTTTCCTTTCTTCTTTGAAGGTAAACTTGAGGTGTTAACTCCTTTTGGCAGTGGGCCATGCTTACCGGACTGATCCGAGTTGTCTTTGATATATGATGAAAGTTTTCCCCTCTGGATCAGCCTCTCTATCTCCCGACGCAAATACGTGCAATCTTCTGTCGTATGATCCCGAATTCTATAGTAAGCACACCATGCTTCTACATCTTTTCCCATCACTCCATTTACTCCATGAGGTCTCCGCGGAGCGACAAATAAGTTCAAGTGGTTTACATCCCTCTAAATTTCCTCGCTACTTGCATTTAAGGGAGTAAAGGTCTCATCCTGCTTTAAAGGACTGCGAGACGGTTGTTGGGTCCACCTTTCACAGGGACGCTCCCTCGGAGGCAGATTATCCTGAGGACGAGCCTTCTGTCCAGCACCTTCTTCTCGACCCTTACCATTTTCTTTAGAATTTCGGGCACTTTTTTCCATTTTTCTTTCTCTGCCTTTCACGTAGCACTCTGCTCGAGTGATTATTTCATCCATGCTCCTAGCCGGTTTCTGAGCTAGAGAATCGTTGAATTTCCTGGCTCGGAACCCGTGTTGGAACACAGCCATGAAGATTTCCTGGTTGGAATGGGAAACATTTATGGTTTCTTCGTTGAAACGAGCCATGTAATCCCTCAGTGACTCTGTTTCCAGCTTCCTGACGCTAAAAAATGATGTGTTAGCCAACTTCCGGTGGCGATTTGCAGATAATTGCTAGATTATCTTCTTGTTGAAGTCCTGGTAGCTGACCACGGAGAGCCAGGTCAGGCCCATGTACCTTCTTAATGTAGATTCCCTGAAAGTTCCATCGATCAGCTTACATTTCAAAGAATCTCTGGCCCCTTTCAAGGCCATGATGTTAGTGACAGAAATGATATGCTCCTGAGGGTCAGTCTTGGCGTCATATGTCGCCAGAACAGGAGGTTTAAAGTTCTTTGGGACTTGGTCATCCCAGATGGCTTGAGAAAGAGGTTGCAGCTCCAAAAGCTCTGTCTTCTGTTTCTGTTCCTCAGTTTCTTCCTGGCTCCTCTACTGAAGAGCTTGAACACTATCCTGCAACGTGTTGTTGTGCTGGCGTAAATCGTCAATCATGGCCAGCAGTTGCGCCAAGTCTGGATGTGGCGGGTCATGCTTTGGAGTCGTGGACATTGTTCATAATTTTAATGTGGTAGCCTGGGAATATTTATCGAGGCCCCAAGGTGGGAGCCAAATATTCTTGCTAGAAAAACTAGACACATATGTTTAGGGATTCAGAGCTACAAGCTAACTTACTTGTGCTCTAAGCTAATTGTCTTGTTTATCCCTCTTTTGAGAGCCCTTTATATAGAGGTGTCAGGACCTCTATGATTAATTCCTATAATGGCTATGCCTTCCCAGTTCCATAACTGAACTGTCTTTAAGGAAGATAACATCTGCCACCTATGAATGATGACCCCAAAGTGTAATGTGCATCGTCATACTTATAGCGGCAATTACATCTTTAGTGGCTAGCTTAAGCATAATGTCCTCATAATTGCGGGGATACTTGTAACTTCTTGGTTCCGAGTTGTGTGTCAGGAAAGATCCTATCCATCCTCCGACACTATGGTCATCGGCATCTCCGACCCCTCAACCCGGGTGAGGCTTCCCTAAAGGTCCGATGTATACTATTACTAAAGATTCTTGTTTAAACACCATACCTCAGATAATGGATTTTATGCATGAACAATGATGGTTTACATGATGTGTATTGGTTTGTTGTTGTTTATGATGTATAACAACATGGGAATTATGATGGTTAGATGTGTTGGAATAATTAGATAATTAATTAGTAATTATTAGAATTATTAGAATTAATAGGAATAACTACTTAATAGGCTATATTGGTAAATAGTAGAAAGAGTGGGGACATGATAGTAATTAGAGGTTGGCTAAGTGAGGGAAATTGAGGAAGAAGTTAGGGGTACTTTGAGATAACAGAGAAAAAGGTGGTTGTCATTTTCACAATCAATCATGAAAGTTTTGGGAAGAGCAAGATAAGAGACTAGGGCACGAAGGTTTTGGAAATAAGAATCATTGTATGAGGCAAAAAGAGAAGAATTAATTGCTTGAAACAATAAGGTAAGGGGTTTTTATGTGATTATTATGTTTGATCTAAGTGATAGATAGTTGTAGGGTTTACCTTAGGTATTGACAATGGTGATTTGATGTTGTTGGTTTAAGAATTGATGGAATTGTGATGTATAATGATCCATAAATATGATATAATTGATGAAGTAGACTAATTGTTGTTAAATGATGATTCCCTATGATCAGATAGTGTTTTAGGACCTATTACATGATGAAAACGCAGGACAAATTGGTCTGATACAGTGTAGAATTGCAAAATGGAAAACCCTATTCGCTGAGGGTCATTGGGCGACAAAGGGAGTGTCGTCGAGCGAAGCTTGCGTCTCCAGGAAAAGCTGGAGGCGAGAGGAGGCAAAATTTGGATGACTTTCTGGAGGGCATCGTGGCTTGCATCACCGAGCGAAGGAGGGCGTCGTCGGGCGATGGAAGGTAGAAACTGTTGACTTATTGGAATTTCTTAAAATGCGCATAACTTTGGTTATAGAGCTCAGAATGAAGTGTCGTTCAGAGAAGTGCATAGCTAGTATAGTGCACCTTAATTGGATGAAGTAAAATGAGAACTTAGTGTTGGTTCTGTTGATTGCCAGCAATTTTGGTAAAACATTCTTCTCAGAAAATATCATGAAGTTTACTTAAACAGCAAATGTCACAACAAATGTCTTGACATGTGAAACTGACTGAACTGATTTTAAGTTCAGATAATTTAGGAGTCAGTTTGTTTGTTATTGTATGGCTTTGGAACGATCTTCAGCAATATAATTGGAGATTTTTAATCCTGCTTTCATGGAGAAAGATTAGGAAGCACTGAAGACTCAAAGGTGTAACAACCCTAGCTACTATAACTCTATAAATTGGCTGCAAAAAACCTATTTTGAGTTGACCACTCCAGGAACTTAAGCTTAGTATTTTACATTGTTGGCTGTTTATTATGAGCCTCTCTAGTATTAATTGATACTTGATTAGGATGCTAGTTGAGTTGTATTTTGTCAATCACCATAAGCTTTGAAGCAAGAGTGATTGTGTGTCATTGAAGAGTGTCTTCAATATTTTTTCTTGTCAATTGTCACCGCGTGTAACTTAGGGAGTGAGCAGAGGTTCTCATATCTAGGATAGGTTTCTTAGGTAGAAGGGTCATTGGTTTGTGATTAAGTGAAGAGTGTAAACAAGGAAGTTTAATTCTGAACTGATACTACTAATATTGGACTTCATCCCTGGCTTGGAAGCCCCTAGACGTAGGTTGGTTGGAACCAAACTGGGTAAACAATTCACTGTGTTTTTATTGTTTTCTGCTTTTAAAATTATGTACTGTTAGTTGTTCATAAGACATATATCAGTGTCGTGACATCACCTTCGACATCTCATATCTGATACCAGAATTTCAATTGGGAAAATACTTTCTAGTACAATGGAAAAGGAAGGAGTATTTATGGATAGACCACCCATTCTGGATGGATCTAAATATGACCTATGGAAGCCTCGTATGGCAACATACATAAAGTCCTTGGACAACAGGGCTTGGAAAGCTATTATGAAAGGATGGACACATCCTGTCATAATTGGGGAAGATGATCAATCTACTAGTGAGTTGAAGCCTAAAGAAAATTGGTCAAAGGAAGATGATGAACTTGCACTTGGAAACTCAAAAGCCTTAAATGTTATATTTAATGGAGTGGACAGAAATATCTTCATATTGATCAATACATGTGAAGTGGCCAAGGATGCTTGGAAAATACTCAGAACTACTCATGAAGGCACGTCCAAAGTCAAGATGTCAAGGTTGCAGCTACTCACCACCAAGTTTGAAAATCTTAGAATGAAGGAAGAGAAGAGCATTCAAGAATTTCACATGAACATTCTTGAAGTAGCTAATGCATGCAGTGCCTTGGTGAGAAGAGACTAGAAGAGAAGCTAGTAAGGAAGATTCTTAGATATCTACCTAAGAGACTTGACATGAAAGTGAGAGCCATTGAAGAAGATCAAGAAATTATCAACATAAAAGTGGATGAACTGGTTGGTTCTCTCCAAACATTTGAGCTGATAATTAATGAGAGGTCTGACAAGAATCCTTAGAGCATAGCTTTCAAGTCCAACACTGAAGAAAAAGATGAGGAATATGATCTGGACACTGAGGAAGGACTGTCAAACGTCTTTCTTGGAAGATAATTTAATAGAGTATTGAAGAGGATGAGGGAAGCTTGAGATCAAATATCCAAAACATCCCATATAACATCAGCAGAATAAATAATTCTAGGAAGAAAGAAGAAGCTGAGGAAATACCTACTCAAGGCATAGAACTAAGGTGTTATGAATGTGGAGGTTTTGGTTACATTAAAGTTGAATGCCCTACGTTCCTTAAAACACACAACGAATGGCTAAATGTATCCTGGTCAGATGAAGACTCTGAGAATAAAGTGGAAGAGGAATCAACAAAATATGTAACAGCTTTGACTGGTACTTATATTTCTGATGGAGACTCAAGTGATGAAGAGTTAACATTTGAAGAGCTAGTTGTTACCTGCAAAAAACTATGTATTAAAAGTGCTGAAGTATGCCTGGAAAATGAGAAACAGGAGAATATCATAGTTCAATTGCAAGACAAGAAGAAAGAGCGTCTGGAGACTATTTATAAGCTGGAAAGTGAAGTAACCACGCTGAAATCTGATCCTGACAAAATATCCAAATCTATCAAGATGTTAAACAGTGGTTCTGAAACACTGGATAAAATAATTCAATCAGTAAAGGTAGCATGATACATGAGTGGTCTAGGATACACTAAGACAAAATATGTCAAACCAAATATTTCAACATCGTAGAAGAAGCAACTACTGGAAGCCAAACAGAAATCCTCAGCGTTGGAGATGTCATAAATATAGAAGACATGGTCACATAAAGCCATTTTGTTTCAATTTGTATGGTTACCCCAACCCTACACCTCAACCAAATGTTACTCATGCCAGCCCAATTGAGAATAAACAATGGATCCCCAAAGCTAACATATCATGTTTCTTAGCACACACGTCACCAATAGAGAGTACCACAGAAGACTGGTATTTTGATAGTGGATGCTCAAGGCATATGATAGGAGACAAAAATTTGCTGGGCAATATTCAAGATCATCATCCAACTGGTTATGTCAACTTTGGAGATGGAATGAAGGTTGAAATCAAAGGAGTAGGAAGGACAAATAGCATAAAAATTTCCAACATCGAAGATGTATTACTTGTCAAAGGGTTAACATCCAACCTGATTAGCATAAGTTAACTATGTGATCAAGGTCTCAAAGTAAACTTCACAAGAAATGAATGTATCATTACAAATGAGAAATGTGAAGTTACTATGAGAGGAATGAGGAACAAGGATAACTGCTACCTATGGGTTCCCCAAGACACAAGCTATCCCACCTGTGTTGAGCCCAAACAAGTTGAGATCAAGAAGGAGAAAAACATTAAGTCAATTGATCTCAATGTTCCACAGGATGTCTTGACATCATATAACCCTGTAAGAGTTAATGAACAGTCTACTGAAAGAAGAACTTTGGATCTGGACCAGAAATTTGCTAAGTTAAAATTGGTCAGCTGATATTCAAGAGGATGAAATATATGTGAAATTTCAAGAATAGAGAAATAGGTTTGTTTGCTAAAGAGATTATAGCAATTAAAAGCGTGTGGAAACATCATTAAAGGGCTTTAATTTTCAAAATTCTATTTAACTATGTTGAAACATGACACGCAACATATAAAAATCCCACACCAAGTTCAAACATTTCAAATTTCCCCCACACACTATACAAGCTCTGAATACCATAATATCTTCATCTCCTACCTCCAGAAAATCAACTTTCAGTCCTCCACCATCAAGATGTCTCAACAAATTGAATCTGGACCAAGAATCATCAACGAAAATATCTCAATAGATGAAGCCCTAGACATTGCTCCTATCTCCATGATTCCATGCTCAGATGCAAGACCTAAAAACCTTCGCACTCGACATGCAAGGCGTCCAAGAGAAACACCCGTTCCTGTTAGAGGTAATGTCTCTGAACCTATTGATGTTGAAACTGGTCAAGATGTAGTAGATGTTGATAGGGTCATAAGGAGATTAGTTGCTAAGACCCTGAGTGTGGGAATACCTATTCAAGGGATTACCATCCCTCTTGTCCAAATGCCTGCTGAGGATGCTCCAAAAGGGCCTCCTGAATCATCCATTAGGGAAGAAGAAACACTTAAAGGAAATCTTGAAAAATAAACTGTTTTGAACAAGTAACTACTGATTTTGATACATCATATGTGAAAAGAGCTTCTCCAAACAAGTAGGTTGATCCAACCGTAAAGAGGACTGAGGATAATCTAGCTGAAGCAGTTGTAGATGTAGACAATCTGTCTGATAATGATCTAATTATAAATGTAAACCCTGGAATTGAAAAGAGGTTAAAGACTAGAAAATGCAAGGTCTAAATATGACTAAGACTATAATGTTGAGGATGATGTCCTAGACATCACACCTGTGAAGAAGTCCATAATTCAGATGTCCAGTGATGATGTACCTAATGCTCCAACAGATAACATATCTTTCAATTCCATCTAGTTTGCTGCAAGATGGAAGTACATCTACCAGAGGAGACTATCCTTGGAAAGTGAACGGGGAAAATATGCCTTAGCATACAAGGAAATTATCAACTTAATCTATGAAGTTGGGTTGATGAAAACTATGACCAACCTACCAAAGTTTTATGAAATTCTAGTCCAGGAATTCATAGTTAACATTCCTGAAGATTGTGATGACAAGCGAAGCAAAAAATTTCAGAAGGTCTTTGTTAGAGGAAAATGTGTTGAGTTCTCACCTACCATCATCAACAAATACCTAGGAAGAAGTGGGGGTGAAGAATGTGAGCTTGAGGTTACTAATAACCAAGTATGCAAAACTATAACTGCCAATCAAGTGAGTACTTGGCCTATGAAAGGTAAAATGTCTGCTGGAAAGCTGAGTGTCAGGTATGTAATCCTGCATATGATTGGAGCTTCAAATTGGATTCCCACAACCACACTTCAACAATTTCAGTGGGATTGGGTAGATTTATCTATGCTGTTGGAATGAAAAAGGTATTTGACTATGGTACTTACATATTTGATCAAATAATCAAGCATGCTGATACTTGTGCTACAAAACTTCTCATTTCCTTCCCCACTATGACATGTGGCATAATCTCCAACAACACCCTAAAATCCTATCCACCCTGGATGTTGAATGCAAGAGAGGAACCTCATTGACAATTCATCAAAAACTGCTTACTGGAGAATATGTCACAGACATTGTCTCAACATCTACATTTGCTTCAACCAAGACCACCAGCAAATGTGACTTGATTGCTGAAATGACAGAAGCATACAAAGAACTGGATGAGGTTATACACATAAGCTCAGTAAGGAAGCTGAAATTTGAAGAAACCATCCAAGCTCTGAAGAGGAATGTTGCTGAAAGTGATGCACAGGAAATGCAAGAAGAAGATGGCAACTCTGAAACTCAAGGCTCTTCTGAAGCTGGTTTAGGAAGTGAAGGAAGTGGGTTCATCAAGTTCTTCAAAACACTGATTATGTTTGACGAACTGTTAATTGTGTTTCCAATGGCTCAATGTTTATTTTTTTTGTAATCTTGGCACTAAAGTGCGTAGAACTTATTTTGGTATGTACTTAACTCTCGATAATAGTGAACTAGATATTGAATCTAGAATTTAATTCTTGTCATCCTTTAGTTATGAGTTTGGCATATTATGGCTAAAAGGGGGAGAGTTAGTGAGTGAGTGTGAATGTTAGCTTGAATGTGATGCTAAGATGTGATGCTAAGTGTGAATGTGTGAGAAGCTATGATGATTGTGTTGAGGGGGAGTTGTTTCCATGTGTGCTTCCAAATATTGATTGTATTGTGCAGGAGGAGCAAGGTGTTGTCAATTGTGCATCTGTGAAAACTGATGCTATGTGCAGGGGGAGTAAAATGTTGCATCTGTGAATGTTCTAAATGATGTTTGAACATCTATTTTTTCCGCTGCTATATCTCTGTTATGTTTGTATCTCTGATATGTGTGATGCTGATTTTACTATGTTGCTCTGCTATATGTGCTTAACTGCCTACGTGAATTGTGATGCTGTATTTTTGTATGGCTTGTACCCCACGTAATGTTTTAGCCAAAAAATTTCCAAAGGGGAGTTTGTTGGTTTTGTTTATTGGCAGCAATTTTGGTAAAACATTCTGCTCAGAAAAATGCCATGAAGTTTACTGAAATAATAGATGTCATAGCAGATGTCCTGACATGTGAAATTGACCGAACTAGTTTTAAGTTCAAATATTTTAGGAGTCAGTTTGTTTGTTATTGTATGCTTCGATTAAGGAAGCTTTGGATCGATCTTCAACTATATAATTGGAGAGTTTTAATCCTGCTTTCAGGGAGAAAGATTAGGAAGCAGTGAAGACTCAAAGGTGTAACAACCCTAGCTATTGTAACTCTATAAATAGGCTGCAAAACCTATTTTCTGAGTTGGCCATTGCGGAAGAACTTAAGCTTAGTATTTTACATTGTTGGTTGTTATTTTGTTGGTTGTTTATTGTGAGCCTCTATATTATTAATTGATACTTTCATAGGACGTTAGTTGAGTTGTATTTTGTCAATCACCATAAGCTTTGAAGCAAGAGTGATTGTGTGTCTCTGAAGAGTGTCTTTAATATTTTTTCTTGTCAATTGTCACTGCGTGTGACTTAGGGAGTAAGCATAGGTTCTCATATCTAGGATAAGTTTCTTAGGTAGAAGGGTCATTGGGTAGTGATTAAGTGAAGAGTGTAAACGGGAAAGTTTAACTCTGAATTAATACTGCTAATAGTGGACTTCATCCCTGGATTGGAAGCCCCTAGACGTAGGTTGGTTAGAACCGGACTGGGTAAATAATTGACTATGTTTTTATTATTTTCTGCTTTTAAAATTCTATATTGTTAGTTGTTCATAAGATAAATATCAGTGTCGTGACATCACCTTTGACATCTCATATCTGATACCAGAATTTCACTCAGGAGTATTTCCCCATATCTAAGTTAAATAAAAATATGTTTTTCCTGCGTTAATTCGTGATGTTGGTTAGTTTTATGATTATATGTTTCCATTATGATGATATGGTGGTGCGACAATAATGTCTTGATTTCATGATTATATATGATGATGTTTTATATGACGATGATATGATGATAATGATGTTATGATGATGATATGATTACTTTGATGATGACATGGTGATTATTACATGAATGATGATGCATATGACTAGATGTGGTCGTTTATATTTGATTATTGTGCATCATGCATTCATTGGACACGTTTGGCCCGCTTTGAAGATTTAGGACTTCGGTCTAGTGATGGTCTCAATCCCATTGTGTGGATTTGGGATGTTTATGATGTGCTCCAGTTCCAAGTGGGAATCGATCCTATGATGGGGATCTTTTGAGGGTGATGGCCCAGTGACCATTAAATGAATTGGTGCCACATGAACGAGTCTATGTCCTTGCACTACATCTTATATGGAATTGCATAGTTGTTGATTCGATGATGTTGTATTATGTTGTTATACTGGGTGATGATTATTTGCCGAATTGCTGATGTGATACTTTGGTTTATTCTGCAATTGTTTATTACTTAAGTCTTATATAATGATTGCGATAAATTCACCCTTTCTGCTTGAATGTTTCCTCTATGCGGGTAACATGCAAGTAATCAGGAATAGATCCTAAAGGCTTGGAAGAATAGCTTTGGAGTGTGTGATTTACTTTTCTATTGAGTCTAGAAGGTCTTACTCTGATATCTAACATCGAGGACGAGGACTCTTGTTTTGAAAACAATTATGTTCTTGTTTTATGATGATCTTTTGCATTGTTATTCATGGAATTTAAGTTGTTGTGAAATGTGAACCATGAACCATGAATTATTGTGATGTGTTTCTTTTAATAAAGATATTTTTGAAATAATGATTTTGTTGCAAGTATATTGAAGTATTGGTGTTGCTATTTGATGATGCACACGTTATGAATAAATTTTGAAAAACCCGTGTTACGAAGTAAGTTTTGCATGTATGCTAATTCATGAATAAAATATGACGCCCTTTTTGTTGAGCACTCTGGTATTACCTTATTAAATAATTATGAATATTCTTTGGGGTTTAGAAGGGTGTTACATATGCCGCTAATGATCGTCTGATCAAGGTACGATCACATACTAAGGAACATTTTCACACTTTTGTACTTACACTTCAAAACTTGGATCCATAGAAAATTACAATCGCGATAAATACCCCAAACAAGCTTACCTAGCATAGAAGTATTAACCTCTCTTACTTTCTAGATCCAAAGACCACTCAACTTTCCGGGCTTAATAATTTTATTTTAGGCGACAAGATGCACACCCGAGTTTGAATCACCATTCCACAAAAAATTCCTAAACATACTATCAACAAGATCACTAATTAAATGAGGTAGCAAATCCACTTGCATATACTAATTTGGGATGAAGTTCAGGATAAACCTAACTAGTTTCAAACTATCAACCTTGTTTAACAATTTATGTTTCCAACATGCTAATCTCTAAGTGATTTTCTCCTCTAGGAACTTAAAGTCTTTGTGCTTAAGATGACCATGCAACATAGGAAAACCCAAATATTTCTCTAAAAGAAGAGTTCGCTTGATACTTGTAATGGAGACAATTAAATCAATTTCACTCATCTTAGTGGTAGTGGAGAAGAACACCTTTGATTTATCACGTTCACTTTAAGGCCAGAAAACATGGCCAAATGATTTAAGATATAAAAAATGATTCTTGTCTGAGATTTAGAAACCTTCACAAAAGAAGAATATTGTCAGCAAAAACTAAATGTGATAGATGGGGTTCATTATGAGATAACCCGATAGATTTCCAATAGCCTTCACTGACTTCCGTGATGATTGTTTGTAATAAGAATTCAATGAAAAAAAAAGAGATAGGGAAAAAGAGGGTTATCTTGCCATAATCCTTGTTGATTCTCTATTTTTGGGGTTGGCTTTATGTTTGGTAAAACTAATTTAGCAACAAGAGGTTAAATAGGATCTGTAACTTGTAAGGAGAAAGTAGGTTGAAGTTCTATTTAATGGAGAAACATGTTGTGTTGAAATGTTTCAACATCTAGAACAACATGCCAAAGAGGATGTCGTGACATCAGACATCACACATCACCGCTACTGAATTGTCAAAGTTTTTTACAGTTCTGTTTTAAATTGTGCAAAATATTTTGGGAATATTATGCATCATATGTGGCGTCTTTGTGAAGGTATATGTGGAGGTCCAAGAGCTAAGGAGAAAGATCAGCAAGAACCTTGATTGTAGCAGAAGTTATCTGCGTATTTGTTTTAGCAAAAGTTTGTTTCTGCAGAAGTTTGTTACAGCTTATGCTGTTATTTTGAAGGCCCATCCAGTTTGATAATATGTTATAAATAAGCAGTTGTAACCTAGTTTTAGTAAGCTAGTCAGTTGTAGAAAGATGTAATATTTAGGGCTAGCCATGTAAGTGAACCACCCGAATTGTGGGATGGTCACTAATTTGTACCTCGAAGCCTGTAGATAAGAGGATTATTTTATTCACTCAGAAGTTGTGAAGCAATGAGTGTGGTTGTGTCCTTGGAAGAAGTTGTGAAGCAATTCTAAGTTTGGTCCGTGTCACTTGAGTGACTGTTTTATATTGTGTTTGAAGTGTGGTAACTTCAAATTGTTTTAGTTGTGTTTGGAGTGAGGTATCTCCAAGATGATTGTGTTAGGAGTCAAGAAGTTGATGCAGTTGCTGGTGTGATAGTAGCTAATAAATATCACTGAGGTGATTGGAAGTGAGCGGAGGTTCTCAAATCTAAGTGTGGTATCTTAGGTAGAAGGGTCATTGGGTAGTCTGATTAAGTGACGAGTGTAAACATGGTGATTTCCCTCAGAATTAATATTGCTGATAGTGAACTTTATTCCTGGCTTTGTATTCCCACAGATGTAGGTTGATTAGAACCAAAC
Organism: Vicia sativa; assembly: GCA_021764765.1. NCBI lineage: Eukaryota > Viridiplantae > Streptophyta > Magnoliopsida > Fabales > Fabaceae > Vicia > Vicia sativa. Next base: position 302,038,140 of record CM038792.1, on the reverse strand, counting down.
TGGGTTAATAATTCCCTGTGTTCTTTTGTTTTCTTCATTTTAATTGTAATTCTACCTTGTCTGTTTTGTAATGTCGGATCATATGTCACGACATCCTGAGTCTACTATTTGCGTTAAAAAGTGACGCGCGAGGGAATCGAATCTGAATTTGGATCCTTTAGCTCGAAACGATTTACTCTTTTGATTTGTTTATAAAGATGCCGCGAGCATCAAGCTTTATTATTTCCAACACAAGAAAAATGATTATGAAAAAGGGGAAAGCTGCAATACCCTCAATTGATATGATATGTATTACGACTAGCGCGAACTAGACGTAACGCATTGGGGAGATTTCGGGCAAGGCGGTTTGTTATATAAAGGGAATACATGGAGCACCCTAAATATATAGTTATCTATAGCTTTATATATGAATATGTTTGATATGTTTGTGTGTTTTAATTGCTATTTCTATGATTGGGAAAGTTTCTCCTTTGGATTTTAAGAAGAGTAGATTATGTGGGATTCTAGGTTTTGTTATTATTATGCTCGCAAAGATCATTGGGATCTTTTGCATACATATCCCTTAATGGGAATCAGAGCATTTGTAGCTCGGATCTAAAGGGATCTATGGTTGGTTTGGTTTGAGGGCGAAAGAAATTTGCTCGCCAAGGATGAGACCTTGTGCCTACGTATTCTCAAAGGGATTTTGAGAAAGTTAGAGCAATCGTAGTTCCCACTTATGCTAGTGGAAGCAACGGGATGTTATTAAGAGACAAAGACAAATGTCATCTTAATGAAAAATGTATCTAATCTATTTTATCACATACATTTTGAAAGGTTAATTGATTTAAATCTTTCATCGTAAGTTATAGGTGTTTTGCTTGAGTGTACAAGCGTTACCATTTACGAGTTAAGAAAGATGTTTGAAAAAGATGATTGAATCTTTTAATTGTAAGCATTGGGTGTTTTGCTTGAGTGTACAAGCGTTACCACTTACGATTAAGAGATGTTTTTTTGTTTGAAAAGAGTTTGAAAAGTTTTTTGATTGTATGTGATGTGATAGATGAGATACTTCTTCCATATAGATGATAAATGTCTAAATCTCGAGGAGAAATTGATTGGATTAGGGGGATGCTTTTAAGAAGCCCATGGGTCCTTGTATTGTAAGCCCAAGAGGAGGCATTACAGGGGTCATCGATGGTCATCGAGGGTCCTTATATGAAGCTCAAGAGGAAGCTATAGGGTATGGCTGGCTTTGGCTTTAAGAGTGGTTTCACCGGGAAACCATCCTCTTAGGATTTCAAGAGCGATTTCACCGAGAAATCATACTCTCAGGGTTCTATCCTAGCGCGGGTGATTCTTTGTATTGGAAACCCAATAGGAGGCTGTTAAGAGATTTCCTAGTCTCCTTCTTTGTTTGATGCCCAAGAGAAGGCTAAACTCAATGAGGAGTTCTTTTGAACGAAGCCCAAGAGGAGGCTAACTCAACAGGAGAGTGTTGTCTTATATGAAGCCTAGGCGGAGGCTAAACTCAGTAAATGAGTTTTCTTATACGAAGCCTAAGAGGAGGCTAAACTCAGATGAATGAGTTTTCTTATACGAAGCCTAAGAGGAGGCTAACTCAGATGAATGAGTTATCTTGTACAAAGCCCAAGAGGAGGCTAAACTCTGCGGGGAACCTATTTGTTAGGCTAATTGTTATGTTATAGCTGAACAATTATATGAACAAATGTGTGCTATGTATTCACAGGAGTTTATGAAGGAAATATAAACAAGTGTATAATGTTTATTTACAAGAGTTTATGAAGGAAATATACACAAGTGTATGTGAAACGAGCGTTTGAAATGAGCGTAACTTGATTATTTACAAGTTGATTGTGTACAAGAGAATGAATAAGTACACGAATGGGTATTTATGTACAAGTAAATATGCATGTACACAGGAGGGTTGGGACTTACACCGTGAGGGAGGCCCATTGGTTTAAAAGCAGTTTCACCGGAAATAATGCTCCTCTTAATACCAATGGTATTCAATGTATATACAAGCGAAAGGAAAACAAACGGACGAAGTTTGGCTATACTTGAATATTTACAAAAGACGTTTGTATTATGTACAGAGAAAATTAATATGTACATAAAAGAATTGGATATGTACAAGGAAATAGTTATGTACATAAAAGAATTGGGACTTACACCGTGAGGGAGGCCCATGATCGGTTAAGAAATTCGAGGAAAAACGAGTTCGGTTTTATCTTCAAATCAGGTCGATCATGGAAAAAAGAGTGTAAGTTTGTTGAAAAGTTTTGAAAAGATCTTGAAAGTGTTTTTGAAAGGTGAAATATACCCTCAAGAAGTTTGAAAAAGTTTCGGGTTTCGAAAGTTTGAAAGAAACATCTTTGAAAAGTGCTTGAAAAGTACTTAAAATGTCTCGTTTTCGGCTTGATGAAAATATAATCAAAAGAGAACATTTTTGAATTTTTTTGACATCATCATAAAATAGACATGTTAAATGACAAGTGTGCAAAAAATCACCTCAAAATGAGGAGTTTTGATTGGGTTTTGAAAGTGTTAAAGTTTGAAAAAAAATGTGAAGAGAAAAGAAAAAAATTTGGCAAAATGGTCCCAAGGGGATTCGACCCCGGGACCATTGGGCAAGGCAAGGCAAGTGACTTAAGAGTGAGCTGGCAACCGCTGGGGTGACAATACATCTGTTCATTTATGCCATTCCATGTTATTATATTATAAACGAAATTTTTAAATTTGAAAATCAACAAGAACACACGCGAATTGTTCTTCTTCTTCCTCAATCCTCATCAATCCCAGATTCTTTATTTCTCAATGAAAATGAATGATGTAAACATCAAACTTGAACAAATTTTAACCAGGAATATGATAGTGGTTGTTAATTTCATTTATTTTCAGTTTCAGATGATTAAATTTCCCGGAAACACGAAGAACCCTAATTCCTAAAAATCAATGTGAAATCGTGTATGGCCATGGAATTAATCAATTAATTGAGGGTTATCAACCAGTGAAGGTGCAAAAACAAAACGGCCAAGCCATTTTTGAACTGGAAGTAAGAAATCATGAAGTTCAAAGTTCGAGTTCTTACCTCTTGAAGCTGAGATCGGATTCTTTGAAAGAGTTGTTATAGAGTTGATTTAATGATTGCTATAGCACCAGTGGACCTCAGGGAACGTGTGGAAGTGCTATGCTTGCTTTGAAACAACCTGGATCACTCTGACCAAGTCCAACTGCAGTTCCATGGCATGAGTTTCAAATTCGAGTTTGGAGGTGTTACAGTTCAAGGAAGATGATTTGTATCACTTATATGAAGCATATGGATGATGTTCAAATGATAAAATCAAGATTAGCTCGAGCCAATTATTAGTTTGAATGTTAAGGCAGTTTTTTTGCAAGTTTAGAAATTTGAACAATGATTCTGGTTTTTAGTTGTTCTTGAGTTAATTCTAAGTTTCAAACAAGTTCTATATTGAGTTTAAAACATGTTAGACACCAAATTTCTCTCAGTTTTTCACAAGATTTGAAAAAATGCAAAATCCTCACTTTTGAACTATGAAACTTGAAATTCAAGAAAAGAGAGTGAAAGCTTGTTTTGCATAGCTTTGGTGTGGTTTCAATTTGAAAACCGGACCTCTATTTATAGGTCAAGAAATCAGAATGGTAAGTGAAGAAGATTGGCTTGAACTTGAGCAACTTGCCTTAGAGGCCAAGAAAGTGATTTTTGCCATAAATGCAAATGGAATATTCTTTTAACCATGGTTAAAATCTTACTTGATCTTATCTCCATCATAATTACTTCTCAACTGATGTTTATCAGCTCTAGCCTATCTCTAATTGGTGACAAGGCTTCTAGAAAGACATTTTGCAAAAAATGACTTATAACTTTGAAGTGTGAACTTGAAATCCATGGCTTATGGAGCTTTATGTTTCAAAATCAAAAGTGTAGCTAGAAAAAATGGTTTTGCAAGTTCTTGGACATTTTGGAAAGCTTGTAGCAAGGGCTACAACTTTCATGTTTTGAGTTTTTTCTAATTCCAAATGGAATTATGTGAAAAAATGCCATGAAAGTAGGAAAAAACATGAAATTTTTAACACTTAAAAATTTTCTAAGTGTTGAAAATTTTGACTTTTTGTTGACTGTTCCAAATTTGTTGATTTTTTATGATCATGATGGATCATTTGAAGTATTTTGATGATTAAAAAAGTTTTATCTTGAAAAAGTTGACCAAAAGTCAAAGTTTGACTTTTCAGTGCAGATGAAATTTCATCAGATGATCCAGAAATTGACTGATGAAAAATGTGAACTTTTGTGATATTTTGAATCAAGAAATTAGGTCAAGATGTTGAATTGAAGATATGAAGATCAATCTCCAAGCAAAAAAGTCATTCCTTGATCAAAAAGTCAGAGATTCCCTATCCTCGATGAAAACCCTAATTGGTCGATCCTTGATAGATCATGAGAAAAAGTTGGAGATCTGAAGATCAATTGTTGATGATTGATTCAGATAGATCATTTGAGGTGAGTAGAAACTCAAACCCTAATTGATTACCTCTTGAACAGATGAAAAATTGGTGAAACCCTGATTTTGACTTGTAGAAGCCACACCCGATTTATTCTTCTTGAATCAAGTGATGCAAGAATGCAAATGTAAGGTGGTATATTAGGTCAAAAATTGGGGTATGACAGATGCCCCTATTTAATTTTCTTTAACCTGAGATATGAAGATGAAGATCTTCGTCTCGATAGGTGTGAAGAGACTTAAATATCAGAATACGCAAATTTTGAACCTAAGATACCAAAAAATGCAGATGATGCAAAATGATTGCAACAGGTTTACCCAAGAGATATCAAAGATTGATATATCGGGGGAATGACTGTGAGGATGACTCAATCTGTCTAAGAAAGGAGAATCCTGTTTGTTGGGAAACAAGCAATTTGTTTCACTGGAAAAATAGATTCACAATGTATGTGAATATCTGTTTCGCTTTGGGAAACGAGAAAATTACCTTCTGTCAGCTTTGTGACAATGTTTAAGGTAAATGAAGATGATATTACCAATTATCAGCCTTGTGATAGTTTATGGTAATGAGTTTCAAAGATATTACCAATTATCAGCGAAGTGATAACTATAACATGGTAATTCTTGAGAAAAATTCTGAGTATTTAGCCTTGTGAATAACAGTAAATGATGGAAACAGATCTCAAATGAGTTTCTATTTTCATAGTTACAATCTTGCCGGGGATCTCTCTCTTGAGAAGATGAGGGCATTTCGATTGTAAAGACACAGGTTTTCTTTAGACAGAAAGACAACTGTGGAGATTTCTTGAACTTTCATGATTGGACTTGTTGAGAAGAACAATCATTTTATGACAAGTTTCAAGATGAAAGGAAATAAGAGCTCGGATGTCGAGGCTATTGCTTATTGTTTGCAGGTAGATTTTTCTTGTGAAATCTAATCTTGAAATGATTAGAGACAAGATTCTATCCAGGAATGAACTGGAAAGAAAGGGTCAATCAAGACTTTGTTCCCAATGAGGAATGCTCTCAGCTGGGGAATATGATAGAGAAAAGATATATTTCTCTGTTTGGAGATAATCTACTGGAGATATGACATACCCACATGAGTAAATACAACCTAAACCAGTGATGTTGAAGCAAACATTTGAGAAATGCAGGAATGCATTAATGATGCTATTGTGTATGAATGATGAATGTCATGAATGTCACATGCATGCTGACGATACTTGACAAGATAACAAAAGGGGGTATTTGGGAAGAGGACCACGTCACAGTTCAAACAAATACTCAGCAAAATCCGCAGCAATGGTGTAGACGTTACTGATGAAGAATCTGAGTTGCATGCTTTAAACTTTCTGAAAAAAGGCATTTCATTGGCAACTTTGTTGGGAATTCTTTTTGGATAAGAATATCGTCCTTTGATGATCTCTTTTTGAGGAGAGGAAGACTTCTTTAGCAACTGTTCTATCTTTCAGAGATCGAAACACTCATGGAGAAAACTGTTGAAGTTCTTTCTGTGTTCATAGTTCAAAGGAAAATTTCGCTTTTGTTTCAAAATTTTGAAGTAGAAATTCATTTAAAACTTTTTAGTTTCAAAAGTGATTTTCACAACAAAAAGCGTTATTTTGCAAAACAGAATAAAGCAAGAATCACAAACAAATGGGCATAAGGCTCAAATTTTATTGATAGAATGGTAATCAGCCAAAGGCGTGATTCCATGAACTATTTACAAGAGTTGGAAATGATAATTTATTGGGAAAAGGCTACATTGAAAGCAATAACCACTATTATCCCTAACAACTTTGAATTCCAACTGTGCTTGTTGCTTTAGAAGATTTGATTGAAGATCCGTTGATGGAAGATTCTTCAGATTGACGAAGTACGGACTAATGCAGTTACTTTGTCATTTTTTTTTGTATCCTTATTTTTTACATAGATTGCCTTTTCAGGTTTTCAATCTATCAGGATAATTTCTGTTTATTGTCTCTAATTTTTGCCTGGACCGCCTTTTCAGGTTTTCAGCCCACCGAGATGCTCATTTTTGCCTAAGCCGCCCTTTTCGGGTTTTCAACTTACCGAGCTGTTCTTTTGTTCTTTTTAGACAAAGTATTTTTTGACTGCATCAGCATTCACAGGATGCGAGAGTTCATCACCGTCCATGGTTGTGAGAGTCATAGCACCGCCATAAAAGCTTCTTTTGACGATGTATGGGCCTTCATAATTAGGAGTCCATTTTCCCCTAGAATCTGGTTGAAAAGACAGAATCTTTCTAAGCACGAGGTTGCCTTCTCTGAATTCACGAGGTCGAACCTTTTTTGTCGAAGGCTTTCTTCATCCTTCTTTGATATAATTGTCCATGACACAGAGCGGTCAGACGTTTTTCTTCGATTAAGTTCAGCTGGTCGTATCTGCTTTGACACCATTCGGCCTCAGATAACTTAGTTTCCATGAGAACTCTCATCGACGGAATCTCAACTTCTACGGGGAACACTGCTTCCATGCCGTATACTAGAGAAAAAGGAGTTGCCCCTGTGGAAGTGTGTACTAAAGTACGATACCCATGCAGAGCAAATGGCAACATTTCGTGCCAGTCTTTGTAGGTGATGACCATTTTCTGGACGATCTTTTTGATGTTCTTGTTGGCAGCTTCAACAGCGCCGTTCATCTTTGGCCGGGGTAAGGAGATGAGTTATGATGCTCGATCTTGAATTCCCCGCACAGTTCTTTCATCATTTTGTTGTTCAAATTTGATCCATTGTCTGTAATGATCTTACTTGGAACTCCATATCGGCAAATGAGGTTGTTCTTGATGAACCTCACAACCACTTGTCTTGTGACGTTGGTGTAAGATGCTGCTTCGACCCTTTGGTGAAGTAATCAATAGCCACTAAAATGAAGCGATGTCCGTTGGACGCTCTTGGTTCGATCATCCCAATCATGTCGATGCCCCACATGGAGAAAGGCCACGGAGAAGAGAGAACGTTGAGTAGAGTTGGTGGCACATGGATCTTATCTGCGTAGATCTGACACTTGTGACATCTTTTGACGTGTTTACAGCAATCGGATTCCATTGTTATCCAATAGTATCCCGCTCTTAAGATTTTTCTGGACATTACATGCCCATTTGAATGGGTTCCAAAGGATCCTTCATGTACTTCGTGAATTATCGTGCTGCCTCGCGTCTGTCCACGCATCTGAGCAAGACCATGTCAAAGTTTCTTTTGTATAGAACATCTTCATTCAGGAAAAAATTTCTAGAAAGCCTCCTTAGAGTTTTCCTGTCTTTGTGCGATGCCGCAAGTGGGTACTCCTGAGTTTGAAGGAAACGTTTGATATCGTGGAACCACGGTTTATCATCGAAGACTACTTCAGTTGCAAATACATATGCAGGTCTTTCAAGGCGTCTGATACGGATCTTAGGCATATCGTTCCAATGGTTAACTTTGATCATGGAAGATAAAGTAGCCAAGGCGTCTGCCATTCGATTCTGATCTCGAGGGATATGATGCAGTTCGACCTTGTTGAAGAAAGTCAACAAACGTCTTGCATAATCTCTGTAGGGAATCAAACCAAGATGATGGGTTTCATATTTGTCTTTGATTTGATTGATCACAAGGGCTGAATCTCCATATATGTCAAGGATCTTGATCCTCAAGTCGATGGCTTCTTCGATACCCATGATACAAGCTTCATATTCTGCGATGTTGTTGGTACAATCAAATAGTAATCTGGCGGAAAACGGGATATGAGAACCCTTGGGAGTGATGATGACTGCCCCAATTCCATTGCCAAAAACGTTAACTGCTCCATCAAAGATTAAGCCCCATCTAGATTCTGGATCAGGACCTTCTTCAGGTAGCGGTTCGTCACAATCTTTCATTTTCAAGTACATAACATCCTCGTCAGGGAAGTCAAATTTGAGAGATTGGTATTCGTTGATCGGTTGATAAGCCAAGTGATCGGCGAGAATGCTTCCTTTGACCGATTTTTGAGCACGATACTGGATATCATATTCAGATAATAGCATTTGCCATCGAGCAATTCTTCCTGTTAGGGCAGGCTTTTCAAAGACGTACTTGATTGGATCCATTTTGGAGATTAACCAAGTCGTGTGTTTGATCATGTACTGGCAGAGACGTTTTGAAGCCCACACCAAAGCACAACATGTTTTCTCGAGCATGGAGTAACGAGTTTCACAATCTTTGAACTTTTTACTCAAGTAGTAGATGACATGCTCTTTCTTATCGGTTTCATCTTGTTGTCCAAGCACGCAACCCATGGAATCTTCTAGCACAGTAAGGTACATGATTAATGGTCTTCCTTCGATTGGAGGAATCAATATCGGTGGTTCTGACAGGTATTCCTTGATACTGTCAAACGCTTTTTGGCAATCTTCAGTCCACACAACCTCTTGATTTTTGCGGAGAGAAGCTTGAATATCGGCCCACAAGTAGCAGTCATTTGAGAGATAAATCTGGAGATGTAATTTAACCGTCCAAGAAATCCTCTTACTTGCTTTTTTGTATGTGGCGTAGGCATTTCTTGAATAGCCTTGATTTTGTCAGGGTCAACTTCAATACCTCTTTGACTGACGATGAAACCTAGGAGTTTTCCGGATCTTACCCCAAAGGTGCATTTGTTGGGATTCAGGCGGAGCTGAAATTTCCTTAGTCGTTGAAACAACTTTGAGAGATATTCTATATGCTCTTCTTCAGTGTCAGACTTTGCTATCATGTCATCCACGTAGACTTCGATCTCTTTGTGCATCATGTTATGAAAGAGAGTAGTCATCGCCCTTTGGTAAGTTGCGCCTGCATTCTTTAATCCGAACGACATTACTTTGTAGCAAAAGGTGCCCCATGGGGTAATGAAAGATGTCTTCTCCATGTCTTCGGGAGCCATTCTGATCTGATTATAGCTAGAGAAACCGTCCATGAAGGAAAAGACGTTGAATTTTGCAGTGCTATCCACTAGCATGTCGATATGCGGTAGTGGGAAATCGTCCTTTGGACTAGCTTTGTTCAAGTCCCGGTAGTCAACACACATTTTGACCTTTCCATCTTTCTTTGAGACAGGCACTATGTTGGCTAGCCATTCAGGATATTCAGAGGTGACGAGGAAACCTGCATCGAGCTGCTTTTGAACTTCCTTTTTGATTTTGTCGGCCATGTTTGGGTGAACTCTTCTCGCTTTGTTTAACCGGAGGACACTCCCTTAAGGGCAAGTGATGCTCCACGATGCCGGTATCTAAACTGGCATGTCTTGGTAGGACCAAGCAAACACATCGACGTATTCTTTGAGAAGACTTATCAGTTGCCCTTGACGTTCTGCGAGTAGAGCCCGATGTTCACTTCTTTTTTGTCTTCTTCAGAACCTAAGTTGATTGCTTCCAAAGGCTCTTTGTGAGGCTGAATGATTCTTTCCTCGTGCTTAAGTAGTCGAGAAATCTCATCAGGGATCTCTTCTTTAACTTTTCCTCGGCGACTTCAGGGATTTCAAAGTTGGGAGAGAGCATAGAGTTATTGCGTTCAATGGATTTGTCCATCTGTATATTTGATTTATGTTTGATTAATTAACTCTTTTTTTCATTTTTTTTAGAAAAAGTTAATGTGAAAGTGTATGCAGATTATTTTTTTTTTTGAAGATTTTTATTGTGTTCTCTAGGATTATCATTTCCAAGAAAGGGTAAAAACGAAAAACAAACACAAAGTGTGGAATCAAAACAACGCGTTTTATTTATGATTCACAATATGAAACAGGGCCCTAAAATACAAACTCAATTGTCTTGGGCAAGACAAAGAGAAATTATTTAAAAGCTAAACCCTATAAAACATCTCTTCGCTTTGGGCGAGGCGAGAGTTCAAAACAAAAGCAAAATAAACTACTTAGAACTATGAACATTAGTCCGAACTTCAATAGGCTTCCAATAGTGGCGAACTCCTTGGAAGTCAAGATATTCTGGTAGCTTTCCACTTGGCTTAGTTCTTGAATAGACTTTGGTCGTTGGTCGAACAGGCTTTGAAGACTCTGGACGGTTGACCTTGCCTTTTGTGCTGCTGAAACGATCTTCTTCGGCTTGATTGGCAGGTCGAGGAGCATGAACCACAGCATATGTACTTTCCATTGGCATTCGTGTTGAATTCTGGGGATGTTCTTTCCAATCTTCTGAGTGAAGAGACTCATTGTCTGCAACGCTTTCCAATTCGTTTCCAGAATCGTATCCCTGATCTTCAGTAATCATGTTGATGTAGTGATAGTTAAGATTTGTTTTAACAAACTCCACAGGCGCGTTAAAGCAGAGATCTTCATTCGGAACCTTAATTGGTTGGTGAGATCGAGAAGATGTGTATAACTCTTCTGGTTGACCAGGATACTCAAAAGGATCGTCCCACCCAGTGGGCTGGATGTCTTCAATTCTGATTTTTGAGCTTTCAAGCGCAGTGTATTTCACCATGTAGTCAAACTTTCCACTTGGTTCTCCCAAGGTATCCCAAACTTCAGAAGGGACAGGTGGATTTTCATACTCATTCTTTTGTAAGGACATGCCTTTAAATTGGTCAGTCGAAGGATAGAAGGGTGCATACGATTCTTCCTGGGACACATATTCAGAGCTGATAAGATAAGTGCTCCACTCTTCAGATCCAGAGAGATGGTCTTCATCACCTTCATTTGTAAGAACGTTAACCTCTTGAAGAATAGGGTTTAAGAAACCCCCGCTGCGGAATACTTCTCTGATTGGGCGAATAGTTTCATCCCTTTGATGGTCTTTAGGAAATACTGGAGCAAACCCAAGCCCGACCTTTGTCTCGTTGTTGACATGTTTTATTACTTGTCCCTAACCTACGGCATTACCGTCTTTTACTATTTGCGCTACTTCTTTGTAAGAAGAGATAGACGATCTGCTTTTGCTTGTAGATTCATCTTCTAACGAAAGTCCTTGGAACTGTGTCCCTTCAACGTCGTTGGCTGTGATGAAAGAAAAGTTGGACAAATGACTTACTAGTAAAGCTTGTTCACCGATGATGGTTACTAGCTTCCCGTTTACTGTGAATTTTAGTTTTTGATGGAGAGTGGATGTCACAGCTCCTGCTTCATGTATCCATGGTCTTCCTAGAAAACAACTGTAGGCAGCTGGCACATCCATGACCTGGAAGGTGATTTGGAAGGTATACGGATCAATCGTCATTGGAAGGTCGACTTCCCCAATAACAGATTTCCTTCCTTGACCCATCAAAGGCTCTTACCACTATATCATTGAATTTCATTGGCGTTCCTTTGTAAGATAAACGAGCAAGAGTCGTTTTTGGCATTACATTTAGGGATGAACCGGTATCTACTAGCACGTTGGACAGAGAGTTTGATTGACAAATCATCGAGATATGTAGAGCCAAATTGTGATTTTTTCCCTCCTCAGAAAGTTCTTCATCACTAAAGCTTAAATTGTTGCCCACAATTCCACCAAATTGATCTATAGTCAGGTCATGATCTACGTAAGCTTGATCTAGCACTTTCATCAAAACTTCTCAGTGGGCTTCAGAATTCTGAAGTAGAGATAGTATCAAAATTTTGGAAGGAGTCTGCATCAGCTGATCGACGACTCTGTACTCGCTTTTCTTGATTAGTTTTAGAATCTCATCAAAATCTGAGTTGACGTTGGTTCCATCAGACGGACCAACATTTATGTTTGATTATCTGCTGGAATCCCCATGGGATTCTCGGGAGGTGTATTAACTGGATTTTTCCTAACAATAGGAACAACAGTTGCTTTGGTGGCAACGAGTATGTACGCGCCCACTTCGTGTTACTCGTCCTATTTCAGCTTATGTTAACATCTTGAAAGAGTCATGGGTTTTTCCTTCCCATCTTCTATCATAGTTGCACTGTATTGATAGGGAATTTCTTTGTTAGAATTGTATGGAACAGGACCGGGTAGACAGATCACCAAAGGAGACTCTGGGACTTTTGGACCGTTGTACTCGATTTCTACACATTTGGGCACATTGATACAGGGGATAATGACGTTTACTTCAGGGATTTCCGAGTTGATATCTGAGACTAAAAGCTCATGCGGAAAATGCCCTACCATATTCACGTCATAGTCGTTTCTGTTCCTAAAGATCTGGATATCGCCAATGTCTACAACTGTTGAATGTCTGCTCTCACAGTTGGGCATCCTCGAAAATCTTTGAAGCAGATTCTGCAAGCTGTGTAGTCATGTTTAGCGAAAGCGCCCATTGTACTGTATGTGTCATGGAGCTGTACCAAACTTTCTTTTATCATATTCACGTCAGTGACAAGATACCGATCTGTATTCCTTAGTATTAAATTCACGGTATATCCACTATGATTGGGTAGTGGATTTGCTTGCACGTTTGGATTTTCATTCCTGAAGGAAAGAAGATTAGTCCTTACTAACCTTTGGACTTCAGCTTTTAGTGCTATACAATGTTCGAGATCATGACCCGGTGCCCCTTGATGAAAAGGGCAAGACACGTCTGCTTTATACCACCAAGGTAATTTTTCTGGTACTGGAGGTGGTAACCTTGTTTGCACAAGGTTCCTTTCTATTAATGCAGGATATAATTTCGTGTATGTCATTGGAATTGGATCAAACTGCGAGACCCGAGGTGCACGGTTCTGATTGTTGAACTGCTGAGCCTGCTGTCGAGGCTGTTGAGTTTGCTAGAACTGTGGAGCAATTCCTGTATTTGAACTTGTATTAACAATTGGCGCTATGGTAGCTACCTGTTGTTGTTGACTGACATTTTTCCTTGCTTTCCCTCGGGATACCATTCCTACATCATGTTCCTTCCTTTTTGGAAAACTGGTTCCAACCTTCTTGGTTCCACTGGAAGTCCCTATTTCTCTGGTTAGGCGTCCTGTTCGAACTCCTTCTTCTAGTCGCATTCCCATGCTTACCATTTCGGTAAAATCTCCGGGAGCGCTGGCGATCATGCGTTCGTAGTAAAATGGGCCAAGAGTATTTAGAAAAACCTTGGTCATTTCTTTCTCCTCTAACGGTGGGTTGACTTGGGCAGCAATTTCCCTCCAACGTTGGGCGTATTCTTTGAACGTCTCTTTTTCCTTCTGAGACATGGAGCGGAGTTGATCTCGATCTGGAGCCATGTCCAAGTTGAATTTGTACTGTTGGACAAAGGCTTTGCCTAGGTCATTGAATGTCTGGATATTTGCATTATCTAGTCCCATATACCACTTCAGTGCGGCACCGGTGAGACTGTCTTGGAAATAGTGAATGAGTAATTGGTGAATGTCATTATACGTAGACATCTACCTAGCGTACATCGTAAGATGACTCTGCGGGAAGGAATTTCCTTTATACTTTTCAAAGTCAGGGACTTTGAACTTTGCAGGTATCCTTACGCGAGGAACCAGGCATAGATCGTGGGCATTCTTCCCAAACAATTCCTTCCCACGAATTGTTTTGATCTCAAGCTGCATTTTATGGAATTGTTCTTGGAGATTCTCCATCTGGCCACGAGGATTCGTGTTATCGCTTGGATTATGATAGGCTTCTTCGTCTGTAGTAGCGTGAACTACAGAAGTTGAGTTTGTCATGATTGGTTGAGAAACCATCATAGTGACTTGCGGAAAAGTTACTCTATGCTGCGGAGTGAATGTTGAGTTCTGTAAAGTAGGAACCTCAAACGTGGTTGCCTGTACCTCAGAAACGGGTTGACGAAATCCAACGCCAAAATTGAAAGGCATGCCCCATGGATAACCTTCTGGCATACTGAAGAGTGGACTACTGGCTGCAACAGTTGAAACTGGAGTAGTAGTGATTTCTGAAATCATCGCTTGATTTTGACTACTTAATGTTGCTTGCTGACTTTGCGTAGTTGCCAATGAACTTACCAAAGAAGTGAGTCTCTCCACCTCTTCCTGAAGTGTCGTCACTGTGCTACGAAGCTCAACATTCTCTTGCTCAAAACCTTCCATTATTTTCCTTCTTTTTGAATGAGTATTGTATGTACGAGTTGGCTGTGGACGTGGTCGAGAAACTCTAAGACGCGACAGCTTGACGATCTTTCTCTTTCTCTTGAAAAATTTCCAAAAGATAAGACTCTAAACAACAAACTCAATATGCAAACTATGATGCATGATTATGAATGTAAAGAGAAAATAATTTCCAAAGAATTTATGCTAAAAGAGAAATTTCTGGCAAATATTTGGATGGAAAACACTTATTTTATTAATTATTGAAAGAAGATTACAACAATTTTTTTTGTTTTTGAGCATAGCTCATACAATGATAAAATAAATGATAAAACTACAATCTAAACTAATTAATCGTCCTCGTCGGATGAAGATCCAAAGGCTTGATGTAGCTTCAACTTCAGGATTTCTTTCCCATAGTGAGCTTTCAGTTCAGCTTTTTCGGCTTTTAGCTTGCTGCTGATGACTTTCTTCCACTCGTCAGGAGCAGGATCGCTGGTCGTCATTTCCTCAAGCTTTCTTTTTCTTTCTTTGATGTATCTCTTGATCGCGTTATCTTTCTGACGAATCTTCTCATCTTTCTCCATGATCCATTCATCTTGGAAGTAGAGCGTCTTTTCATGATCTTTGACTTGCTTCTTAAGCTTCTCATTTTCGAGATCTGTCTTACAAAACTTGTCTTCCAAAGCCTCTTTCTCTAGCCTCATCTTAGCCAAAGCTTCTTGGTATTCTCCCATAGTCTCGACGGGAAAAATTGTTGATTTGGAAGCTGCTGAGAACATGGGTTCTTCATTAGCATAAGGCATTCGGAATTCCTTTGCTCTTTTCTTCACCCAAGAAGTGTAGATTTCCATGGCTACACCATTCCTTGCATTACCCTTTCCTTTCCTTCGGATGTGATGCCAAGCTCTTATCATTCTGGCTTTCAAACCATGGGAATCTTCCTCTTCATGATAGAAGTAACTTTCCACTGTAAAACCAAGAGGTTTACTGGAGTTTGCATACCCAAGTTGGCGTCTTGCCAAGAATGGGTTGTAGTTGATTCCTCCTTTCGTACCAATGAGAGGTACGTTGGCAAATTCTCCACAACTTTCAATGATTTCCATCTCATTGTCTGCCAAGGTATACCAATGGATATCGTCGTTTGTAAGAGACATGAGTCTTCGAGACCAATGCCAATCATCTTTGTTTTCGCGGAAGATAGGAGATTTAGGCAAGTGTGAGACAATCCATTTGAAAAACAGAGGTACACAACATACAATAGTTCCATCTCCTTGACGATTCCTATGATGAATGGAGAAATACGCGTCACCAAGCAAAGTGGGCACAGGATTTCCAATCAGAAAGATCCTTATGGCGTTGATATCAACGAAACCTGGGACGTTGGGAAACAACACCAATCCATAGATGAGTAAAGCTAAAACAGCTTCAAAGGCTACCATACTACCTAGAGAATTTAAGAGCCTTCTCCATTAGGAACTTTGAAGTTAGTCCTAAGAGTTTTCCTTTGGTAGTTAGGTTTTTGTCTATCTCAGATTTCTTTAAGTGAGTCATTGTTGCAATGACTGGTGACTTAGGAATGGCTTCCAAACCATTGAAAGGCACCTTGTCTGATACTGAGATACCTAGAATGTGTGCGTACTCCTCCAAAGTAGGCATCAACTGATAGTCAAGGAAAGTGAAACAGCGATAGAGTGGATCATAAAATTGAACGAAAGTTTTGAGAAGTCCTTCATCAACGTTAGTGTTTAGGATAGTTAAAAGAGTTCCATAGCATTTTCTGAAATCCGAGGGATCTTCTACCAAGGATGCTAACTCTTTTAACTTTCCTACATCAGGAATCCTAAAACTGTATTTCTTGGTGAATCTTCCTCTGACGTCCATCACTCTAACCTAAAATATTTACAAAGAAAAATCTCTAAATTCTTTGGAAATGGGAAGAGAAATGAAATTTTGAATGAATGCATGAATGAATGCTACAAAGATTCAAACATGGTTAGTGGTTATACACACGTGCCGCTTGAAGTCACGAGGCCAACGATAAGAACCAAACGTGGGTAAGTTCTAAGGGCTTATTCATCTGTGAAACGGGTTCTACTGATAATACAGGTTCAACGCTTCTCTTTGAAATATTATCGGATTTGTTGAATACTCGAAGTCCAATAATATTTTTCCAGAAACTCGCCTGATCGTAGTCTCGCATGACAACTATTCTAAGCTTACGCCTGAATAATTTCTGCACTACATCCTAAATATCCAGGATGGGTTATGTGTTCTACAGCCACTCAGCTTTGTAAGTTCTCTTGAAAGCAAAATGTCTTTGCAAATACTTGCTAAACACAAATACTCCCAAGACAACCTCCACTGAGAGAGGGATCTCAAATTAACTTAGTAAGTACTGAGACTTCCCACAAGTTAATAGGACTATACCTCCACCTAGATCTTAGAATGTTTCTTAAATCCGGGTTAGGATTTCTTTCCATCAGATGATATCGCGAAAACACACAATAAAGAAAAACAAACATATGCACATATGAAAGCTTAACCCCTTTTTTTCTTTTTGAAAACAAAACAAAGCTTGGTGCTCTTGAGCAGAGTCACAATTTTTGAAAATCAAAATTTTAGCGTACTCCCCAGCAGAGTCGCCATTTTTTCTGTTCGCGTTAAAAAGTGACGCGCGAGGGAATCGAATCTGAATTCGGATCCTCTAGCTCGAAATGATTTACTCTTTTGATTTGTTTATAAAGATGCCGCGAGCATCAAGCTTTATTATTTCCAACACAAGAAAAATGATTATGAAAAAGGGGAAAGCTGCAATACCCTCAATTGATATGATATGCATTACGACTAGCGCGAACTAGTTGTAACGCATTGGGGAGATTTCGGGCAAGGGGGTTTGTTATATAAAGGGAATAGATGGAGCACCCTAAATATATATAGTTATCTATAGCTTTATATATGAATATGTTTGATATGTTTGTGTGCTTTAATTGCTATTTCTATGATTGGGAAAGTTTCTCCTTTGGATTTTAAGAAGAGTAGATTATGTGGGATCCTAGGTTTTGTTATTATTGTGCTCGCAAAGATCATTGGGATCTTCTGTATACATATCCCTTAATGGGAATCAGAGCATTTGTAGCTCGGATCTAAAGGGATCTATGGTTGGTTTGGTTTGAGGGAGAAAGAAATTTGCTCGCCAATGATGAGACCTTGTGCCTACGTATTCTCAAAGGGATGTTGAGAAAGTCAGAGCAATCGTAGTTCCCACTTATGCTAGTGGAAGCAACGGGATCTTATTAAGAGACAAAGACAAATGTCATCTTAATGAAAAATGTATCTAATCTATTTTATCACATACATTTTGAAAGGTTAATTGATTTAAATCTTTCATCGTAAGTTATAGGTGTTTTTCTTGAGTGTACAAGCGTTACCACTTACGAGTTAAGAAAGATATTTGAAAAAGATGATTGAATCTTTTAATTGTAAGCATTGGGTGTTTTGCTTGAGTGTACAAGCGTTACCACTTACGATTAAGAGATGTTTTTTTTGTTCGAAAAGAGTTTGAAAAGTTTTTTTTATTGTATGTGATGTGATAGATGAGATACTTCTTCCATAGAGATGATAAATGTCTAAATCTCGAGGAGAAATTGATTGGATTAGGGGGATGCTTTTAAGAAGCCCATGGGTCCTTGAATTGTAAGCCCAAGAGGAGGCATTCCGAGGGCCATTGAGGGTCCTTGTATGAAGCTCAAGAGGAAGCTATAGGGTATGGCTGGCTTTGGCTTTAAGAGTGGTTTCACCGGGAAACCATCCTCTTAGGATTTCAAGAGCGATTTCACCGGGAAATCATACTCTCAGGGTTCTATCCTAGCGCGGGTGATTCTTTGTATTGGAAGCCCAATAGGAGGTTGTTAAGAGATTTCCTGGTCTTCTTCTTTGTTTGATGCCCAAGAGAAGGCTAAACTCAATGAGGAGTTCTTTTGAACGAAGCCCAAGAGGAGGCTAACTCAACAGGGGAGTGTTGTCTTATATGAAGCCTAAGCGGAGGCTAAACTCAGTAAATGAGTTTTCTTATACGAAGCCTAAGAGGAGGCTAAACTCAGATGAATGAGTTTTCTTATACGAAGCCTAAGAGGAGGCTAACTCAAATGAATGAGTTATCTTGTACAAAGCCTAAGAGGAGGCTAAACTCTGCGGGGAACCTATTTGTTAGGCTAATTGTTATGTTATAGCTAAACAATTATATGAACAAATGTGTGCTATGTATTCACATGAGTTTATGAAGGAAATATAAACAAGTGTATAATGTTTATTTACAAGAGTTTATGAAGGAAATATACACAAGTGTATGTGAAACGAGCATTTGAAATGAGCGTAACTTGATTATTTACCAGTTGATTATGTACAAGAGAATGAATATGTACACGAATGGGTATTTATGTACAAGTAAATATGCATGTACATAGGAGGGTTGGGCTTACACCGTGAGGGAGGCCCATTGGTTTAAAAGTAGTTTCACCAGAAATAATGCTCCTCTTAATACCAATGGCATTCAGTGTATATACAAGCGAAAGGAAAACAAACGGACGAAGTTTGTCTATACTTGAATATTTACAAAAGACATTTGTATTATGTACAGGGAAAATTAATATGTACATAAAAGAATTGGATATGTACAAGGAAATAGTTATGTACATAAAAGAATTGGGACTTACACCGTGAGGGAGGCCCATGATCGGTTAAGAAATTCGAGGAAAAACGAGTTCGGTTTTATCTTCAAATCAGGTCGATCATGGAAAAAAGAGTGTAAGTTTGTTGAAAAGTTTTGAAAAGATCTTGAAAGTGTTTTTGAAAGGTGAAATATACCCTCAAGAAGTTTGAAAAAGTTTCGGGTTTCGAAAGTTTGAAAGAAACATCTTTGAAAAGTGCTTGAAAAGTACTTAAAATGTCTCGTTTTCGGGTCGATGAAAATATAATCAAAAGAGAACATTTTTGAATTCTTTTTACATCATCATAAAATACACATGTTAAATGACAAGTGTGCAAAAAATCACCTCAAAATGAGGAGTTTTGATTGGGTTTTGAAAGTGTTAAAGTTTGAAAAAAAATGTGAAGAGAAAAGAAAAAAATTTGGCAAAATGGTCCCAAGGGGATTCGACCCCGGGACCATTGGGCAAGGCAAGGCAAGTGACTTAAGAGTGAGCTGGCAACC
The DNA here is from genome assembly GCA_021764765.1 of Vicia sativa. Taxonomy (NCBI): domain Eukaryota; kingdom Viridiplantae; phylum Streptophyta; class Magnoliopsida; order Fabales; family Fabaceae; genus Vicia; species Vicia sativa. The sequence goes on along the minus strand of CM038792.1, from coordinate 302,018,451 downwards.
GCTGGGGTGACAATACATCTGTTCATTTATGCCATTCCATGTTATTATATTATAAACGAAATTTTTAAATTTGAAAATCAACAAGAACACACGCGAATTGTTCTTCTTCTTCCTCAATCCTCATCAATCCCAGATTCTTTATTTCTCAATGAAAATGAATGATGTAAACATCAAACTTGAACAAATTTTAACCAGGAATATGATAGTGGTTGTTAATTTCATTTATTTTCAGTTTCAGATGATTAAATTTCCCGGAAACACGAAGAACCCTAATTCCTAAAAATCAATGTGAAATCGTGTATGGCCATGGACTTAATCAATTGATTGAGGGTTATCAACCAGTGAAGGTGCAGAAACAAAACGGCCAAGCCATTTTTGAACTGGAAGTAAGAAATCATGAAGTTCAAAGTTCGAGTTCTTACCTCTTGAAGCTGAGATCAGATTCTTTGAAAGAGTTGTTACAAAGTTGATTTAATGATTGCTATAGCACCAGTGGACCTCAGGGAACGTGTGGAAGTGCTATGCTTGCTTTGAAACAACCTGGATCACTCTGACCAAGTCCAACTGCAGTTCCATGGCATGAGTTTCGAATTCGAGTTTGGAGGTGTTACAGTTCAAGGAAGATGATTTGTATCACTTATATGAAGCATATGGATGATGTTAAATTATAAAATCAAGATTAGCTCAAGCCAATTATTAGTTTGAATGTTAAGGCAGTTTGTTTGCAAGTTTAGAAATTTGAACAATGATTCTGGTTTTTAGTTGTTCTTGAGTTAATTCTAAGTTTCAAACAAGTTCTATATTGAGTTTAAAACATGTTAGACACCAAATTTCTCTCAGTTTTTCACAAGATTTGAAAAAATGCAAAATCCTCACTTTTGAACTATGAAACTTGAAATTCAAGAAAAGAGAGTGAAAGCTTGTTTTGCATAGCTTTGGTGTGGTTTCAATTTGAAAATAGGACCTCTATTTATAGGTCAAGAAATCAGAATGGTAAGTGAAGAAGATTGGCTTGAACTTGAGCAACTTGCCTTAGAGGCCAAGAAAGTCATTTTTGCCATAAATGCAAATGGAATATTCTTTTAACCATGGTTAAAATCTTACTTGATCTTATCTCTATCATAATTACTTCTCAACTGATGTTTATCATCTCTAGCCTATCTCTAATTGGTGACAAGGCTTCTAGAAAGAGATTTTGCAAAAAATGACTTATAACTTTGAAGTGTGAACTTGAAATCCATGGCTTTTGGAGCTTTATGTTTCAAAATCAAAAGTGTAGCTAGACAAAATGGTTTTCCAAGTTCTTGGACATTTTGGAAAGCTTGTATCAAGGGCTACAACTTTCATGTTTTGAGTTTTTTCTAATTCCAAATGGAACTATGTGAAAAAATGCCATGAAAGTAGGAAAAAACATGAAATTTTTAACACTTAAAAATTTTCTAAGTGTTGAAAATTTTGACTTTTTGTTGACTTTTCCAAATTTCTTGATTTTTTATGATCATGATGGATCATTTGAAGTATTTTGATGATTAAAAAAGTTTTATCTTGAAAAAGTTGACCAAAAGTCAAAGTTTGACTTTTTAGTGCAGATGAAATTTCATCAGATGATCTAGAAATTGACTGATGAAAAATGTGAACTTCTGTGATGTTTTGAATCAAGAAATTAGGTCAAGATGTTGAATTGAAGATATGAAGATCAATCTCCAAGCAAAAAAGTCATTCCTTGATCAAAAAGTCAGTGATTCCCTATCCTCGATGAAAACCCTAATTGGTCGATCCTTGATAGATCATGAGAAAAAGTTGGAGATCTGAAGATGAATTGTTGATGATTGATTCAGATAGATCATTTGAGGTGAGTAGAAACTCAAACCCTAATTGATTACCTCTTGAACAGATGAAAAATTGGTGAAACCCTGATTTTGACTTGTAGAAGCCACACCCGATTTATTCTGTTCTTGAACTGTTAGTGATGCAGTAATGCAAATGTAAGGTGGTATATTAGGTCAAACATTGGGGTATGACATCTACCAACATCAGAATTTGAATTGGTATCAGAGCACGCATCATGTCTGTTTCTGGATGAGATCCATGGGGGATACTTTCTGGTCGTGCACATGGTAGAAGACTGTTTAAGCAAGGAGTGTTCATATTATATGGTCCCTAGAAGTGGAGGATGAACCTATTTTTGGATTGTTTGAACAAGGAGTGTTCATATTGTATGGTCCCTAGAAGTGGAGGAAGGACCCATTTGTGGAGAACTAGACCAACCTGACCAAAACCTGTACCTTCTTGAAGAAAGAAGATAAAGATGCTGGAACAAGAAAGTTAAATTCAAAGACTACATGCGGGAGTGAGGAATTTGAATTGTATTGTTCAACCAATCAGCACAAAGAATTGTCAAAACCTTCATGCGGGGAGTGAAGCTATTGATAAGATAACTTCTGAACTTATGTGTTTCGATATTGGTTAGGATATTGGTTGGGTCTAGTCTGTTGCTTGGTGAAGAAGCAAGCATTTGTAGGGTTGATTTATTTTGAATCCTTGGATTTCATGCTTACAAGTAAATTATGGAGTAAGCATTGTGTACACTCTGTTGATGTATGGACATATTCTACTGCATAGCCTTTGATGCAACCCCTATTGTGAGAAAAGGATCCTAGGGTTATTTTATCAACAGAATATTTGGCAGAATATTACAACTATATTAAAAGTGTCAAAGATACTTGAGATATTCCTCAAGTCAACTCATAAATGCATATATTATTAGAGTTGATGAGTATCAATTGATCAATGATCCTCATCTGCAAGCTGTTTGAAGACCTTGAAGACTATCAAGGATGATGTGTTCCAAGGAGATGGAACAGATGTTCTATAGGATGTTAGGACATTATTACTAGTATGCAGCTACCAGTTGAAGAACATATGTTCTGGGTGCTAAACAAATGTAGTGTGAGTACATATGTTTGGAACTTGCTCCTGATCTAGAAGAGGAGACATCTGCTTATTAGTTGATCAGGACACGATCAACAAGCTCTTATACTCCAGATGTCAGTTTATTTCTGACTTAAGCTTATGGGAGTATAGAAGTCAAGCTCAGTACAAGTAAAAGACTCATAAAGGTATACCCCCTCAATCCCTTTATGTGATATCAAGATGAGCTTATATATGGTACATCCTTATGATCAAAGGAACCAAATATGTGGAGAGTTATTCATGACCATAGAACAGATTTGGGAGCTGAATACTGTGTCTTAACCACAGTGAAATATGATCATGAACGTTGAATGCCCTAAATATTATCCTGGAAGGGTATTATCAATAAGAATCAAGGAAGTCAGATTACAGTGAAGAATCTGAATAATTCGGTGTCATGCCATAATCAAGTTTGTTCTAGAAACCTAGTTGAGGGAATCTCCTCTATAGGTACAGGCTATGGTATCCATCATCTCAAAATCAGAAGTGAAAGTATGAAGAAAAGCTTATTGAGATATAGATCATATTATTCCTTGTTGTGTAAATTGTTTGGATGTAAAATTGACAGTTGCAGTGCTTCTTGTGTTCCCTCCAAGTGTTTTGAATAAGAAAATATGGATGTCAACGCCAGAACCACTCAATGATAGATTATGTTGTATTAGATGTTGGAACATCATCTAAATGTCTTGAGTTTTGAATATATATGTTATTTCCTGGAAGTAGAAGTGAGTGTGAAGATGTAATCAGTCAGAATGATCTAGTGTGAGTAGTTAATTCCAACTGACTAACTAGTAGGTACTTTGATGGGAGACTAAGTACTTATTAGATGTGCATCCTGAATTCAAAACTCATATACTCTGTCGGGAGCTGAGTGTGTGTATTATATGTTCATGGAATAGTGTGAACTGAATGTCAATACCAAAGTTCACTGTTATCTTCACAAGTTTTGATGTGTGGCAATGTTATCTGGTGATTATTTAAATAGTTGATTCAACTGAGGAGATACGTACAAATGTTATTAAATATCTTGATGGGAGCTGGATATTTGTGATAACTGTATGGATATATGAATTAAGAAAGACAAGAAGACTGTGATGAATAATGAAGAATGTTCTACATAAGGATGTAACATCACAACTATTGAAGACACCTGAGTTTGAAGAAGGAGATAAGGTTCAACCATATTTGTTGAAGACATAAAATTAGTTATACATATGGTTAACTAAAAGGTTTCTTCTATTACAAGTTATAGAGTGTGCAAATCTGAATCTTGTGTGGCAAGCAAACTAAGGATTCCTAATTCTGCGGAAAATTCCAAATGTAGAATACTTCAAGTATTATAAGGACCAGCATCAAAGATGTCCTTATTTTGTGTATCTCAGGGGGGAGAAAGGGGTATTGAGATCAACAAAGACAATATAATTCTACTTCTAATCATATGGAAAGTCTTTTAAAGACAAATCTTTTCAAGCCAGAAGAACAATGTCGAACAAGAAGTCAGGATAAATCTCAAGACATGTTTTATTTATAAAGACCAGCATGGATAATTCTTAAACTTTTCATCTAAGACGTGTACCGATGGTGTGTATCACGTGTTCTGACTTGGTGCATGTTTTGGAAATTGTCAATTCCAAAATAAACAGGTTGTATTAAAGGCATTCATTGCCTTCAGCCAGTGCACAAATTCACCTGATGCGGTTCTTATTGAAGTAGTGTTTCCTGACCAAGACAACTATTATAGTCTAGGTACATTATTTTAGTTGCTCAGGTATTTAGAGTGTCTTTATGTTTATTTTTCTTCCCTTCACTTTTTGTGGGGTCTTCGTTTGTTTTACTCTCATGTCCTTCGTTCGAATATGGGTAAGTTTAGAGTCTGTGAAGGTTATGTTTGTCAACTTGTGGCAAACATAGGGAAAAGGGTAGTGTTCAGACGTTGTTAAGTCTGAGGTTAATCTTTGCAGCTGTTTTTGCAAAGATGTTGAATAGGTTGTCCTATCTTGAGTTTGTTGGTTCTTGCATTTTCTACAAGTATTTTTTTTTGTTTCGTGTCTTATTTTGAGTTATGAACACAAATTGTATCTTGTGTTCTGATTTATTCAATATAGAGGTCTGGCTCTCTATGTCTGTAAATGGATAGTTCAAGGGTTTGTTTCTGTTAGTGAGTTTCCTCTTGTTCTCTAAAAGAGGATGTTGTGTCAATCAGTGTCGTAGCATAGTTCTTAGTTTTAGGGGGAGTATTTAGTATCTTCTTCCACATGTGCTTCATGGCCTCAATATTTCTCCTTATGTGTATGAAGATGGTGCATATGATGTTATGTTTCCTATGATATAGTGAGTTCTCCTTCAACAAGCCTTTGCCTTATTATGGCTAAAAAGGGGGATAAGTGGTTATGTTATGCTATCTCTGAATAGCAACTTTTAAGGGAGAGAAACTTTGTGTGATCTATGGGATCCTTAAAAGAGAGAGAACATTGAAGTTGGACCAGCCAGAAAGATGTCCGAGTATGATGTTTCAACATCATAAAAGAAGACTGAAGATTGTCACTTGTAAAGTTTTAAATATCATAAACAGTGACTACTGAAGACTTCTAAATTATTGTTGCTGGATTTAATTGTTTAAACCCTTGAATATTTTATTATGCTTTTGTAATACAAAGGTTATGTAAATTATTTTTAGCCAAAATAAGCCAAAGGGGGAGACTGTTGATTCTCTATTTTTAGGATTGACTTTATGTTTGGTAAAACTAATTTAGCAACAATATGTTAAATAGGATTTATAAGTTGTAAGGAGAAAGGAAGTTGAAGTTCTATTTAATGGAGAAACATGTTGTGTTGAAATGTTTCAACATCTGGAAGAACATGTCAAAGAGGATGTCATGACATTAGACATCAGACATCACGCTACTGAACTGTCAAAGTTTGTTACAGTTCTGTTTTAAATTGTGTAGAATATTCTGGGAATATTGTGCATCATATTTGGCGTGTTTGTGAAGGTATACGTGGAGGCCCAAGAGCTAAGGAGAAAGATCAGCAAGGACCTTGATTGTAGCAAAAGTTATCTGCGTATTTGTTTCTACAAAATTTTGTTTCTGCAGAAGTTTGTTACAACTTATGTTGTTATTTGAAGGCCCGTCTAGTTGGGTAATAGGTTATAAATAAGCAGTTGTAACCTAGTTTTAGTAAGTTATTCGGTTTTAGAAAGATGTAATCTTTAGGGTTAGCCATGTAAGTGAACCACCCGGATTGTGGGATGGTCACTGATTTGTACCTCGAAGCCTGTAGGTAAGAGGATTATTTTACTCACACAGAAGCTATGAAGCAATGAGTGTGGTTGTGTCCTTGGAAGAAGCTGTGAAGCAATTCCAAGTTTGGTCTGTGTCACTTGAGTGACTGTTTTATATTGTGTTTTAACTGTGGTATCTTCAAATTGTTTTAGTTGTGTTTGGAGTGAGGTATCTCCAAGCTGATTGTGTTAGGAGCCAAGTAGTTGATGCAGTTGCTGGTGTGATAGTAGCTGATAGACATCACTGAGGTGATTGGAAGTGAGCGGAGATTCTCATATATAAGTGTGGTATCTTAGGTAGAAGGATCATTGGGTAGTCTGATTAAGTGAGGAGTGTAAACAAGGTGGTTTCCCTCCGAATTAATTCTGGTGATAGTGAACTTCATTCCTGGCTTGGTATACCCCCAGATGTAGGTTGGTTAGAACCAAATTGGGTTAAAAATTCCTTGTGTTCTTTTGCTTCCTTCATTTTAATTTTAATTCTACCTTGTCTGTTTTGTAATGTCGGATCAGATGTTACGACATCCTGAGTCTGCCAACACCAGAATTGCAATCCTCTAGTCAGAACGAAATCTAATAGTTGTCTCCCAATCCAAAGAATAGATATAGATGAGCTAGTTACATAATGCATGACAAGATTTACAACATTGGGAGGAAACCCGTTTCACTTCAAACAAATTTACAATAAGTCCTGATTAACATGACCATAGTCCTTTTCAAGATATATTTAAACACCATGCCTTTTTTTATGTTTAGGTTTACACATAAAATAAATTGTTTTTGTAGGATAATGACATTATTAAATGCCCATTTACCTTGAAAAATAATTACTATGGAAGGATACTATTATCTAATTTAGATAAGGATGTAATATGTTAACCATCATCGTTGTAATAAGTTTGTAAATAGTGTTTCATAAGCTAATTTGTTTGAATTCCTTAACATTTTGTGGAAGTATACCCTATGAATTAACGTGATGAGAGTCTCTCAAAAAGAGAAGATTGAATGCTATTTGTCATAAAAGCATCTGATATAAGTTGGAAAATGTTATCTCTAACTATATGCTAAAAATGTTTAAATAAAATACTTGGAATCTATTAGGGACAAGCACCTTAAAGGAGTGCATTTACTTCAACACATAATTTAATCAAAAAGTGTTAGGCTTCTCTAGTTAGGACCAGAGCCATGATTTACTCACTCATACTATAAGGGAGTATATGAGATATAGGGAAAACAAGACCTTTAAAAATTCAATGTTTTTTCCTCGAAAATAATGTCATCATTGGGAAGATGAATGTCGTGTACTTTATTCCTCTCACGCCTAATTAACGTCTTGGTAGGAAAAAATAGGTGTTACGTTTGTTAAAGACATTCAACAAATCAGCTACCCTAAAATGATTAAAATTACCTCCTTTTGTTCACTCAGTTGAATAATGTCGTTAAAGTCTCCAATCAAAACCCAAGGAGCATCAATAGTGTTCTTGCAGTCGTAGAGCCATAGGTGTAGACGAGAAGTGTATACGAGACTAGCATAAATTCTATTTACATATCAAGATGAACTTCCCAATGATAGTTTGATAGTGATTGTATCCATAAAAACATCAAGCACATTTACAATGTTACTACCATTGTGCTTTAACACCCAAATGTCCCCAAATTGACCATGCACCTCTACATAGTGAACACTTACACATCCAACTCTATCCTATAAGGATTTGGTCTTATGAAAACCAATGTGTGTTTCCATAGAAATTAGAAATGTTGGAGAGTGTTTTCTAATCAAATTCATCATGTGTATTTTAGCCTTATTTTTAGAGGCTCCTCATATATTCTAAGAGAGAATGATGACTTCTTTGAAACCTAACATAGCTAGTCAAGTTAATGAAGGTGACAAAACAATTCCCGGACATGAGATAATGTACGTAGCTAACTCTAATTCAATAGAAGTTACACGAATAACTTCCTCTTCTTTAATAGCACCCTCATCCTTAGCGCATTGCTTATTTCCATCTGCCTGATTTATTATGATTTCAAAATGCAGAATGATGTATTGTTTGACGATCTCCAACCTCAAATTTATTTTGGGAACGATGGAGGTGTATTTATAGTGCTGATCAAACCCTTTTGTGTTGGACATGAATTAAAATTGGACCAAATTTTGTGCGAATGGCCACTAATAGCATGACGTGGTTCCAAAATGGAAAACTTGGCCTTGGCGTGTGGGTCCCCTCAATGTATGTCTGACACACGTCAGGCGTGGGTCCACTCTTATCGAATCTCTATTTCTTGGAAACTGTGTCAAGTTGATGGGGTCCAGCAGTTTTGTTTTCGGTGTTCAATAATGGAAACATCAATCCCATTGATTTTAGAACTCTTTGGATCTCTAGATGCATTATTGGATTAAGATTCCCCTTGACTATAAAGATTCCTCTGAACCATCATCCAATCACCATGAACTGCATTTATTTCTCCATATTATTTTTCTATTATTTCGGTGCTATCTTCACCCACCTTTTGCTGCACTTTATTTAGTCTTTACTCTTTGCCAACATAATTTTCTATAAGACCTGTTGGTTGCGCTACCATAGGAACGACCGAGTGTGTCACGTTATCTAGCATTTTCTTGCAATCACAAGTGTAATATCCATACCCACTGTTAGATGATAGGCTACAATATAAATGGGGTGAATAGATTGCAAATGAAATTTTCTTATTTAAATTTTTTTTTGAAAATTATTTAACTATGGCTAGAAAAAACAATCTCGGATCGACAATCGTCTATCCTGAACCGTTATAAAAAAATATTGGATATGTGTTAAACCTTATAGAATGTATTTTTTGGATGAGAAACTTTATCAATATTTTTTTAACAACAACATTTGAATAAAACCATACATTAGTAATTTATTTCCAATTAAATATCAAACAAAAGTTGACTTAAGCAATTTGTTGAACACTTGGTGTACAATCAATTCAAATCATATTTTTATTTTATTTTGTTGATTTGAAAAATCAATTGCACTCTTATAGATTGCAATCAAGTCAACAAAATAATTTGAAATATTAGACAAAAAAATTATCTCAATGTATCGATTGCATAATCAATGGTTTCACAATTTGTAAGTAAAAGTTAAAGAGAGGGAAAAGAGAGAGATGGAGGGATATATATATATATATATATATATATATATATATATATATATATATATATATATATATATATATATATATATATATATATATATATATATATATATATATATATGAGGAGGATCACACTCGAAGAGTTACACCATGAGTTACAGCAAACGCTACTGATTGATATTAAATCGACGTTGGATTGAAACAAACCATCATATAGATCATACCTATAAAGTTCGAGACTAATCTATGATGAGTTACTATGTTAATGAACTACATCAAAATTAACGTTATATGAAAGTTCATTTTGACGTTAATTTTTGGATATCTTGATCGTATAGTAAACTATTATAGATTAATCTAAAACGTTATAGGTATAATCTATATGATGATATGTTTCAATCCAACTGCTGATTTTAAAAAATATTAATCCGAAGTAACGTTTTTGAGCGAGTGTAAATCATAGTGTAACTCTTCGGGTGTAATTTGATCCCTCCTCTCTCTCTCTCTCTCTCTATATATATATATATATATATATATATATATATATATATATATAAGATTTTTTTGGCAGTTCCCTAATCGACCTCTTTATGGGTACATCTATCCCCAATTCCAATGAAAATGAGATAATTAAAATTAGTCTTTACAAACCCTATGTTTGATGTTGATCCTAAATTTTTCTATTACCTTGATCTTGAGCTTGATCAAGTAACCTAATGCATCCAATTTAATCCATTGGTTACCGTTACTCGTTTGATAAAACCCTCATTCTTCAGAGATTTCACTCGAGTGAATTCAAACTGCGAACTATTGTGACCAAAGATTACCAAAATGATCATCTAGTTACCATTACTATTGTTGACCTATGCACGTATGTGTTGACATGTACACTGATTTGTCAACTAAAAACTTGATTTTTGACTTTTAAAATAACTCTAACATGATTCTAAGTATCCTAGTAAGAAAACACATCTTAGACATAGAGATAAATGTCCAATGTATACAAATACTAAGTCTCCTGATTTTGACATCTTTCAAAATGTTTCTAGAAAAAGCATTGTGCACTCACACCATCTACAAGTAGAGAAAATAATGTGAAGACCTTTATATTTATTAGTGCGTGAGGCACTTTTAGTGAGGAGAGAAAGAGAGAATAATAACGGAAATAAGGATTTGTATTATTGAATTGTACAAATAATGATATAGACTAGGACTATTTATATACAACCCTAATTGGGCTTGAGTTTACACAACTTGGATTATATTTAAATATTAAATCAAATTAAATATAATCTAATATAATATTTTAACAAATCTAATTGAATATTTCAACACACCCCCATAATCCAAGTTGTCAAACATCCTACAAAATAGTCAATCTGAACTATTCCTAATTTCTTTCTTAAATTCAGGAATATGTCAATATACAATCCTTTGGTGAAGATGTCGGACAACTGTGCTTCACTTGAGCAATGCCTAACTTCAAGTTCACCTCGATTTACCTTTTCCCTCAATAAGTGAAACCTAGCGTTGATATGTTTACTTCTTCCATGCAGAACTGGATTCTTTGATAGATTTATAGCTGACTTGTTGTAGATTTGCAACACCACCGGGTTCTTCACTTCGACAACCATTTCTTAAAGTATTGATTTGATCCAAATTGCTTGACAAGCAACATAGGATCCTGCTATATATTCAGCTTCGCAAGATGATAATGCCACCACATGTTGCTTATTTGAACACCATAATATAGGGGCACCAAATACTTGAAAGAGATATCCAGTTGTGCTTATTCGATCTTCCTTATCTCCACACTAATAAGCATATGAAAAACAATTAACTATTGCTTCTTCATCTTGATAATTTTGTCAAAATAGTATTCCACATTTTATCGAACCCTTCAGATATCTCAGGATTCTTCTCACAGCCTTCATATGTTACACTCTTGATTTAATCATATATATGCTTACTAGTCCGTCAATGAAACCTATATCAGGTCGACTGTTGCAGAAATACCTCAGAGATCCCACAATTTGCTTGAACAAAGTTACATCAACTTTTTGTTCCTCTCCATTGTTCTACAACTTCACATTTGGTTTGACAGGTGAGTATGCAGGACCGAATCATCCATTCTAAATCTCTTGAGTATATCTTTGACATACTTCCTTTGATGTAGCACCATACCTTAATTTTTTATTTGAAATTCCATGCCTAGGAAATAAGACAATTTTCCCAGATCCGACATTTCAAATTCCTTCGTCATCATCTCTTTGAACTACGACAAGTTATTCAAGCTATTTCCAGTTACTAGCAAGTCATCAATATATAAGCATATGATTATTATATCTTGATCTAGAACCTGAACATAAACACCATACTCTAATTTGCATTTGACAAATCCCAATTTGACTAAGTATAAGTCGATCTTCTTGTTTCATGCTCTAGGATCCTGCTTGAGACCATAAAGCGCTTTGTGAAACCTATATACTTTACTCGTTTCCTTTTGAATCACAAACCCAAGAGGTTGTGTGACATAAACTTCTTATTCTAAAGGACCATTCAAAAATGCTGATTTCACATCTAAATGAAATGTCGACCAGCCCTGGTTGCATGCCAATGCTACTACTAGTCGAACAGTCTCAAATCTCGCTACTGAAGCAAATACTTCAGAGTAGTCAAGTCCTTCTCTTTGAAGAAACCCTCGATCTACTAATCTTTCTTTATGTCTTGCTATCAAACCATCAAAATTGTGTTTCAACTTGAACACCCACTTCCCTTCGATAGCTTTTGTATGTGCTGTTAATTCGACTAACTCCCTTGTGTTGTTTCTTTCGATTGCCTCTAACTCTTAGACCATAACTAACTTCCACTTTTTACTCTTCAAAGCTTCACTATAGTTGATTGGTTTAACACCTACAAGTAAAGAAAAATGAACTAATTCTCCATCTGATGTTACCTCATCATCACCAGTCACTTCATAATCATGAAGTCTTGTTGGAGGAACTCTAGTTCGTTGAGGTCTATGGCTTATGTTGGCCACACCCTCTTCGACTTCGACATTGTCTGGAATATCAACATTTGCTTCATCTTCGACTTCGACTGGATTCTTAGTAATTCTTCGACTTTGACCTCATTAATTTCTTCGTCAAAATCAGAGATCATCAGTGGCTTGTTAATTGAATTACTAGAATTCCAATCTTAGGCAGAATTTTCATCAATTACAATGTCTCTACTATACACAATTTTCTCATTAATTGGATTGAATAGTCTGTATGCACCAGTTTTATGATATCCTACCAGAATCATAGGTTCACTATTGTCATCAAGCTTCCTTCTTCTTGCATCAGGAATATGCTTATAACAAATAGAGCCAAACACCTTCAAATGACTCACTGATGGTCATTTTCCACTCCATACTTCTTCAGGAACCTTGTTCTTCAATAACTTGGTAGGTCACCTGTTCAAGATAAAAACTACAGTCGAAACAACTTCTCCCCATAAAGACTTTGGCAAATTCTTCTACTTTAGCATGCATCTTGCCATATCTAATATGGTTTTGTTTCTTATTTCAGCAATTCCATTATGTTGAGGCGTATAAGGAGCAGTCACCTCATGATCAACACCATGTTCTACACAGAGTTTCTCAAACATCTTCAAAGTGTATTCGCCACCTCCATCTGTTCGTAGAACTTTGATCCTTTTCTCACTCTAGTATTTGACAAGTATATTGAATCTCTTAAATATTTCGAATACTTTGTCCTTTCTCTAGATCACATAGATCCACAATTTTTGAATGAACTCATCAACAAACGAAACAAAATATTTATTTTCACCAATGGTATGCTCTTTGAATGGACCACATACATCTGAATGTACCACTTCGAGAATGTAGGATGATCTTATTGGCATAGTCGAAACAAAAGAATTTCTGGATTGCTTTCCAACTAAACAAGCTTCACAAAGTTGTCAGAAATCTCAAGACATGGAATTCCAGTAACCATATCTTGAGTAATAAGTTGATTGAGTGGTCAAAATTTTAAATGTCCAAACCTTAAATGCCACAACCAACTATCCATGTGGTCAATAACAATTTTCAAACATTAAACTTCTGTTGAACTGGTCATAGTCTTAAATGTTCTATTCTTCGACAACGAAGATTTTAAGACCAAATTGTTCTTGGTGTCGAACAATTTCAAAACTCCATCTATCAAAAAAACTGAGAAACCTTTTTTTGACCAGTTGTCCAACACTTAGCAAGTTGCAATTCATTCTAGGTACATAGAGCACACCTTTAATCATAACTTTCCCTCCATTACTCACTTGAAAAACTATGTTGTCATTACCTTCTGATTGCAAGAAACTATTATAAGCAAGTTTTACCTTGCTCTTCTTCGACTCGTCGTAGTCTGCCAACCACTCCTTTTGACCAATCATGTGATTTGAGAAACCTGAGTTGAGGAATCAGATCTTGGATTCAACATGGTGATCTGCAACTGTAGACATAACCACCATACCACCTTCAAAATCATCTGAATCTTGACGTGAAAGGTTTGCTCCTTCGTCCTTGCCTTTTGTCGATCCATTGTCTTTTCTATAACAACAATTTTTGGCCATTTTTCACAGTTATAGCACTGTACACCATTTTTATCTTCTTTGTCCTTTCGATAGTTTCCTCCTCCCCTTTTCGAGGATTCAGAATATCTATCTCCGACCTTATTCTTGTGTGGATTCAACCAAGGATTCTTGCCCCGAATCTTGTCGAACTTGCCTTTGAATTTGTTGGAACCACCGTCATTTTTCCATGACCGAGCTTGCAGAGCCTAAATTGAGTCTTGAACTCCTTTCCTTTTGACAATCCTCATCTCACTGCGTCCAACGAACCAACAAAATCTTCCACTTTAGTGGTTTCAAGTTTGTTGTATTCTTGAATAGCTACGATAACGTGATCAAAGTGAGAGGTCAACGTTCTCATTACCTTCTCAACTATCATCTTATCAATTATGGTTTCACCACAAACCTTCATGAGATGGACGGGTTTCTGAACCTTTGACACATATTCTGCAACGTTTTCATCTTTTCCCATCGACAATAACTCATATTGTCGAGGAAAGTTTTGTAACTTGACAACCTTGACTTTCTCACCTCCTTCGTAATACTTCACCAGAATATCACATGCCTCCTTCATCGTTTTAGCATGAGATATTCTGTCAAAATTAGCAGTATCAATGATCGTCTGAATGCATTAAATAGCCTTGCAATCTTTCTTCTTGACTTTGTTGTGGGATTTTTTATGTGCTTCGTATGCATTTGCAGCCAGCGCAGGAACGCCGTCGGTAACCACCTCTAGGGTTTCATGGAAGTGAAACAAGGATTGTATCTATTTTTCCTACTGTATCCAATTTTTTCCATCAAGCATTGGAAGAGAATTTAGAATGCCCTTATCACTAGCCATCTTTACAACATTTGATTTACTTGCCCTAGAAACACGATCTCTGATGTCAAATTCTTGAAAACTCGATCAAGAATAATAACCAGGCTTTGATATCAATTTGTTAGTGCGTGAGGAACTTTTAGTAAGGGGAGAAAGAGAGAATAAGAAAGAAAATAAGGATTTATATTATTGAATTGTACAAATAATGATACATACTAGGATTATTTGTATACAATCTTAATTGGGTTTGAGTTTACACAACTTGGATTATATTTAAATATTAAATCAAATCCAATCTAATATTTTAACAAATCAAATTTAATATTTCAACAATAGTGCATGTTGCACCAATGACCATTAACATTAACCTTTCCAACAGTCAACCAGATGAGATAAATCTTCACACAAATTCTTGCAAACCTTACCCTATCTACATTTACATTGTTAGTATCTATCTTAATAAGAGTATCTATAACATATGCTAAACCAAAAAGAACACTTTCATTTCAATAGAATACGTTAATCTTGAGAAATTGAATCCAAACTAGATTTTTCTGCACCTTTGGAAGAGAAGATGCAAAGTTTGAAATCAATTAAGCCACTGCAAAATAATAGGCAAACAACATCCACGGGCATCCTGACACATTTTTCTCCCTATCTGCGAATAGTTCACACTTGATCATAAAGAAATCATTGTAAACGTTCATGATTTCAAAACCTTTGGTAACTTTCCACATCTTCTTTAATCTATCATTCATTAAATAATACCCCACATTCTTCCTAAGAAATAATGAGTCCCTTTTCAATCAAGTTCACTCTCTCATTAACAGTAATGGTCTTTTGACCTTTAGTGAAAATATTCTAAAACGAGTGTCTAAGAGACTTAAATGCACCTCTATCCGGTGACTTAAGAGATGACAATGTGTGTAGCAGGAAAAACAAACAGCTTAATGCAAAAAATTATCTACTATTTAAAAATTATTGCTATGAACGTCACTTATGCGGTGGAGAGTTTCCTATCTTCATAATAGAGCTAATAAGTAATCAGTGCTGTCGCACGGGTCCGGTTCGGATTTCATATAACATGGAACTAAATTTGTCACGTAATAGAACATTGGTTTGGAACTAATTCAATCAAAGTTTATTTAATTTAGAAAAACTTAGTGTATCAAATTAATTGGACAACATTAAAAAATGTTAACTCAAAACTTCATTGGGTAACAAAATAACATACTGTCATGAGTCTTTAAAATCCGGATCTAAGCATATTAATGGTAATGATATCGTATTTGAACTTCAGATACAACACAACCTGCTTACAATCGATGTTTTCAACTAATTGACCTGCATGATAAATTATGCAAAAATCAGACAGCAATTATGCAAATAATTAATAGTCAAGAATATATTTGTTATCATGTACTTACCCATTAACAAAGAGATTGAAAAACTCCCTTGTATACAACATTTGTAGTGATAGAAGATGATACATTCTCATTATCATGTATTAAGATCTTAAAACCACTTTTGCTTGTAACTCTTGAAATGGCTACATACAATTGGCCATGACTAAATACAGGAGTAGGCAAATACAATCCAACGGTATCAAGTGATTGGCCTTGAGACTTATTAATTGTCATTGCGTAAGAGACAATAATTGGGAATTTTCTCCTAATCAACTTAAATGGCCACGGTGACTCAGAAGGTGACATAGACATTCGTGGGATGTAAAAGATGTTACCTACATTCTTTCCAGACATGATTTTTGCCTCAATGACATGATTTTCCAACCTTGTAACAATTAGTCTTGTTCCATTGCACAAACCATCATTTTGGTCCAAATTTCTCATTAGCATAATTGGTGTACCAACCTTAAATTTGAGTTTGTGATTTGGAATACCTAAAGTCCTTAGTTTGCTAAGAAACTCTGGAGTAAGACATTCATAGGCTTCGGTGTAACTTGTATCAGTTCTATCAATTGAATCAAAACTCAAATACTCTTTGTCCTCACCTAACAAATGCACAAACGCGAAATCAATCGAATATGTTTTTCAAGAATAAGTGAAGAACGAAACATTTATATGAATATATAGATTAAAACAAACTTTACATTACCTGGTATCATGTCCAATACGTAATGATTGATTTTTTCCACAACTTCAATGGTTGAAGCAAGTATTGCTTTTCCTTATAGAAATTCTACATTTTGAAACTCAGCAACCAAATTTGGGTATGTGCTTTCAACTATAGCTTTTATTGGATCCTCAAAATTGGAAATTAACAAATCCGGAGGAATTTCTATATCATCTAATCCATCATTAGGTTCACATATTTTACCATCACCAACATCTAATATCCATTTAGAGAATTCTGCAAGTTCATTAGAAGTTGTACTGTCTCTTCCATTCTGTAGTCTCATGTTTTTAGTTAGTGTTAGGACTTGCCAATAGTCCCATACATAAGATGAACAAATGGAAGCATGAACAATATCAGAACGCCCTGCTCTTGGAACAACCTGGAAGTATTTGACGGAAGTCTCCTCCAAATATAACTACTTTACCACCAAAAATTGTATTTGCAAAACCCTTCTTGCTCATGACATCCTTAAGGGTCTTATCCAAGGCCTCAAAACAACTCTTATGAGCCATGGGTGCTTCTTCCCATACTATGACATCAGTAGCTTCAAATAACTGTGAATGTTCAGAGTCTTTATCAACATTGCAAGTAGAGTTGTCAAGGGTTGGAACAGGTATTTTTGAACTTTGAATGGGTTGTTCTACCACCTGGCAATAATAAGGAAGCTATGCCACTCGAAGCAACAAAAAGAACAATTTTTTTCTCTAAACGGAGTGCACTTGATAGTGTTCTCCACATAAACGTTTTACCGGTTCCCCCGTATCCGTGTAAAAAAAACACCCCTCCGTTTTGTTTGTTGACAGCGGCCATTATGGTTTCAAAGATTGCACGTTGTTCATCTTAACATACAAATTGAAAGAAATATTATATTGGAGATTAATGATAACAATATTGATACAAATATGAGCAAATACCTGTTAGAGATGTAAATAGATTCTCAAAGTTTTGTAGCTCTCTATCAGCATCGTAATCATGTTCATCATAAATTAGTCTATTGCCCACATGTCGCGTTATATACAAATATGGATACGACATATCTTTAAATTCACGCAAGCTTCTTCAATTTGATTGCATCATATTCTCAATCTCAATTAATGTGAGATTTCTCAGTTCTGTAGTTGACAATTACATGTCTTCCAAGAAAAATACAAAGCAATATGAATTATAACTATTGTGTACAATGTAAATCATACTGCTGATGAAGTTAGCCATATAAAAGCATTAGTAAAACTTAAATGGTTGTATCATAATGCGTTCCATAGTTCAGTATAATACAACAACATAACTGCTTCAGGTGCATTCCAAATGTTCTGATTTTCATTAGTAGCTGTGAAAAATATGTTGTTTATACTGCATTTTCAGAGTTGCATCTACAGCAGTTTAAAATACATTATAAGAATAAGAACTTGTTATAATAGTTAAGTATGGTTTAAAATTGTATGATATGTAACAGCTATATGTAAGTATTAAAGGATTGTACCTCTTCTATTGCATCAACAACAGTTTAAAATATATTATAAGAATAAGAACTTCTTATAATAGTTAAGTATGGTTTGAAATTGTATGATATGTAACAGCTATATTTAAGTATTAAAGGATTGTACCTCTTCTTCCAGTCACAATTCTTTGTTGATAAAGAATACCGTCAGATAGCAACTTCCAAGTCTTTTGCCAAACATGTCGTGGTCGATTAACAGTACCGGACAACAGCATCATGACAAATAACTTCCTCAAAAAATTTCTGGAACCCCAATATTTGACCTCATTTATGGCTGCAACATATTCCTTGTCATCATTAAGAAATCCCATCTCAAAGCATGCATCTCTAAAACTGTCACGAACTACTCCACCAACCTTTTTTATATCCTCATAGCAAGTCGGTCCCTTGACAACCGTCAAAATCATTCTAAGGTAATAAAGTTCACCACTTCTTGGAGGAACCCAAATTAACCGCCCAATCGTACAACCTCTTTTGCGTGGTCTCCATAAACGGTATCTTTTATCGTATACAAACTTGGAAAGAAAAGCAGAGTATGTTAAACTCTTTGCATCTTCGTATTTTTTGTTTGCCTCCATCCAAGTTGTAAACATTGATTCCTTTACAGTTGGTTTTTCAAGAACATCGTCTATGAATTCATAATCAGTGTAGTATACGGGATTTTCGCCCTCCAGGTGAAAATACAACCTTTCAATAGAAGAAGATCTACAATGGATAGTGTAACACGGTGGGAGAACTGACTTGTTTATTTTGCGTTTTATCGCAAATGTTACGGATAGCAAGATTCGCCACCGAATTTTCTTTTATCCAATTAAGGGAAGGCGAAAAGAATAGGAAAAGACCTTCGTTAGATTCTGAGTACGGGAGGCAGTTATGAAAAGGGAAGGTGTTAGCATCCTTTCCATCTGTAGTTATCTACGGGCTCTTAATTGCTTAGCTTGTAACACCCCAATATTACCCAAGGTTTTATATGCAAAAATCAGAGTAATTTAAAATTTCATAAATTCAATACTGAGGCGTCACATCTTCAAAACCAAATTACTTTAAATAGTTTGATTTAAAGTAAAAATCTCGGATACATAGCGTCGTCGGAAATCATAAATTGATTCTTAAAAATCAAAACATCTTCTTTATCTTCCTCATCAAATCATATTTTCATAAAGTATGATTCTTATTCACAAAAGGAATAACAACAAAAGAACAACAACAAGACAACATAAATATTCCCTCGAGTGCTACGTATCAGAGCGACACCGACTCGACTAATAGCAGCTATAATCTCCGTCTTCACAAGTAAAGGGTGAGACACTCCAAAACATATAATTAAAGGCATGATAACATATATATATATATATATATATATATATATATATATATATATATGGAATCATAGATAGGCATTCAACACACATATAAATCTCACTTACTTTGATCGTCATTCTAATGTGTATAATCAACACTTTATCGTCATAACCTCATCGACATAAATCATCACAACAACACATAAACTTTCATCAACACGAAATAATCACAAGTCAATATGTCATTAATCAACACAGCAATCATAAACAACAACATCAAACATCAACATCAAACAATGCTAATAACATAAGAAACATAAACAAAATCATCACAAATTGGCTAAAGCCCATCGTCGCTTTTGGCATAAAAACCCATCGTCATAAACATCATCACATCATATTTGCATTAAGCATTTCATCAAAGTCAAATCATCGCAAAACTCAACATTTATATTCATCGCATAGTTATCATGAAATTATCATGTCATATTCATTTCATGTTCATCATAAAGATCATCACCAAACAAAGCATCATATGTCATTGCAATTCCACATAATCCATCAATTAAAACCCAACGCCAAACAAATCAATCATAAACATAACCGAATCCATGAGACACGACTATGTTATGCATGTGGTACCCATCGCTTTGTCCATACTTAGGAACATTTGGCACAAAGCCCATCGTCGCTTGGCATGAAAGCCCTCGTCGCTTGGCATAAAAGCCCTCGTCTCCAATGCAATGTATGTGACTCGACAATAAAAACAACACAACAAAAACATCATCATCGCTCATCAAAATTAACATAAAGTCCACGTCGCCATAATTTATCCACATCAAGATAAATATATCATCGCATCATATTTGCATTATGCAAAACGTCACCTATAATTCATTATCGTCAAAAGTCATGCATTCACAAATCGGAAGCATTTATTAACAACATCAATATAATCATCACATCATCATGTACAAAGACATATATCATCATTATCAACAAAGTCATTTAATCATGAACAAATCGTCGCAAAAGTCATGTATAATCATGTAGCATCGTCATTAAATAAATCACTCAATTCTAAACATGGAAAAACAATCGAACATCAATAATCGTCGCAAAATCCATTCCTAATAACCGGCATTAATCATAATCGTCAACATCGCAATCGGGTTGTCCATACGTGTCTTAAATCGACTAAAACGCAATCCGATTCAATTTAACCGCAAATTGGCCTATTTCGGGTCATTTTGTAAAAACTCGTAATTTCCAAAAAATAACCTCACCACTATGTTCTACACGTTGAACTTAGCTAGCACGTCAAGTTTCGTTGAATTCGGAGCAACTTGCTCCGTTGCCGAAATTATCGGAATCGGGAAATCGAAACATAATCGGGTTCTAAATTTAATCGGCTAACTTATGTCGTAATTATATTTTATTAATATAAAATATTACTAGGTGAAATTAGAAAAAATTAAAGAAACAGAAGCTTAGCAGCAAGAAATTATGCAGAAGAAACTATTATGCAGAAGCAGAAAGCATAACATATAGAAAACAACATAACAGTAAAAATCCGTTTCATTTCCCCAGCCTATACAGGGACGCACGTCCCTTGTTCTTCTTCCAGCATGGAGGCGGGTGCCTCAGGGAAGGGGATGGCCTCCCCTCAGCTTGAGGTGGGCGCCACCCCCATGCACCACCTTCCACTTCATTTCTTCTTCCACGGTTTCTGTAACACGCAGGGTTTTCTGGTTTTCACAGTTAACAGTTTTCTTTTCTTTTTCATTTCCATTTATAACTTCCATTTCCTACAATGCTAGTAATAACACACCCATAGTCCATACTCCTAATCCAACTTTTCTAAGTTATTTCAACAATCCACCAACCAAAACCTTATGAATCAACTATCAATTTTCCCCAAAACCAAAATATACTATCAAACCCTAACTATAAGAGATGGAGAATCAAACCCCTTACCTCTAGTGCTTGGATGATTGCAAGATGCTCCAACAAAATCCCAACCTCATACTTGTTCTTTCTCTTCTTCTTCTTCTTCCCAAAACCCTCTTTTTCTCTCCAAGTTCTAAGTTTGGCTTTGTGTGGAAAATGGAAAGAATGAGGAAAATTGGTTTTATAAAGTCACTTTCTTACTAACAAGCTAAGGGTGTTGTCATACCCCAATTTTTGACCTAATATACCACCTTACATTTGCATCATTGCATCACTAACAGTTCAGAACAAAATTAATCGGGTGTAGCATTCACAGGTCAAAATTAGGGTTTCATCAAATTTTCATCTGATTCAAGAGGCAACCAATTAGGGTTTGAGTTTTACTCACCTCATTTGATCTATCTTGATCAAATCATCAACCTCTGATCATCAGATATCCAACTTTTCTCATTGATCAATCGAGGATCGACCAATTAGGGTTTTGGTCGAGCATGAGTATTCTCTGATTTTTTGAGCAATGAATGACTTTTTTGGTTAGAGATTGGTCATTATATCTTAGATAAAACATCTTGACCTAATTTCTGGATTCAAAACATCACAAAAGTCCAAAGACTTCATCAGTCAATTTCTGAAACATCTGATGAAATTTCATCTCCACTGAAAAGTCAAACTTTGACTTTTGGTCAACTTTTTCAAAACAAAACATTTTCCATCATCAAAATGCTTCAAATGATCCATCATGATCATAAAAAATCAAAGAATTTGGAAAAGTCAACAAAAAGTAAAAATTTCTAACACTTTGAAAAAATTTCAAGTGTTAAAATTTTGTACTTTTTCCAAACTTCATGCCATTTTTTCACATAGTTCCACTTTGATTTGGAAAAAACTCAACATAAAAGTTGTAGCCCTTGAAACAAGCTTTCCAAAATGTCCAAGAACTCTCAAATCCATGGAGTCTAGCTATACTTTTGAAATTGAAACATAAGGCTCCATAAACATGATTTTCAAGTTCAAAACTTCAAGATTATAGGTCATTTTGCAATTTCTTCTTCTAGAAGCAATAACACCTTGCCAAATTGAAGATAGAACTGATAAATATCAGCTAGAAGTAATAATTGAAGGATTGGATCAAAGTTGGATTTTTAACACATGGTGAAAAAAGGAAGTTTCCTTTTAAGGCAAAATGTCTTTCTTGCCCTCTAAGACAACTTTGATTTACCAAAAGCCATGTCCTTGTGCCTAACATTTCAGAACTCATGGCCTATAAATAGAGGCATCCTTTTCAAGTTCAAACACACCAAAGCCATGCAAGTACATGCTTTCACTCTTCATCTTTGAAAATTCAAGAATCATAGTTCAACTTGTGAAAACTTGCAATTTTGTAAACTAATGAAAAACTTTGAGAATTTTGGTGTCTAATATGTTTTAATATCCATTTGAAACTTGTTTGAAGCTTAAGATTAATACAAATCAAGCTAAAACTCAGAATTACATGTTATGTTCATCATGCTTGCCAAAACTGCCTTATCACTCGAATTCATAGTTTTGCTTGAGTAACTTGAGTTCTAAGCATCCAAACACCTTCCACAAACATCATAGACATGATGCAAATCATAAACAACAATCTGTCAACACTCTAACATCGATTTCTAGTTTTCATTTAATCAGATAGTGGACTTGGTTGGATTGATCCAAGGAGATTCAAGCAAGCGACCACTCATACACCTTCCTAACAGCCGTTGATGCTCAAACAATCATCAAACAACAACTGGAAACACTCCTCCATCGAATTCGATTCCAGCTTCAACAGGTAAGAACACGAAACTCAATCTCATGATTCTTTGATTCATTTTGAAAAACTCTTGCCGTTTGTTTCGCACCTACACGATCATTAACCCTCAATCAATTGGAAAAATCATCAACCATACACGATTTTAATTAGGATTTTCAGTTCTAGGGTTCTTCATGTTTTCCAGAAATTTAATCATGTTTAACTGAAAATAAATGAAATTAATGAGCATCATCATGTTCATTGTTAAAAAACGACCAAGTTTGATGTTTACTTAAATCAATTTCATCAAGAAACACGAAATCTATGACTGCTTGAAGGATTGGAGGAGGAAGATGAGCTGCGCGCGTTATTTTTCAAATTCAAATTTTCCAATATAATATTAACACGTGGTTTTGATTCAATACACGAATGAATTGTTGTCCCAGCGGTTGCTAGCTCGCTCGTAAGTGTTTGTGCCACGTATGCCACCCATCAGGTCCTTGGTTCAAACCTCCCATGGACCATTTTTTTTCAAACTTGTCATGTTTTCTTCATATTTTTTACAAACTTTGACATTTTTTTTAACCAATCAAAACTCCTCATTTTGAGGTGATTTTTTGTACACTTGTCAATAAATGTATCTATTTTATGATATTGCAAAAATTTTCAGAAAAAACTTTCATCTGATTATGTTTTAATCGAGCCGAAAACGACACTTTTGGCACTTTTCAAAACACCTTTAAAAGGTAAATTTTTCAAACTTTCGAGTTCCGATTCTTTTCAAAACTTCTCATAAGTAAACCTCACTTTTCAAAAACACTTTCAAATAACATTTTTCAAAACTTTTCATCAAATTTGCATCTTTTTACCATGATCGATCCGATTTAAACGATAAAACCAAATTCGTTTTCTCTCGAATTTCTTAATCGATCATGGGCCTCCCTTACGGTGTAAGTCCCAAACCAACATTCTTTATGTACATACATATTTTCTTTGTACATATCCAATTCTTTCATATACATACAAATTTTTACCTGTATATAATACAGATACTTTTTGTAAATACTCAAGTACAGACAAACTTCGATCGTTTGTTTTCACTTCGCTTGTGTATACATTGAATACCATTGGTATTGAAAGGAGCATTATTCCCGGTGAAACTGCTTTTAAACCAATGGGCCACCCTTATGGTGTAAGTCCCAACCCTCCTATGTACATCCATTTTTCTCTGTACATAAATACTCGTTCGTGTACATATTTACCTCCTTGTACACATTCAAACTTGTAAATAATCAAGTTGCGCTCGTTTTAAACGTTCGTTTCACAGACACTTGTTTATATTTCCTTCATAAACTCTTGTAAATAAACATCATGCATTGTTTATATTTCCTTCATAAACTCCTGTGAATACATATCACACACTTGTTTATACAACTGTCTAGTTATAACATAACAATTAGTCTAACCAATAGGTTCCCCACAGTTGTAGCCTCCTCTTGGGCTTTATACAAAGATAACTCTCCCCAGTTAGCCTCCTCTTGGGCTTTGTACAAGGTAACTCATTCATCTGAGTTTAGCCTCCGCTTAGGCTTCATATAAGACATCACTCCCCTGTTGAGTCAGCCTTCTCTTGGGCTTCGTTCAAAAGAACTCCTCATTGAGTTTAAGCCTTCTCTTGGGCATCATACAATGAAAGAGACCATAAAATCTCTTAACAGCCTCCTATTGGGCTTCCAATACAAAGAATCACCCGCGTTAGGATAGAACCCTGAGAGTATAATTTCCCGGTGATATTGCTCTTAAATCCAAAAGGATGGTTTCCCGGTGAAATCCCTTTTAAAACCAAAGCCAGCCATACCCTATAGCTTCCTCTTGAGCTTCATACAAGGACCCTCGATGACCCTCGATGACCCTCGGAATGCCTCCTCTTGGGCTAACAATACAAGGACCCATGGGCTTCTTAAAAGCATCCCTTTAATCCAATCAATTTCTCCTCGAGATTTAGACATTTATCATCTCTATGGAAGAAGTATCTCATCTATCACATCACATACAATCAAAAACTTTTCAAACTCTTTTCAAACCAAAAACATCTCTTAATTGTAAGTGGTAACGCTTGTACACTCAAGCAAAACACCCAATGCTTACAGTTAAAAGATTCAATCATCTTTTTCAAAACATCTTTCTTAAACATGTAAGTGGTAACGCTTGTACACTCAAGCAAAACACCTGTAACTTACGACGAAAGATTTTAAACAGTCAAACTTTCAAATAAAATGTATGTGATGAAATAGATTAGATACATTTTTTCATTAAGATGACATTTGTCTGTCTCTTACTAACATCCCATTGCTTTCCACTAGCATAAGTGGGAACTACGATTGCTCTGACTTTCTCAACATCCTTTTGAGAATACGTAGGCACAAGGTTTCATCCTTGCCGAGCAAATTTCTTTCTCCCTCAGACCAAACAAACCATAGATCCCTGTAGATCCGAGCTACAAATGCTCGATTCCCACTAGGGATATGTATGCAGAAGATCCAAAGATCTTTGCGAGCACAATAATAACAAACACTAGGATCCCTCATAATCTACCTTTCTTAGAATCCCAAAGGAGAAACTTTCCCAATCATAGAAATAGCAATTAAAACACACAAACATATCAAACATATTCAGATATAAAGCTATAGATAACTATATATATTTAGGGTGCTCCATCTATTCCCTTTATATAACAAACCCCTTACGGAATACTCCCCGATGCGTTGCGTCTAGTTTGCGCTAGTCGTTACGCATATCAAAATCAATTGAGGGTATTACGACTTTCCCCTTTTCATAATCATTAAATCATCTTTTCTTGTGTTGAAAATAATAAAGCTTGATGCTCATGCATCTTTATAAACAAATCAAAAGAGTAAATCGTTTCGAGCCGAATTCATATTCGCTTCCTAGCGCGTCACTTTTAGCGAGCAGGAAAATGGCGACTCTGGGGGAACGTCAAAACTTTGATTTTCAAAAAATGTGACTACGCTTTCGAGCACCAAGCTTTTATTATTTTCAAAAAGAAAAAAAGGTTAAGCTTTCATATTGTGCATATGTCTATTTTTCTTTATTGTGTGTTTCGCGATTTCATCGATGGAAAGAAATCTAACCAATTTAAGAAACATTTTAAGATCTAGGTGGGGTATAGTCCTATTAACTTGTGAGAAGTCTCAGTACTTACGGAGTTAATTTGAGATCCCTCTCTCAGTGGAGGTTGTCTTGG
Organism: Vicia sativa; assembly: GCA_021764765.1. NCBI lineage: Eukaryota > Viridiplantae > Streptophyta > Magnoliopsida > Fabales > Fabaceae > Vicia > Vicia sativa. Next base: position 301,991,699 of record CM038792.1, on the reverse strand, counting down.
GGGTATTTGTGTTTAGCAAGTATTTGTGAAGATATTTTGCTTTCAAGGGAACTTCGGTCGAGTGGTCAGAGAACACATAACCCATCCCGGCCATTTAGGATGTAGTGCGGAGATTATTCGGGCGTAAGCCTAGAATAATTGTCATGCGAGACTACGATCAGGCGAGTTTCTCTTGAAAAATATTATTGGACCATCTTGTATTCAACAAATCCGATAATATTTCAAAGAGGAGTGTTGAGCCTGTATTATCAGTAGAACCCGTTTCACAGATGAATAAGCCCTTAGAACTTACCCACGTTTGATTCTTATCGTTGGCCTCATGCTCGTGACTTCGAACGCTTGACTGTGTGTATAACTACTAACCATGTTTGCAACATTCATTCATGCATGCATTCATTAAAAAAAACACTTCATTTCTCTTCCCATTTCCAAAGAATTTAGAGATTTTTCTTTGTAAAATATTTTAGGTTAGAGTGATGGATGTCAGAGGAAGATTCACCAAGAGATACAGTTTTAGAATTCTTGACGTAGGGAAGTTAAAAGAGTTAGCATCCTTGGTAGAAGATCCCTCGGATTTCAGAAAATGCTATGGAACTCTTTTAACTATTCTGAACACTAACGTTGATGAAGGACTTCTCAAAACCTTCGTTCGGTTCTACGATCCGTTTATTGTTTCACTTTCGATTATCGGTTGATGCCTACTTTGGAAGAGAACGCGCACATCCTAGGTATCTCAGTATCGGACAAAATGCCTTTCAATGGTTTGGAAGCCATTCCCAAGTCACCAGTCATTGCCACGATAACTCACTTGAAGAAATCTGAGATAGACAAAAACCTAACTACCAGAGGAAAACTCTTAGGACTGACTTCAAAGTTCCTAATGGAGAAGGCTCTTAAATTTTAAAAAGGTAGTATGGTAGCCTTTGAAGCTATTTTAGCTTTACTCCTCTATGGATTGGTGTTGTTTCCCAACGTCCCAAATTTCGTTGATATTAACGCCATAAGGATTTTTCTGATTGGAAATCTCGTTCCCACTCTGCTTGGTGACACGTACTTCTCCATTCATCATAGGAATCGTCAAGGAGATGGAACTATCGTGTGTTGTGTACCTCTGTTTTTCAAATGGATTGTATCACACTTGCCTAAATCTCCTATCTTCCGTGAAAACAAAGACGAATGGCATTGGTCAAGAAGACTCATGTCTCTTACAAACGACGATATCCATTGGTATACCTTAGCAGACAATGAGATGGAAATCATTGAGAGCTGTGGAGAACTTGCCAACGTACCTCTCATCAGTACAAAAGGAGGAATCAACTACAACCCGTTCTTGGCGAGACGTCAACTCGGATACGCAAACTCTAGTAAACCTCTTGGTTTTACAATAGAGAGCTACTTCTATCACGAAGGAGAAGATTCCCAAGGTTTGAAAGCCAGAATGATCAGAGCTTGGCATCACATCCGGAAGAAAGAAAAAGGGAAAGCAAAGAATTGTGTAGCCATGGAAACCTACACTTCTTGGGTAAAGAAAAGAGCGAAAGAATTTCGAATGCCTTACGCTTATGAAGAACCCATGTTCTCAACCGCTTCCAAATTAACAATTTTTCCGGTCAAAATTATGGGAGAATACCAAGAAGCTTTGGCCAAGATGAGGTTTGAAAAAGAGGCCTTGGAAAACAAATTCCTTAAGACTGATCTCGAAATCGAGAAGCTCAAGAAGCAGGTCAAAGATCATGAAAAGACGCTTTACTTCCAGGATGAATGACTCATGGAGAAAGATGAGAAGATTCGCCATAAAGATAACGCGATCAAGAGATACATCAAAGAAAGGAAAAGAAAGCTTGAGGAAATGACAACCAGCGATCCTGCTCCCGACAAATGGAAGAAAGTCATTAGCAAGCTAAAATCAGAAAGCGAACTAAAGCACTATGGAAAGGAAATCCTGAAGTTGAAGCTGCATCAAGCCTTTGGATCTTCATTCGACGAGGGCGATTAGTTTAGTTTAGTTTAATATTTTATCATTTATTTTATCATTTGTGTGAGCCATGTGACACCCCGAAAATAATTCGGTAATTAAATAATTCTGATTTTAATTATTAAATTAATTGAGAGCATAGTTGATTTAATATATTGAATTATTGAGATTAATTATGGAATTAATTGGAGAATGGGAAATAAATAATTATTTTATTTATGTTAAAAGAAATAAAAGGAATTAAATAAGGAAAAAGAGGAAAAATAGAATCATTTGGAGAAAACAAGACTACGTAGAAGTGAGAAGAGGAGAAAGAAGAAGGAAAACCTAGAAGCGTCAGAATCTCGAAGAACCCACAAGGTAAGGGGTGATTTCGACTGATTAATGCTTATTATAGGTTTTGATGTTGATTCTATAGATCATAGCATGTTAGGAAATTGTGTTTGTGAAATTCTAGGGTTCCATGAATGTGTCCCTAAGAGTGTCAGAGGGTGTCAGATTGAGTCAGAATGTGTATGGAATGTGATTAGAGTGTCAGTAGATGAAAATAGATGATGGAAACATGTTGTTTGATTAGATAGATGATGAAAAATGATGTGTTTTAGTGTTTCCCATGTTGGAGTTCGTATGGGTATGTTTGAGTTTGAATGGAAATGGATGAATGCTGTCAAAAGTGCAGGAAATGGCTTTTAATACGTGGGAACCGGTTCTGTATAGGAACCGGTTGCCTTTGAAAATTTACAAAACGAAAAATTACGTGGGAATCGGTTCTGTCGTGACGGAACCGGGTTCCATACATTTTCCACAAGGAGATTTTGGGACTTTTAGAACCGGTTCACATGTGACGGAACCGGTTCCAACAAATTTTGAAAATGTCAAACTTTGAAAATTCATAACTTTCAAACCGTAAGTCCGTTTTGGCCGTTTTGGACGTTATTTTCTAAATTTAAAGATCTATTTTATGAAATGAAAATATTTTCCAAAACTTGAAATTATTTTGAAAATGAGCCAATTCGAGATAAGTGACTTTTGACCGCGATATTGATGTGTCGTGATGAGATCTGGTGATGGATATATTGATCTTGAGTGAATGTAAAGCGTGTTATCTGTTGTTATTTGTGTGCATGATGGTTGGAATATCATGTTTCTTGGGCTTTGATTCGGTTTATGATAATTGGTGTAGTCATGATTGTATTGATATCATGTGTTTGTTGGTGTTGTATATGGTGATGGCTTTTACCTTAATTGTCGATGTTGTGATGAATTGTTCATGATAGGAGATTGTATCATGTTGTGGGTGATGAGGGTGTATGATGTCGAGGTGGTCATAACTTTGTGTTGATGTATGCATGATTGGTTGATATATCATGTTGATTGGTTTGCATGGTTATCTTGATGTTAGACGTATGCATGATTAGTTGATATATCATGTTGATTGTTGAGATTCAGTTATGTTCAATGAATGTATACATAGACTGATTGATGTTGCATGCTAGTGATGTGCGTTGTTTGGTGAAGTTAATTCCCATTGTGCGGAATTTGACTTGGATTCGATAACCGATGCAGTGAGGATGGGTGGTTAGCCGGATTCGTGTCCAGAGTGGTTATGGACGAATCGATGGTATGTATCCGGTTGATGAATGGATCGGTGTTGGGTGACTTGGTCACGAGTCGGTACCGCATGCATTGAGTCGCATTATATTTGTATGGAATAGTAACATGTTAGGATGTCTTCCAGTGTTACTATTCTCTGATTGATGATTGTTGTGCATGAACATTATATGGTTGTAATTGTGTATTGAATCTGGAGTTATGTTGAAATGGGTGGATTAATATGCTTGAAATATATTGTTAATTGAGAAGCTTATAATATGCTTTAATTATGAGAAGTCTCACCCTTACTTTACCATTTCAGATTAAAGTTAGCAGCTGAAGAGTCGGTGAGGATGGCTCTAGAGCTCATCGTTTAGTCCGCGTGTCAGTGTCATGCTCTGATTAGATTGTAACACTGGGGAATGTTAGATGAGGATTTAGACTTGGTCTATTATTTATTTAAAACTTAGCGGGAATAATGTTGATTGAATTTATTCCGTTTTTGGTTATGGTATCTTTCCGCTGTGCTAAGACATGGTCTTAGCTTGATTGAAATTAATTGGAAATGTTGATCCTCGATGTAGCATAGCTCTTGTTTGAATGAAGGTTTATTCTATTTATTAATTGTGACATCCCGTGATTACCGTGTTAAACTCTGATTAAAGATGATTTAAATGTTAATTTAATTAATATATTCGGGTTATTTAGATGGGGTGTTACAATAGTGGTATCAGAGCATAGTCGGTCGTTGCGACCAGTGTCTTAATGTCATTACTCATACATATCGACATGTGTGTGAAACAACATCGGTGCCTTGTTTTTCTAACTACTTGGTTGCAGGAGTGGTTTAGAAGCCAGTGGGGGAGAAGCTTTACTTCTCCGATATGTTTTGGTGTGAAGAGTTGGATCGATGTGTTATTGGTTACATGAGTGCAGATGTTGGTTAGACTGCGTAGTTTCCGAATTCGGAGGGATTACGAATTCGAAAATTCAGTATGATGGTCAGATAAGGTTCTCTTAAGTGGTAACAATTAAGTACTTGTGTTGTTCGCATCATTGAGAGTGGAGGACGATGGTATGGATAATGGTGTCCCCGTTAGGTGTGAGTTCTAATGTTCCCACAGAATAATAGCAACTAAATCGTTAAACAAGATGTTGAATTAGCTTGAAATTATCATTCGGTTGAATGTTTGAAGTTAAACCAAGTAAGTATGAATCGTTTGATGAGTCGATGCATATTCTTGGCCTAGAAGATATTTGGTAATTAAGAAGGATGACTCTTAGAAGATGAAGCTGGTGTGGTTGAATGTTGCAACATTTCCAGTTGATTGTGGAACTGTCTGTGTGAGTTACCTCTTGGTGTTCTTGAAAAGATTAATTGTGTCAGTGTCAATATAAAGTATGCAATTGTGTGAATTGGTTATTGGAATTGTAACTTGACGCAATTAATCATGGTGAATGATGTGTGTTGCGGTATGTGGAAGTTAGGATCTCAAATTTTGTATTCGGTGATGTTTTGGGATTTTTGACTCTCACAAGGTGGAAATCGATTACCTATCACAGGGAATTGATTTCCTGAAGCTGACAACATTGTTTTGAAAACTTATAAGATTCATAACTTGAGTTTTGGATGTCTGATTTAAGTTCCGTTTGAAGCGTTGGAAAGATAATGTGATGAACCTTGTTTTAAAAATGGTCCCAGCACCGAAAATAATTATTTATCATGTAATGATGTTTGAGGAGAATCGAGTTGTTGTTGATGTCGTCCTTGGTACAAAACTTATTTCTATGACACCGCAAGATGTCAACTTTTGAGTTAAGAGAATTGAGAAGCTATTGGGAGATGTGATGAAATGGATTTGTAAAACCAAGTGTATTGTTTGGGGAGCTCGATTTCCTTAGTCAAGGAGGAAGAAAGTAGGCGAATGCGTGTGGATTTTGATAAGCGATTTAAGTGGTGATTAAGACTAAATATCTATTTCAAATTGTTGGCGATTTGATGGATCAATTGGTTGGAAAGTATGCCTTGATGAAAGTCAATTTGGTTAACTTACCTTCGTGGTCGGGTTAAGGATGAAGATAGTTGGAGGTAAGCTTCTAAAACTTCGGTATAGGTATGTTGAATGTTGAGGTGAATTCCAACTTGAAAGGGAGTAGAATTTTGTTAAGTTTTCATGGTGTAGATTACGGTATGAGGATATGAGTTTTCTTTATCATGTTATCTTAAGTGGCGTGTCGGTAGACCCATCCGGGACGTAGTGTTGTAGTGGGAAAGTCCAAAAGTTGTTGCGGTATTGGAAGATTTTATGGGCATAACCGGAACAATCGATTATTAGAGACGAGGTCAAGAATGATATATTCTTAATGAATGAAATGTTGGTATTAGTAAGAATGTGAAAGTATTAGAGATGCAACTTATGTCGATTGAGGATGAATAAGTGGCGTTAGCTTCCGAGGAAAAGATAAGTGGTGTTAGAGGAAAAATAAATTGACGGAAGTGCAATCATGTTTAAGATGTCAAAATATTGACATGTGTTAAGAAAATGTTGGAAGTTTCTTTTACCGATCATATGATGAGATGTATTAAGATTGCATTTGAAATAAGATTGGATGAACATATATGGATCCTAGATGTTATGAGATTTAAAGGAGACTAAGAGTTGTGAATGTCGTTAAAGTTCTCCGCATGGATAAGGACTTCAAATGGGGACAAAATGAGTTATGGTGTATTTGGTATGTTAGCGTCTCATGAGGAGGAAAATACTTAACGTTTGTGCGATGCTAAGTGCGGGTGAAGGAGATTATGTAAATTGTTTGATCAATGGTATCTCATCGTCGATATCAGATGAGAAATAAGTTTGGAAGAAGTCGTAAACCTTAAAGGAAGATTATTGGACCATGGTGCTTGGGTGACTTCGAGCACAAGTTCTAAAGGAACGCTATTATAGTGTGGTACGGTGGTTTATACTCCATTGTGATTGTCGGCTATCTATTGACAAATTGAGGAACTGATCACCCTTAATCTCTTGTTGATAATAGACGGGATCGTGTTGGATTGAATAGACTCATCTTGCAAGCTTGATGGTGTGTGAGGTGGGTGATGTTCTATTGAGAGGATAGAGTTCGTATGAAACTAAGAGGAAAGGGCTATGAAAAAGACTTGGAAATTATTCCTCAGGGCGGAGACTTGAGTGTGTATGCGAGTTGAAGCCGCAGAGTGGAAGGTTTAGAATGTAAAATGGTGGACAATGGTTTTCTGGTAGATACTGAAGAGAGTCTAAAGATAAATATGAAACTTGTAGAGTCGGTAGTTGATGAGAATCAAATGAAGATAATGACTTAAGGTAAATGATCAGAGTCGCGTAGCGGAAGCGTAATGTGATGCATTGTGTTATGCGAGTGTGATTTTTGAAGTCACAAATTTAACGTTAGAAGGTGTGGAGTTTATGAAACTATTAGAAATTTCATAATAGAATTGTTAGGTGAAGGGTTCTATGTCTTATTGGTGTTACATCCATTCTGATAGATGTATTAATTTGCAACCTCGATTGTTGGAACGCAGCCTTGTAGTACTAGCATTGTGTATAAATGTTGGGGACATTGCGGTTCGGTGGAGGTTCTTATAATTGTGCTGCAGTGTAAGGAAGTGATAAATCGTGTATCTTAGAGTGAATGGGGTAAGGAGTGAGCTGAGCTGATGTATTCTTAACCCGATAGCAATGGATCGTGTGGGATTCTAGTGGTTGAATAAGAAGGATATTTGTTAGTGATATTTGGAAATGATGTCAAACATGACGTGATAGTTAGAAGGAAGGATTTCAAGAGCTGAAGAGGAGGTTGACTAATGCTCCGATCTTCATTTTGCCGAATCCGACTAAGTCTTTTGTTGTGTACTGTGACGCATCATTAATGGGAATAGGTGGTGTGTTGATGCAAGATAAGCAGGTTGTGGCTTATGCTTCACGACAATTGAAAGTGCATGAAAGGAGTTATCCGACTCATGATTTAGAGTTGGCAGCTGTTGTATTTGTTTTGAAGTTGGGGAGGCATTATTTATATGGTTCTCGATTTGAGGTATTAGTGATCATAAGAACCTGAAATATCTCTTTGATTAGAAAGAGTTGAAACGGTTTAGTCAAAGAGATCGCATTGTAATAGTAGCTTGGGAGGACCAGATGGAAATGTCACTTGGGAACTGGAGAGTCGGATGAAGGACTCGTATTCGAACTATTCGTCGAGGTATGTTTTCGAGGAAAACTCTTTAAGTTGGGGAGAGTTGTGACACCCGAAAATAATTGATAATTAAATAATTCGATTTTAATTATTAAATTAATTGAGAGCATAGTTGATTTAATATATTGAATTATTGAGATTAATTATGGAATTAATTGGAGAATGGGAAATAAATAATTATTTTATTTATGTTAAAAGAAATAAAAGGAATTAAATAAGGAAAAGAGGAAAAATAGAATCATTTGGAGAAAACAAGACTACGTAGAAGTGAGAAGAGGAGAAAGAAGAAGGAAAACCTAGAAGCGTCGAATCTCGAAGAACCCACAAGGTGAGGGTGATTTCGACTGATTAATGCTTATTATAGGTTTTGATGTTGATTCTATAGATCATAGCATGTTAGGAAATTGTGTTTGTGAAATTCTAGGGTTCCATGAATGTGTCCCTAAGAGTGTCAGAGGGTGTCAGATTGAGTCAGAATGTGTATGGAATGTGATTAGAGTGTCAGTAGATGAAAATAGATGATGGAAACATGTTGTTTGATGAGATAGATGATGAAAAATGATGTGTTTTAGTGTTTCCCATGTTGGAGTTCGTATGGGTATGTTTGAGTTTGAATGGAAATGGATGAATGCTGTCAAAAGTGCAGGAAATGGCTTTTTAATACGTGGGAACCGGTTCCTGTATAGGAGGAACCGGTTGCCTTTGAAAATTTACAAAGGCGAAAAATTACGTGGGAACCGGTTCTGTCTGTGGGAACCGGTTCCCATACATTTTCCAAGGAGATTTTGGGACTTTTCAGAACGGTTCTGCGTGATGGAAGGTTCCAACTTAAATTTTGAAAATGTCAAACTTTGAAAATTCATAACTTTCAAACCGTAAGTCCGTTTTGCGCCGTTTTGGACGTTATTTTCTAAATTTAAAGCTCTATTTTATGAAATGAAAATATTTTCCAAAACTTGAAATTATTTTGAAAATGAGCCAATTTGATAAGTGACTTTTGGTAGCGATATTGATGTGTATGCAGTAGAGATCCTGTGGTGATGGATATATTGATACTGAGTGAATGTAAAGCGTGTTATGCTGTTGTTATTTGTGTGCATGATGGTTGGAATATCATGTTTCTTGGGCTTTGATTCGGTTTATGATAATTGGTGTAGTCATGATTGTATTGATATCATGTGTTTGTTGGTGTTGTATATGACTGATGGCTTTTGACCTTAATTGTCGATGTTGTGATGAATTGTTCATGATAGGAGATTGTATCATGTTGTGGGTGATGAGGGTGTATGATGTCGAGATGGTCATAACTTTGTGTTGATGTATGCATGATTGGTTGATATATCATGTTGATTGGTTTGCATGGTTATCCGATGTTAGGCGTATGCATGATTAGTTGATATATCATGTTGATTGTTGAGATTGATTATGTTCAATGAATGTATACATAGGCTGATTGATGTTGCATGCTAGTGATGTGCGTTGTTTGGTGAAGTTAATTCCCATTGTGCGGAATTTGACTTGGATTCGATAACAAATGCAGTGAGGATGGGTGGTTAAATTTGGATTCGTGTCCGAGTGGTTATGGACGAATCGATGGTCCGTATCCGGTTGATGAATGGATCGGTGTTGGGTGACTTGGTCACGAGTCGGTACCGCATGCATTGAGTCTGCATTATATTTGTATGGAATAGTAACATGTTAGGATGTCTTCCAGTGTTACTATTCTCTGATTGATGATTGTTGTGCATGAACATTATATGGTTGTAATTGTGTATTGAATCTGGAGTTATGTTGAAATGGGTGGATTAATATGCTTGAAATATATTGTTAATTGAGAAGCTTATAATATGCTTTAATTATGAGAAGTCTCACCCTTACTTTACCATTTCAGATTAAAGTTAGCAGCTGAAAAGTCGGTGAGGATGGCTCTAGAGCTCATCGTTTAGTCCGCGTGTCAGTGTCATGCTCTGATTAGATTGTAACACTGGGGAATGTTAGATGAGGATTTAGACTTGGTCTATTATTTATTTAAAACTTAGCGGGAATAATGTTGATTGAATTTATTCCGTTTTTGGTTATGGTATCTTTCCGCTGTGCTAAGACATGGTCTTAGCTTGATTGAAATTAATTGGAAATGTTGATCCTCAGTGTAGCATGGCTACTGTTTGAATGAAGGTTTCTATTTATTAATTGTGACATCCCGTGATTACCGTGTTAAACTCTGATTAAAGATGATTTAAATGTTAATTTAATTAATATATTCGGGTTATTTAGATGGGGTGTTACAAGCCATGCTCAAAAACAGAATTGTTGTAATCTTCTTTCAATGATTAATAAATGTGTGTTTTCCATCCAAATATTTGCAGAAATTTCTCTTTTAGCGTAAATTCTTTGGAAATTCCTTTTCTTTACATTTATAATCATGCATCATACTTTGCATTCTGAGTCTATTGTCTAGAGTCTGATCTTTCAACAGTTTCAACAGATAGGAAAAGATCGCCAAGCTGTCGCGTCTTAGAGTTTCTTGACCGCGTCCACAGCCTACTCGAACATACGATACACGTTCAAAAAGAAGAAAAGTAATGGAAGGAGTTGAGCAAGAGAATGTTGAGCTCAGATACGATAACAACACCGCAAGAAGAAGTGGAGAGACTCACATCTTTGGTCAACTCATTGGTCGTAGCGCAAAGTCAACAAGCAGCATCGAGCAGTCAAAACCTAGCAGCGACTTCAGAGGATACTACTACTCTAGTTTCAATTGTCGCGATCGATGGTTCACCTTTCGGTATGCGGAAGGCTATCCATGGGGCATGCCTTTCAACTTTGGCATCGGTTTTCGCAACCGACTTCTCAAGTGCAAACAACCACGCTTGAAATACCTACTTTGCAGCAAAACTCTACATTTACTCCTGGCGTGGAGTAACTCTTCCACAGTAACAATGACGGTTTCTCAACCGATCATGACGAACTCAGCTTCCGTAGTGCACACTACCATAGACGAAGAAGTTCACCATATTCCGGGCAATAACGCGAATTCACGTGGTTCAATGGAAAATCTCCAGGAACAACTCCTCAAAATGCAGCTTGAAATTAAAACAATTCGTGAAAAAGAGTTGTTTGGGAAAAATGCCCAAGATCTTTGCTTAGTTCCTCGCGTAAGGATACCTGCAAAATTCAAAGTCCCTGACTTTGAAAAGTACAAAGGAAATTCCTATCCACAAAGTCATCTTACGATGTATGCCAGGAAAATGTCCACATACAACGACGATCACCAGTTGTTAATCCATTACTTCCAAGATAGTCTCACCGGTGCCGCACTGAAGTGGTGCATGGGATTAGACAGCGCAAGTATCCAAACATTCAATGACTTAGGTGAAGCCTTTGTACAACAATATAAGTTTAACTTGGATATGGCTCCCGATAGGATCAACTCCGCTCCATGTCTCAAAGGAAGAGAAACATTCAAAGAATATGCGCGATGGAGGAAATTGCTGCCCAAGTCAACCCACATTGGAAGAAAGAGATGACTAAGGTATTCTTAAACACTCTTGGCTCATTCTACTACGAGCGAATGATCGCTAGCGCTGGAGATTTCACCGAGATGGTAAGCATGGGAATGCGATTAGAAGAGGGGTTCAACCGGACGCCTAACCAAGGAAGCAGGATCTTCTAGTGGAACTAGAAAGGTTGGAACCAGTTTCCCAAGGAAAAAGGAACATGACATAGGAATGGTATCCCGAGGGAAACCATGAAAGAATGTCAGTCAACAACGACAAGTAGCTGCCATAGCACCCACCTTTAACGCAAATCCAAATACGTGAATTGCTCATGATTCCAACAAACTCAACAAACTCAACGACCTCGTCAACAGGCTCGTGATTCGACAATCAAAACCGTGCGCCTCGGGTCTCGCAATTCGACCCGATTCCGATGACGTACACAGAACTATACCCTACGCTAATAGAAAAGAATCTGATACAGAGAAGGTCACCACCTCCGGTTCCCGAAAAATTACCGTGGTGGTACAAAGCAGACGTATCTTGCCCTTTTCACCAAGGGGCACCAGGCCATGACCTTGAGCATCGCATAGCATTAAAAGCAGAAGTACAGAGATTAATAAGATCTAATCTTCTTTCTTTCAGAAATACAAATCCGAATGTGCAGGCCAATCCGCTTCCCAATCACAGTGGACATTCAGTGAGTTTGATACTAAGAAATACAGACAGGTATCTCGTTACAGACGTAAACTTGATCAGAGGAAACTTGGTGCATCTCCATGATACGTACAGTACAATGGGCGCCTTCACTAAGCACGATTACTCAGCTTGCAACATCTGCTTCAAGGATCTTCAAGGATGTCCCACCATAAGAGCAGACATTCAGCGATTGTTAGATATCGGGGACATACAGATCTACAGAAATAGAGATGACCATGACGTAAATACAGTAGGGCATTTTCCGCATGAGCTTTTAGTCTCAGATATCAACTCGGAAAATCCCGAAGTAAACGTTATCATCCCCTGTTTCAATGTACCAAAGCATGTGGAGATTAAATACAACGATTCCAACGTTCCAGGGTCTCCTTTGGTGATTTGCCTATCCGGTCCTGTTTCATACAGTTCTAGTAAAGTAATTCCCTACCAATACAATGCAACTCTGATAGAGGATGGGAAGGAGAAACCCATGCCAACTCTTCCAGCTAATGTCAATATAACAGAGATAGGACGAGTAACACAAAGTGGACGAGTGCACACTCCGTTGCCACCAAGACCGCCTGCAGTTCCTGTTGTTAGACAGAATCCAGTTAACATATCTCCCGAGAATCCTGCAACGATTCCCGCTGTTGATCCTAGCACAAATGTTGGTCCTCCTGATAGAACCAACGTCAACATAGATTTTGATGAGATACTGAAGTTAATCAAAAAGAGCGAATACCGAGTCGTGGATCAGCTGATGCAGACTCCCTCCAAGATTTCAATACTGTCTCTACTCCTCAACTCCGAAGCTCACCGAGAAGCTTTAATGAAGGTACTAGACCAAGCGTATGTAGATCACGATGTGACTACAGACCAATTTGGAGGTATTTTCGCCAACATAACAGCTTGTAATAATCTAAGTTTCAGTGATGAGGAACTTCCAGAAGAAGGGAAAGATCACAACTTGGCCTTGCACATCTCGATGGTTTGTCAATCATATTCCCTGTCCAATGTATTGGTAGATACTGGTTCATCTTTGAACGTAATGCCAAAGACGACACTCGCTCGTTTGGCTTACAAAGGGACACCAATGAAGTTCAATGACATAGTAGTAAGAGCCTTTGACGGGTCACGGAAGTCAGTTATTGGGGAAGTCGATCTCCCTATGACAATTGGTCCACATACTTTCCAGATCACTTTCCAAGTCATGGACGTGCCAGCTGCTTACAGTTGTCTACTAGGAAGACCATGGATCCACGAAGCAGGAGCAATGACTTCCACTCTCCATCAGAAGCTGAAATTCACAGTAAATGGGAAGCTAGTAACCATCCTCGGTGAACAAGCTTTGCTCATAAGCCATTTGTCCAGTTTCTCTTTTATCACAGCTAATGACGTTGAAGGGACACATCTCCCAGGACATCCGTTAGAAGATGAATCTACCAGCAAAAACAGATCATCCATCTCTTCTTATAAAGAAGCGGCACAGATAGTAAAAGATGGCAATGCTGAAGGATGGGACCAAGTAATCAAACCTGTCAAGAACGAGATAAAAGGCGGACTCGGGTTCACACCCGCATTTCCCAAAAACAAACAAAAAGATGAAGCACTTCGTCCGATCAAGGAAGTATTCCACAGTGGGGGTTTCTTAAACCCTGTTCTTCAAGGAGTTAACGTTGTTACCATTGAAGACGATGAAGATGATCCCTCTAGTTCTGAAGAGTGGAGCACTTATTTAAACAGCCCTGAATATGTGTCTCAAGAAGAATCATACGCACCGTACTATCCTCCAACTGATCAATTCAAAGGTATATCTCTGCAGCAGAATAAAAATCCACCTATCCCTTCTGAAGTTTGGGACACCTTGGGAGAACCAAGCGGAAAATTTGATTACATGGTGAAATATACTACGCGAGAAAGCTCGAGAATCAGAATTGAAGATATCCAGCCCACTGGATGGGGTGATTCTTTTGAGTATCCTAGTCAAGCAGAGGAAGCGTATCCATCTAGTCAGCCAATCGAAGTTCCCAACGAAGACTTCTACTGTAACGCGCCAGTAGAGTCTGTTAAATCAGATCCTGATTACCACTACATCAACGTGATCACTGAAGACCAGGGGTATGATTCAGGATACGAAGTGGAAAGTGTCGCCGATAATGAGTCTCTTCACTCAGAAGATTGGAGGGTACATCCCCAGAATTCTACAGATAGGTCAATAGGAACCACATATGCTGCAGCCCATACTTCCCGATCTGTTAATCAAGCCGAAGAAGACTGCTTTAGCAGTACAAAAAGCAAGGTCCGTCGTCCAGAATCTTCAAAACTTGCTCGACCAACGACCAAAGTCTACTCAAGGGTTAAACCAAGCGGAAAATTACCCGAGTACCTCGACTTCCAAGGAGTTCGCCACTACTGGAAACCTGTTGAAGTTCGGACTAACGCTCCTAGTTCTAAGTAGTTTATCTTTGCTTTTGTTTTGAACTCTCGCTTCGCCCAAAGTGAAGAGATGTTTTATAGGGCTTAGCTTTTAAATAATTTCTCTTTGTCTTGCCCAAGACAAATGAGTTTGTATTTTAGGGCCCTGTTTCATATTGTGAATCATAAATAAAACGCGTTGTTTTTTTTCTACACTTTGTGTTTGTTTTTCATTTTACCTTTTCTTGGAAATGATAATCCTAAAAAACACAACAAAAAAAAAATCTTCAAAAAAAATTTATCTGCATACACTTTCACATTGACTTTTTCAAAAAAAAAATGATGAAAAAAAAGGTTAATTAATCAAACATAAATCAAATATGCAGATTAAACAGATGGACAAATCCATTGAAAGCAATAACTCTATGCTCTCTCCCAACTTTGAAATCCCCTGTGAAGTCACCGAGGAAGGAGTTGAAGAAGAGATCCCGGATGAGATTTCTCGATTACTTAAGCACGAGGAAAGAATCATTCAGCCTCACAAAGAACCTTTAGAGGCAATCAATTTGGGTTCTGAGGAAGACAAAAAAGAAGTAAACATCGGAGCTTCGCTCGACAACAACGTCAAGAGCAAACTGATAGATCTTCTCAAAGAATATGTTGATGTGTTCGCTTGGTCCTACCAGGACATGCCAGGGTTAGATACCAGCATCGTGGAACATCACCTGCCATTAAAGCCGGAGTGTCCACCAGTTAAACAGAGACTGAGATGAGTTCACCCTGAAATGACCGACAAAATAAAAAAGGAAGTTCAAAAGCAGCTCGACGCAGGTTTCCTCGTCACTTCTGAATATCCTCAATGGCTAGCCAACATAGTGCCTATCTCCAAAAAAGACGGAAAGGTCAGAATGTGTGTTGACTACCGGGATCTGAACAAAGCAAGCCCGAAAGATGATTTCCCGCTACCGCATATTGACATGCTAGTGGATAGCACTGCAAAATTCAACGTCTTTTCCTTCCTGGACGGTTTCTCTGGTTATAATCAGATCAAAATGGCTCCCGAAGACATGGAGAAGACATCCTTCATCACGCCATGGGGCACTTTTTGCTACAAAGTAATGCCATTTGGATTAAAGAATGCAGGCGCAACTTACCAAAGGGCGATGACTACTCTCTTTCATGACATGATGCACAAAGAGATCAAAGTCTACGTGGACGACATGATAGCAAAGTCTGATACCGAAGAAGAGCATATAGAATATCTCTTGAAGTTGTTTTAACGACTAAGGAAATTTCAACTTCGCTTGAATCCTAACAAATGCACCTTTGGGGTAAGATCTGGAAAACTCCTAGGTTTCATCGTCAGTCAAAGAGGTATTGAAGTTGACCCTAACAAAGTCAAGGCTATTCAAGAAATTCCTACGCCACACACAGAAAAGCAAGTAAGAGGATTTATTGGAAGGTTGAATTACATCTCCAGATTTATCTCTCAAATGACTGCTACTTGTGGGCCAATATTCAAGCTTCTCTGCAAAAATCAAGAGGTTGTGTGGACAGAAGATTGCCAAAAAGCATTCGACAGTATCAAGGAATACCTGTCAGAACCACCAATACTGATCCCTCCAGTGGAAGGAAGACCGTTAATCCTGTACCTTACCGTGCTAGAAGATTCCATGGGCTGCATGCTTGGACAACAAGATGAAACCGATAAGAAAGAGCATGCCATTTACTACTTGAGTAAAAAGTTCACAGACTGTGAAACTCGTTACTCCATGCTCGAGAAAACATGTTGTGCTTTGGTATGGACTTCAAAACGTCTCCGCCAGTACATGATCAATCACACGACTTGGTTAATCTCCAAAATGGATCCAATCAAGTACCTCTTTGAAAAGCCTGCCTTAATAGGAAGGATTGCTCGATGGCAAATGCTATTATCTGAATACGACATCCAGTACCATGCTCAGAAAGCGGTCAAAGGAAGTATTCTCGCCGATCACTTGGCTTGTCATCCGCTCAACGAATACCAATCTCTCAAGTTTGACTTCCCAGACGAGGATGTTATGTACTTAAAGATGAAAGATTGTGACGAACCGCTGCCCGGAGAAGGTCCAGATCCAGAATCTAGATGGGGTTTAGTTTTTGATGGAGCAGTTAACGTTTTTGGCAATGGAATTGGGGCAGTCATCATCACTCCCGAAGGTTCTCATATCCCGTTTTCCGCCAGATTGCTATTTGATTGCACCAACAACATCGAGAATATGAAGCTTGCATCATGGGTATCGAAGAAGCCATCGACTTGAGGATCAAGATCCTTGACATATATGGAGACTCAACCCTTGTGATCAACCAAATCAAAGACAAGTATGAAACTCATCATCTTGGTTTGATTCCCTACAGAGATTATGCAAGACGTTTGTTGACTTTCTTCAACAAAGTTGAACTGCATCATATCCCTCGAGATCAAAATCGAATGGCAGACGCCTTGGCTACTCTATCTTCCATGTTCAAAGTCAACGATTGGAATGATATGCCTAAGATCCGCATCAGACGCCTTGAAAGACCTGCGTATGTATTTGCAACTGAAGCAGTCTTCGATGATAAACCGTGGTTTCACGACATCAAACGTTTCCTTCAAACACGAGAGTACCCAATGGGGGCATCGTACAAGGATAAGAAAACTCTAAGGAGGCTTTCTAGAAACTTCTTCCTCAATGAAGATGTGCTATACAAAAGAAACTTCGACATGGTTCTGCTCAGATGCGTCGACAGGCAAGAAGCAGACACGATCATCCATGAAGTGCATGAAGGATCCTTTGGAACCCATTCAAATGGGCATGCAATGTCCAGAAAGATTTTAAGAGCAGGATACTATTGGATAACGATGGAATCCGACTGATGTAAACACGTCAAAAGATGTCACAAGTGCCAGATCTACGCAGATAAGATCCATGTGCCTCCGACTCTACTCAACATTCTCTCCTCTCCGTGGCCGTTTTCAATGTGAGGGCATCGACATGATTGGGATGATCGAACCAAAAGCGTCCAACGGACATTGCTTCATTCTAGTGGCTATTGATTACTTCACCAAATGGGTCGAAGCAGCATCCTACGCCAACGTTACAAGACAAGTGGTTGTGAGGTTCATAAAGAACAACCTCATTTGCCGATACGGAATTCCAAGTAAGATCATTACTGACAATGGATCAAACTTGAACAACAAGATGATGAAAGAACTGTGTGAGGAATTCAAGATCGAGCATCACAACTCATCTCCTTACCGGCCAAAGATGAACGGCGCCGTTGAAGTTGCCAACAAGAACATCAAAAAGATCATCCAGAAAATGGTCATCACCTATAAAGACTGACACGAAATGTTGCCATTTGCTCTGCATGGGTATCTTGATGCGCACTTCAACAGGGCAACTCCTTTTCTCTAGTATACGGCATGGAAGCAGTGCTCCCGTAGAAGTTGAGATCCCGTCAATGAGAGTTCTCATGGAAACTAAGTTATCTGAAGCCGTATGGTGTCAAAGCAGATACGACCAGCTGAACTTAATCGAAGAAAAGCGCCTGACTGCTCTGTGTCATGGATAGCTATATCAAAGAAGAATGAAAAAAGCTTTTGACAAAAAAGTTCGACCTCGTGAATTCCGAGAAGGCGACCTCGTGCTTAAAAGATTACTCTTTTCAACCAGATTCTAGGGGCAAATGGACTCCTAACTACGAAGGCCCGTACATCGTCCAAAGGAGCTTTTCTGGCGGTGCTATGACTCTCACAACCATGGACGGTGATGAACTCCTGCATCCTGTCAATGCTGATGCAATCAAGAAATACTTTGTCTAAAAAACAAAAACATTCGGTAAGTCGAAAACCCGAAAAGGCGGCTTAGGCAAAATGAGCGTCTCGGTGGACTGAAAACGGTCGGTGAGACAATAAGCGAATTATCGATAGATTGAAAACCTAAAAGGGCAATCTAGGCAAAAATAAGGATACAAAAATGACAAAGTAACTACAATCAGTCCATGTTTCGTCAAATATGGAGGAATTTCCGTCAATGGATTTTCAATCAACTCTTCTGAAGCAACAAGCACAGTGGGAATTCAAAGTTGTTAGGGATAATATCGGTTATTTGCTTTCAATGTAGCCTTTTCCCAATAAATTGTCATTTCCAACTCTTGTAAATAGCTCATGGAATCACGCCTTTGGCTGATTACCATTCTATCAATAAAATTTGAGCCTTGTGCCTTTTGTTTGCAATTCTTGCTTTATGCTATTTTGCAAAATAAAGCTTTTTCTTGTGAAAATCACTTTTTGAAACTAAAAGGTTTTTAAATGAATTTTTACTTCAAAATTTTGAAACAAAAAAAGCAAAAAAATTTCCTTTGAACTATGAACATAGAAAGAACTTTAACAGTTTTCTCCATAAGTGTTTCAATTTCCGAAGGATAGAACAACTGCTACGGAAGTCTTCTTTTCCTTAGCAGAAGTTATCAAAGGACGGTATTCTCATCCAAAAAAGAATTCCCAGCAAAGTTGCCAATAAAATGCCTTTCTCCGAAAGTCTAAAGCATGCAACTCAGATCTTTCATCGGTGAACGTCTACGCCATTACATCAGATTTCACTGAATGTTTGTTCGAGCTCTGACGTGGTCCTTTTCTCAAATACCTCTTTGTTGTCTTGTCAAGTATTGTTAGCATACATATAACATTCATGACATTCATACATAATAGCATCATTCATGCATTTTTGCATTCCTCGAAATGTTTGCTTCCATATCACTGGTTTAAATCACACTTACTCATGTAGGTACAATTCCATCCCCAGTAGATTATTCCCCAAACAGAAAAATACATTTTTCTTTTATTCCCCAGCTGAGATCATTCCTCATTGGGCACAATGTCTTGATTGACTTTTTCTTTCCAGTTCGTTCCTGGATAGAACCCTGTCTATAATCAACAAAGTAATAAGCAATAGCCTCATCATTTGAGCCGCTTATTTTTCTTTTCATTCCTAAACTTGTCATGAAAATTTGTTCTTCTCAACAAAGTCAAATCACGACCGTACGAGAAATTCCCCAGCAGTTGTCTTTTTGTCTAAAAGAAAACCTGTATCTTCCAATCAAAATGCCCGCGTCTTCTCAAAAGAGAGATCCTCGGCAAGATTTTATCCAAGAAAATAGAAACTCATTTGAGTTCTGTTTCTTTTACTGTCTGTTATTCACAAAGCTGAATACCCAGTAATATTTTCTCAGGATTTACCTTGTTATAGTTATCACTTTGCTGATAATTGGTAATATCTTCAAAAGCTCGTTTGAGACCTGTTTCCATCATTTGTCTGTTATTCACAAGACTAAATACGCAATAATTTTCTCAAAAAGATTTACCTTGTTATAGTTATCACTTCGCTGATAATTGGTAATATCTTCAGAAATCATTACCATAAACTATCACAAGGCTGATAATTGGTAATATCATTTTCCCTCACCTTAAACATTGTCACAAGGCTGACAGAAGGTAATCTCTTTGTTTCCCAAAGCGAGACAAATATTCACATGTTTTGTGAATCTCCTTTTCCCCAGCGAGACATATTGCGTGTTTCCCAACAAACAGGATCCTCTTTTCTTAAACAGATCGAGTCATCCTCACAAATTTTTCCCCACCATGTCATTTCTTTGATATCATCTGGGCGAAACTTTTTACAATCATTTTGCATCACTCGCATCTTTTGGTATCTTAGGTCCAAAATTTGTGTATTATGATATTTAAGTCTCTTTACACCTATCAAAACTAAGATATTCATCTTCATATCTCAGGTTAAAGAAACTTAAATAGGGGCATCTGTCATACCCCAATTTTTGACCTAATATACCACCTTACATTTGCATCATTGCATCACTAATTCGAGTAATGAATTAATCGGTGTAGCATTCACAGGTCAAAATTAGGGTTTCATCAAATTTTCATCTGATTCAAGAGGCAACCAATTAGGGTTTGAGTTTTACTCACCTCATTTGATCTATCTTGATCAAATCATCAACCTCTGATCATCAGATATCCAACTTTTCTCATTGATCAATCGAGGATCGACCAATTAGGGTTTTGGTCGAGCATGAGTATTCTCTGATTTTTTGAGCAATGAATGACTTTTTTGGTTAGAGATTGGTCATTATATCTTAGATAAAACATCTTGACCTAATTTCTGGATTCAAAACATCACAAAAGTCCAAAGACTTCATCAGTCAATTTCTGAAACATCTGATGAAATTTCATCTCCACTGAAAAGTCAAACTTTGACTTTTGGTCAACTTTTTCAAAACAAAACATTTTCCATCATCAAAATGCTTCAAATGATCCATCATGATCATAAAAAATCAAAGAATTTGGAAAAGTCAACAAAAAGTCAAAATTTCTAACACTTAGAAAAATTTTCAAGTGTTAAAATTTTGTACTTTTTCCAAACTTCATGGCATTTTTTCACATAGTTCCACTTTGATTTGGAAAAAACTCAAAACATGAAAGTTGTAGCCCTTGAAACAAGCTTTCCAAAATGTCCAAGAACTCTCAAATCCATGGAGTCTAGCTATACTTTTGAAATTGAAACATAAGGCTACATAAACTTGATTTCCAAGTTTCAAAGTTCTAAGAAGGAGAATTTTGCAAGTTCCAAGCTTTTCAAATTCTGAGCAAACTTAAGCTTCCAACATCTTCTAAACATCATTTAGAAGTTGTTTGAAACCTTAAATCATCCAAAAACAAGCCAAGAGTCAGTTTTCTCCATAAAACTCCATTTGTGCAAGTTTTGAGCCAAAACTTCCAAACTTGAAAACCACTCGTGCTTGTCTTGATTTTTCACTTCAGACACACTCTATACAACATATAGAGACTATCAAAACACTTAAACAAGTTCTGGAGCAACTCCATCATCATCTTCCATTTTCAAACTAACAACCTGCAACTTGACTTGGTCAGAGAGTTCCAGCAACTTTCAGAGCAATCTAAGAGTAGAAACATACTCAGTGAGGTTCAATGAAGCTTTTTCAATCATCACTTTGTACCTGGAAGCTACCATACTCGATCTGGTATTTCATACCAAGAGGTGAGTTTTCGAAACTTTGATACCTCCATACATGCATCTTTAGCTTCAAATTTGAAAACGAAGATGTAGATATCATAGCATTAAAGCTATTTGGATTCTCAATTTAAACTAAAATCATCTGAGTTCAAAGAATTATTCATTTAATCAGTTAGGGATTAAATTGGGATCATCAAAATTCGTGTTCATCTCTGATTATTAGCTTTAACAAGTTATCTTGTTAGAATCGTGATGAAATTCTAGACAAATCTGTATTTTGAATTTCCAAAATTGATGAAGAATCAAGGATGTTCAGATTTGAAGCCATGGACGTTTGATTCCGTTTCCACGAAGAAGATGAAGTGGGAAATTCAAATTTTAAAACTTGGTTTATAATATATATTTGTAGTTTGAGTAAAAACAATGGATGTATAGCCACCCCAGTGGTAAGCAAGCTTCTGAGGCTTGCTTCTCCAGAAGCACTTCTGATGTTCAATCCTCCAGAAGTACTTATGAAGCTTCTACTCCTAGAAGCTTTCCATTTCTACACTCTTCAGAAGCACTTCTAGTGCTTCCATCTCCAGAAGCATCAAGCTTCTAACATTGCTAGAAGCATCAAGCTTCTAACACCTCAGGAAGCAACGTGCTTCTCATGCATCCAGAAGCCACTCTCCTTCTCACGCCCTAGAAGCAGCAAGCCTCCAAAGTGCTCCAGAAGCAACCAGCTTCTAAGCCCTCTTCCTCCAGATGCAAGCTAGCTTCTGATCCTTCCAAAAGCAAGTCAGCTTCTGACCCCTTCAGAAGTACACAACTTCTGAATATTTTCTAAACATCATTTTTTCAAAACTCCTTCTAAACAAGGTGATTAAATGACAAGTCAAGCAAATGGCTCAGTGGAAAAACTCTTCACTTCTAAGCCAAAAGTCCAAGGTTCAAACCTCCTTAGGACCAAAAACTCTTTTTATCACTAATTTTCTCAAGTTTCTAACAAACTTCAACATTTTCAAAAAAACTAATCAAAACTTCTCATTTTGAGATGATTTTTTGCATACTTGTCATTTAATATACCTATTTTATGATTATGTTAAAAAAATCCAAAAATAGTTTCTTTTTGATTATATTTTTATGAGGCATTTTAAGTATCTTAATACTTTTCAAAAATGTTTTCTTTCCAACTTTCAAACTTAAATCTTTTTCAAAACTTCTTGTGAATATTATTCACTTTTCAAAATCATTTTCAAAACCTTTAAATAAACTTACACACCTTTTTTCCATGATCGATTAGATTTAAAGATAAACCAAACCAGGTTTCTCCTTGAATTTCTTAATTGATCATGGGCCTCCCTCATGGTTTAAGTCCCAACCCTCCTATGTACATATTCATTTCCTTGTACATAACAACCCTCCTATGTACATATTCATTTCCTTGTACATAACAACCCCTTCGTGTACATATTCATTTCCTTGTACACATTCAAATTATCTTTGTAAATATTCAATCATAAACAAACTTCGTTCGTTTGTTTTTATCCGCTTGTTTATACACCGATTCCATTGGTATTAAGAGAAGCATTATTCCCGGTGAAACTGCTCTTAAAACCAATTGGCCTCCCTTAAGGTGTAAGTCCCAAGCCCTTTGTATATATTCAAGTTACACTTGCTTTAATTGCTTGTTTTATACACTTGTTTATATATTTCCTTCATAAACTCCTGTGAATACACATCACACACTTGTTTATATAACTGTTCAGTTATAACATAACAATTAGCCTAACAACTAGGTCCCCCTTTAGCCTCCTCTTAGGCTTCGTATAAGATAACTCATTTATCTGAGTTAGCCTCCTCTTAGGCTTCATATAAGAAAACTCCCCTGCTGAGTTAGCCTCCTCTTGGGCTTCGTTCAAAAGAACTCCCTCGTTGAGTTCAGCCTTCTCTTGGGAATCAAACAAGAAAGAGACCTGGAAATCTCTTAACAGCCTCCTATTGAGCTTCCAATACAAAGAATCACCCGCGCTAGGATAGAACCCTGAGTGTATGATTTCCCGGTGAAATCACTCTTGAATCCTAAGAGGATGGTTTCCCGGCGAAACCACTCTTAAAGCCAAAGCCAGCCATACCCTATAGCTTCCTCTTGAGCTTCATACAAGGACCCTCGATGACCCTCAGAATGCCTTCTCTTGGGCTCACAATACAAGGACCCTCGATGACCCTCGGAATGCCTCCTCTTGGGCTTACAATACAAGGACCCACGGGCTTCTTAAAAGCATCCCCCTAATCCACAATCAATTTCTCCTAGAGATTTAGACACGTATCATCTCAATGGAAGAAGTATCTCATCTATCACATCACATACAATCAAACACTTTTCAAACAAAAACATCTTTTAATCTGTAAGTGGTAACGCTTGTACACTCAAGCAAAACACCTAATACTTACAATTAAAGATTCAATCATCTTTCAAACATCTTTCTTAACTCGTAAGCGGTAACGCTTGTACACTCAAGCAAAACACCTAATACTTACGATGAAAGATTCAATCAATCAACCCTTCAAAATGTATGTGATGAAATAGATTAGATACATTTTTCATTAAGACGACATTTGTCTTTGTCTCTTAATAACATCCTTTGCTTCCCTAGTATAAGTGGGAACTACGATTGCTCTGACTTTCTCAACCTCCCTTTGAGAATACGTAGGCACAAGGTCTTATCCTTGGCGAGCATACTTTTTCTCCCTCAAACCAAAACAAAACCATAGCTCCCTTTAGATACGAGCTACAAATGCTCTGATTCCCATTAAGGGATATGTATGCAGAAGATCCCAATGATCTTTGCGAGCACAATAATAACAAAACCTAGGTTCCCACATAAACTACCCTTCTTAAAATCCAAAGGAGAAACTTTCCCAATAATAGAATAGCAAATTAAAATACACAAACATATCAAACTATTCATATATAAATCTATAGATAACTATATATATTTAGGGTACCACATCTATTCCCTTTATATAACAAACCCCCTTGCCCAGAAACTCCCCAATGCGTTGCGTCTAGTTCACGCTAGTCGTAATGCATATCATATTTATTGAGGGTATTGCAGCTTTCCCCCTTTTCATCTCATTTTTCTTGTTTTGGAAATAATAAAGCTTGATGCTCGCGGCATCTTTAAAACAAATCAAAAGAGTAAATCGTTTTGAGCTAGAGATTCGAATTCCGATTCGATTCCCTCGCTCATCACTTTTTAACGCGAACAGGGATGTATTGGGGACTTTAGTCGTTGCCTCAATTCCTAGAGCTTGTGGTCTGTAAGTAAGTGATTTTGGACGAGACATAGTCGTACGCTTAAATCCCTATCGTTTGCCTAGACTGCTCTTTCGGATTTTCAGTCTACCGGGATACCCTTTTTTGCCCAAGCCTCCTTTTCAGGTTTTCTACTTGCCGGGTGTACATTTTTGTATATATGTCCTTAATTTTTGCCTGAACCCTTTTGCTTCGTCAGGACGCTCTTATTTTTGCCTAGGCCAGTCGACCTAGCATGGCTCGTTTATGTGTAGTATTTTTTTTACTATGTCCGCGTTCATAGGGTGCGGGAAGTCTTCGTCGTTCATGGTGATGAATGTTGTAGCACTGTCAGAATATGCCCCCTTGTATGTGGGGAGTTTGTTTACCTCTGGGATCAATATTCTGGTGTATTTGACGCTTAAAGTTGTTGGTGAACTGCTGGATTTAAGAAATTCCGATAGTCTTGACCTTCTCAAGTAGTTTTCTGAGGAATGTTACGGGAGAAAGATACTAACATCACCTAATACTAGTGGCACAAACGAGGAACTCAATGGCTTTCGCTGAAACTTGTGATCAATGTAGCATGCCCCAAGTGATTCAGATGTAGGTTATGCCCTTGGCTATTCAGCACTTTCGAGAGATTCTTTGAATCTTGACCCGATTGCCCCAGGTGAGTTAGATGATAGCATGTCACGCCCCTTGCTTGGAAAGGCTTGTTACCATATATGTCTTTATTTGTAGTAATTTTTTTCCATTGGGAGGACCTTCATTCATTGAATATTCGTCATGCAAAATCCTTTATTGTCAAACATTTAGTCATATGCAAACAGTGGTATCAATATGCAAAGCTCATGTCTATCTTGAAGTTTATAAAAAATGTATTTTCTTAGTAAAACAAAACTTGTAAAAAATAGTGATATCAACTCATGAATTATAGTAAGCCTTACAGGAGTCAGGATGCCTTTTATAACAGTACGCTTTCGAACTAACCAAGATTCAGTTAGGACTTTTAAGGGTTATAACGTGGCTTGGTTCACGGTTTAAGAAACAAAGGATAACGGCTCGAAATTTATTTGTACCCAACCCAATCTCCGTGATGTTTCTCCAGTCCTATGTTCAGTTAATTGTGCATCCTTGGAATTGCAACACTTACATTTGGTGATGGTTCAGAAACCAGAAGTTTATTTGAAAAGACAACCATCATTTTTGTAACATTTTTCTTTTGTTAAGGGTTTGTAGTGACCTCTTTTTGACTTTGTTATCCCTAACTTTTTTCTGAACTATTTATTTTAAGATTACAGTCAGCGGGTTCCCTTAAGTCTCCTTCATAGGTTTGTGACTTAGCGAGATTTTCTTTTGATAGATATGGACTACCTGACTTAATGATTACAGGGAACCATCACCAGTTTTTTTGGACTTAGAAGGATATCTTTGACATTACTCATCGTGATTAACTGCTCATTTGAGTTAACTGAAAAACTACCCTGCCCCAGGTTATAATTAAGGGTTTCAATTTGTGTAAAAGAAAGAAAAACTTCTGCTTCTTAGGCTCAAAGTGGGTGACTAGGGATTAACCTCCTTATATCTCCACTGTTTAGGAATTGAAACAAGGCATGTACATCGTCAGCTCAGTCTTTTCAAAAGCGTACTGTAGGAAATTATGGTATAGTCTTCGTCATCCTCCCTCTAAAGACTTACCTCTTTAACAAGAGTTGAATATCACAAAAAGTAAAAAACACAATTTAAATATAATGAAACGAGTGGTTTATTTCAAAACAAACACGTGCAATGCATTAATGTGAAAAACCAAAGTTTGACATAAGGGTAAATGTTCAAGCAAACAAAAGAAATTACAACTAAAAATTCAAATAAATGAAAGCTTCTCCGCGTGAACTCGTCACTTTAGATTGCATGCCTTGCAGTTTCGATGTTTGATGGACGGTAGAAAAACTCAATTTGACCATCTTGCGTGAACTTGATAATTCTTTCGTCAATCAGGTCTTGAATCTTATTCTTTAGGGCCCAACAATTGTTAGTGTCGTGCCCTGGGCAGTTTGAGTGGTATGCACACCTTACGTTAGGATTGTACTTTGGAGAGGAAGTGTTGACATGCTGAGGAGGATTCCTCAAAGTAATGAACTCTGCTTTCAACATGTGTTTGAATACTTTAGACAATGGCATGTTGATCTTGGAAAATTGTCTCCTAGGTGTATCTTGCTTATGCCGATCACTTTGTTGTTGTTGTTGTTGGCGAAGCAATGTGAGTTTGTCTCTTTCTTGTGAACAAGTCATCTTTTGTCTCATTGGAGGTTGGTTAATATTCGGATTCCCAACTCTAGCGGTTCGTTCCATTCAGTTGTCTTTGAACTTGAGAAGCTCGTTGATGAAGACTCTCAATTCTTCTTGTCCTCGAGCTAAGTTTTGGATAAGAGTCATCTGTCCCATCATCTGGATTCTCATCTCTGCTTGCATTTGTTCAAATCGGCCATCCTGGTTTTCTTCAAGATTCTTCTTAGTGATGAGCTCCTTCAGATCTTTCTGACCTTGAGCTAAGCTGGTGAACATTTCTTGGAATTGAGCGTTCTGAGCCTGGAGGAAGGACAGTCTGTTCGAGAGCCATTTTCTGCTGAAATAAACAGCGAGAGAATAAGAAATCTGTTATGTACCTGTTATGAAATGTTATACCATGATATGCGATGTTATGCAATGCAATGTTTTCAAGGACCTTAGGAATTTAAATTTGTCAAACAAGCACGAACAAACTTTTCATTAGTTTACTTTTAGCATGTACAAAACAAATAAAATGATATTCCTAAAGCTTAGGTCTCCCATGGGCGCTTCCTCTTTGTATTGAAGTAGGTATTGATGCTTCGCTCCTCGTGAAGTAGCTTTTTCAACTCTAATACCTTCTTCTCGCTTGTATAGCACTGAGCTTCGAATGTGTCCCTTTCTTCTTTAAGTTGAATCCAGGATCTCTTCAGGTCTTCGAAATTAGTAGGCATGTCTGGATGGAGAATGGTATAGGGTTACGAGTGAGGAATATCTTGATGGTGTTCATGTCTATGAACTGATCTGGATTAGGAAATAGCACCAAGCCATAGATTAGCAAGGCCAAAATGTCTTCGAATGCATGGAAACTCATAGCCTTTAGGAATTCTCGAGCTTTCTTTATCAGAAACTTAGCAAGCAAACCCTTAACTCCGCTTCTTGTTTCCCAATTAGCATCAATGTCTGATTGCTTTAGATGTAACGCTGATGCGATGTCTTCGTATTTCAGAGCTTTTTCTGAACCAGTGAATGGTATCTAATCAAGGATAGGGATCTCAAGTAGCTTAGAGAACTCTTCCAATGTAGGCACCAACTGATAATCTGGGAATGTAAAGTAGTGATGTTTTGGATTGAAGAACTGGAATATGACGTGCATCATATCTTCTTCAAAACCGAAGATAACCAAGTCAAGCAGATAACCATGCCTTTTGATGAACTGAGCATGATCAGGAACTTCTAAAACTAATTCTTTGATTTGAGAAGGTATACCCATGAATTTGATTTGGATAGTCTTCCTAGAATCCATAACTCCTACAAAACAGAGCAAAGATAAATCCCTAGGTCCTTGAAATGTTAGAAATGATATGATGTTATGATGTTATGATGTTATGATGTCATGTTTAAAACAAGTAGCAAGCACAAGAAATTCACACAATAGCCCAAGGTTTAAGGCTTGCATGAGGTATAGGTGTCTACCCTACCAGAGTTTAAGTGGGTTTAACCTGTCCTATAATAGTAACCAGGTTCTAGGAATCTCATATTATTGATCTTTCTCGTAGGCTTTATTTCAATACGACTACCAATTGGTCGACTGAAACATCCAGAAAGTCGAATTTTAATGAGTGTAGCATCGAGTATCAACCAACCTTAGTCTACACCGAAGTCGGCCATCTCACTACCTTCTAATGGCCAAGATGGGACAATTAGGGTTCTAAAAGTTGAGTTAGTGCTTATGACACCACGCAGACGCCAAATACTTTCCTCAACTGAACATGAGGAGAATCGGGACAATCCAAAGTGTCGCACTAACGTAGCCATCATGTTGACCGTTTCGGTATACGCCTAACGGTCGCGATGATTTATTGCTACTTACCTAAGGAAACCTGGATCTGGGTGTAGGATCCCCCACAAGTATATTACCCAAGCAACCCTTAAAAATAAATCATACAAGTCAAACAGAAAGCAATGAAGTGATCTAAAGACCCTAAGGTAGCCTCTCTTTAAGGTGTCTCCCCAGCAGAGTCGCCAGTTCTGTAACACGGTGGGAGAACTAACTTGTTTGTTTTGCGTTTTATCGCAAATGTTGTAGATATCAAGAGTCACCACCGACTTTTCTTTTATCCAATTAAGGGAAGTCGAAAAGAACAGGAAAAGACCTTTGTTAGATTCTAAGTACGGGAGGCAATTATGAAAAGGGAAGGTGTTAGCACCCTTTCCATTCGTAGTTATCTACGGGTTCTTAATTGCTTAGCTCACTTTATAAATTGCTTTTTGTGTGTGTGTTTGAAAATATTTTTTGAAAAGGCATTTCACTTTGACTTCGTAATGATTCATGCTGGAATGTATACGAAGTATTTGGAAATGTTTTGTTACTGTGAGGTGTGAAAAGTATTTTGATTGAGCAAGCAAAAGAGACTTAGTTTACCCACTCAGAACGGTCGTTTCCGTGTTATTTTGCTTTCCTTTAGAATAAGGCTATCCATACCATTGGTTGATAGGTAACCATATTCGTTGGATATAAAGGAACATTTGAAGGGGCATCGGATGGTCATAGAAGGCAACTTGTAGGGATACCTTAGCATATTCATAGGGACGATCATCACTTTTCATAGGCAACAATCGAGGGACTAGATCATGTATTCGTAGGCAACATCGAGGGACTATGATCTTTGATTCGAAGGGGCTATGATGATATGTTTGTAGGCAATTGTGCTAAGATATCCCCACGTTCGAGGGACATGACCATTGTATTCGTAAGGTAACAAGAGAGGATACCCTAAGGTGAGTGCCTGTGTGAAGAGTATGTTATATTCAGATATTTATCTTGATTATTAGTGATCTAGGTTAATGATGTTAATCTTTCCATACACACCTAATTACTAGAAGTTAATATGAGCGGAAAATAAATTGTGAAAATGTAAAGTGAGGGAAAGTAAAACCCTAGACTATTACATGGCTTTGGGGCAAATACATAATATAGGAGTACAGAAAGTAAAGGCAGAAATGTAAAGTGCGGAAAGTAAATCCTACGCTATTACATGATAAAAATTGCAACCTATACAACATTTCTAGAATTTAAATGCGGAATAATGAATAATGAATAATGAATAATGAAAAATGAGAAAATGTTAGTAAAAACGTTCTAGAAGTTAGTAAAAAAGTTTAAGTTAGCAACCCTAATTACTAAAATAAAATATCATTTTTGAGTTTTTGTGATTGATTTTAAAAAGAAAATGCTTTTTTTTTTTGTGAAAATTGAATAAAGGTGTTCTGAACCTAAATCCTAAAGTTAGACATTTTTTAGGGTTTTTTAGCAAAAAAAGGTTTTAAAGAAAAAAAACATCGCAAGGAAAATAAATTAGTTAGAAGCGAAATAAAAAAAAATTCCATCAGAGCTTCTAACGGAAGATCCCTCCAAAACCTCGAAACCTTTTCCGAGCTTGGAGGCGCACTAAGTTGTCTCTTTCGGGATGAAACCTTTTAGCACGAAAGTTGTTTCCTTCTGGCACGGAAGCTGCTTCCCTCTGGCATGGAAACTTCCTTTTTCTGGCATGGAAGTTGTTTCCTTCTGGCACGGAAGCTTCTTCCTTTTGGCACGGAAGCTGCTTCCTTCTGGCACGAAAGCTGCTTCCTTCTAGACCTTCTGTTGGCGTTCCTTTTGGGAATCCAGAAGTTGGAACTTCTGGAGATGTAACTTTTGGTCATCCAGAAGTTGGAACTTCTGGAGATGCTACTTTTGGGGATCCAGAAGTTGGAACTTCAGGAGACGTAACTTCTGGGCATCCAAAAGTTGGAACTTCTGGAGATAGCACTTCTGGGGATCAAGAAGTTGCAACTTCTGGAGATGGTACTTCTGGGGATCCAGAAGTTGGAACTTCTAGAGATGGCACTTCTGGGAATCCTATGTTAATAAAAAAAATGTTAGGAAATCTGGCAAAAGGCAAGGTTCGAACCCGTGCCTTTGAGAGATTATGACTTAGTACATGCAAGGTGAATTGTTGGGGCGGTGATACATCCATGTATCAATCTGAAACAATATATATATATATATATATATATATATATATATATATATATATATATGAAGGTTAATTCTGAATGTCAAGCGTAAAATAGAACGCTCCAAAGTGGGTCCCCTAGTTTCAAATCGTCTAATGATTCTCTACCACGCCTGCCCTGGTTCAGTCTTCTCTGGTCAACCACCTGAGGATGGTGGTTTCGGTTACCATCTTCGGCCGCGCAAACACCCAAACCTGCAAAATCAAATCAAAAACAAAAGAGAATAACCCTGATCAACATGAAATCACCCCTGAATCTAAATCTGGCGTTATTTTGGCCTGTAATGTCCTACAACTATGGATACGAAAGCTTGAAAGCTTCGTGCCCTAGCCATGGTGTTCCTCTACCCCTACATCAAACCTTGAAACTATTGCATAAAATCGATTCAAATCAACATAATAAACATGAATAAATGCATAAACACAGTTTGTATCGTGAAAATTAAGAGTTAGAAATCCCAAGATTTACCAAACCGGTATAGCCTCAAGGGGTGAGTTATGGGCATGGTATAGCTTGTGTAAGGACTTGAATCAATTCCTGGAAACCTCAAGAAGGTGATGGAAGTCTTGAATCACCTTGAGAACGATTTGAAAATGGAATACGAATTTGTAAGTTTTTATGGAATTTTTGAGGATTCTAGGGTTCTTTGTGGAAGCAAGGATTCCTATTTTTTCGTCCCCTTTGCCTCTGGTCTTGTAATGTATTTATAGAGCAAGAGATTTTATCAAGCGTAAAGAGAAAATATATTGCTTTCAATGCAAAAATATTTCCATACAAATATTGATCCAAAATTGCCTAAAGTTGACATTTCCTTCCTTGTAGCCTCTTGCATGAACTTGGCATCTTGTTTGGGCTTCCTTGATCCTCAAGATAAATAGAAATCAAGCCCAACTTGTCTTAGACCTTGCTTTTGCATTTTATTTTATTTAAATTGAATTTAAATGATTTAATTCCAAAATAAATTAAATAAATGGAAAGGAGGTGCGTAAATGGACTTAGAGGTCATGGATATTCTCAAGAATAAGTATGGATCATGAAAACCTAAGCCCATTTGAAAAATATTTGCATTTGCTAGGTATTTTCCTTTGTGCACCTCCTCAAAAATGTCAAACTCGCACAATTTGTATCTTGCTCAATTTTTAACATTTTTGGGTGTTCTTGGGCTTTTTAGAAAGCTCAAGATGTCCTCTAAACAACAATTTTGGTTTCATATTGATTGAAGTTTCCATGTTCATGAACACTTCTTTGCAAAAAGATGACTTTTTGTTGACTTTTAGAAGGACCTGTAATGTCTTGATCCATAACTTCCAAATGAAGCAATTCTAGCCAAAGCTTGTGAGACATGAAGTTGTAGAGAATTGAATTCTCTTTTAAATGAGTTTGGTGGACAAATTACTAATAAACTATGTGAAAGTTATGCCTGGTCAAAGTTCTGTTGACTTTTGTTTGAAAAACCCTAATTTGGAAACTTTGACTTTTGATCAAATCTTGACTTTTCTTGATGAATCATGATCAAACCTTGATCAAATGATGAATATTACCTCAGAATATTGATGTTGACCAAAAGTTATGAAGTTGGCTGCATGTTGACCACAATTGACTTTTTGTCCAATAAAGTTGATTTTCAACCATCTAAGCAACTAGATGAGCAATTTTGACTTTTAAGGCTTGAAACTTGACATGGTGATCCCTTGAAGCATATAATGAGGTATGATGACCATTGAAGTCTTTGAAGTACATCTTGACTTGAGAGGAGAAGAACCCTAGTTTGGATTGATTGCTTAGGAGAGGGTTTGTATGGTCAACCCTTGTGAAATCCTTGAGTATGGAGTTGTGGATTGTCTTGAGAAGTAGGAGGAAAATTTTTGGGGTATAACAGATACGATATGAAAAAAATCCTCCAACATGCCTCACTTGGGGAAACGTACCTGCAATCAAGGTTGTTTGATTTCATCAACCTCTCTAACAACTGTACTTCCGTCTGATTCAGTCCGAACAACAGCTGCAATTATTCTATCATAACCTTTGTTAATATACTTGAATAAGTACTTGACTGAAGTCCCTTGATTACACCATTCCATATTGATGTGAGCCTGATATTTCTTAAGTAGATATACATTATAAGGAACTACATACCTATTATCAAGAACAATATTCTAGAGGTTGCAAATTCATGTTGTTAAGTAACCTTTGAATCTCTGGCCAACTTGGATTGCAAGTAAAGGTGATGGATAGATCCGGAAATCCAATTTGGCTACAAACTGCCATTCCATCAAAGTATAATTGGTCCATGTATCTCCGACTTCCAACGTATGTTGACTGTAATACCACTTTTTTGCCTTTGTTTTCTCCTTCATTTGAAGATTGTTGGTCTACTCCTGACAAATTGGAGTATCTGGATACTCGTAATTTTTTTTCATGCTTACATATATAATTCAATCTCTGTGACTCCATCATAGTGAATCTATCAACCAAAATTTGCTGAAACAATCTCCTTGACCTGAGCAGTGTGTGCGCTTCACTTTGTTTGGTTTGAATGCGAAAAGCAAGCCATTCTCTAATAGTAAGTTTGTTTATCTTCCCTTTTTTATTGGGAATAGTTTCTCTGTGTAGAACACCAAGTCTAAATCCATCTTCCCCATATGGAAACAAAAGTGGATATTGTAATGCAAGATAGCTCGGATGAAATTCACTTATTCTTTTTAGTCTACCGCTTTGTCTCTCAAGGATAATATCCTTTTTGAGCTTGTATCAACATCACCAACAATAAGCGCAGCAACCTCAGACACAGTAGGTTGGTTGTAAATCCGCCCGTCTTTTGATCTATCAGATATTAAATTCAATTTGAGGTCAGGTACAGGACAATCCTTTAGTCTATTTGCTGCCATTCTAAAAGATTTAGCATGTGTGTTGAATTCATCAAGCATATTTTGTAGACTGCTAACAGTTTCTTCCATAATATTCGGGTTGTTGCTGCATTAGGAAATAAAATAGTTGTTTTGCATAAAAATAGCATAACAAATCTAATGTATGTGTCTTAATTGGCGTAAAAAACATTACCTTATTCCATGCATCTTATGCTGAATCTCATTGTCAGTGTCGTATATATAAAGCTGACCAAATTTCGGTTTTTCTCCATCCAAAGGAATCATGCAACCAATTCTATGGCAAGAATGCCCTTGAATTCTCATGTTAGGTGGTCCATTTCCAGCATTGAATCTATTGTCAATCTTTATTCCAGGAGACGTAAATGCAAACCTTATGTTGTACAGTCTACAATTCTGCTGATAGTTTCTACATAGTACATCGTTTTCATTCGACAAAAGATGCTTGAGAAACGGTGGTGGTGTTCTCAAAAGTGGCAACACAACTTTACCCTTTCCACAACATAATTGGAACTTAGGCACTGCACTATGTTTTCTTTTGTCAATTTTCTCTTGATACCACATTTGTGCTCCACAATGCGTATATTCAATGCAAGGATCACCAATATCTGAATATCCTGTATATATCAAATAGAATGAAACAACATATTATTATAAACACTTGTATATTCATAGCTATTAAATGGTATGACAATGAATATAAGTTGTGGTTTGCGATTAATAACAATTTCGACAATACATGTCATCATTTGTGCAATCAATTGTTGTGACATTTGCATAATGGTCTTCATTGTCGTCCAAAGTTGAACTTGTATCATAATCAGGATTTTCATTTATGAATTCGCATGAACTATCGCTTATAGATTCATCGGTTGAATATTCTGCAAATGATTGGTGATCTACATTCCCTACTTCAGTATTTGTGCACAAATTTGTATTGCGAGAAGATGCATTTCTTTCTTTAATAGTTGAAAAGGTATTGAATAAATTCTTAGTCATAGAATGAATTACAGTTGGATCCATATGTATGTTGGATGAAGATGCATAAAAACTCGGTTGTACATATGAATTATTGTTGTCTTCAATACTTGAGAATGAGGTCATGCCACTTAGAGGTGTATTTGCATCAAAGTTGAGAGGAGAACAAAACGACCTACTCTCACCGCGAATGTTGTGCAGATTACAACGATGCTTGTTATTTTGTGCACTCATATGCTGCATAATTGACCTCCTTTTATGACGTGCTGAAGCAAAGCTTTTTTTGGGGAAATTGTATCAGTAGAAAGGGTTGAGTAGTAGTGGGAAGATGCAGGGTTTGGGGTTGTGCACTAGTTTATTGGAGAATTTCCTTGTTGTTTATGTTGCAAAAAATTAGATTTAAACATATTACATGACTCCAACAGGTTAAAACCAACATTCAAATGCTTTTTCTGTGAATTAAGCATTCCAACTGCTATTCGTGCAGAAACATCTTCACCCCATTGACAACAGCAGAAGTGATAGCATAAGTGATATCAGATAGTGGATTTCATATATGATTTCTGGTTACAGAATTCGAATTACCGAGCTGATGATTGTGTTCAAATCCATTTTCATTAACTCTATTCCTCTTACTTCTCATGTCTTTAAGAATATGCTTCCTCTTTTGTCTTGCCAGTGTTGCAGAATATTTCTTATCTTCAATATGGTTGTTCATAGTTATCAGTAATTATACTTGATAAATTGTAACTCAATATATGTATAACATTATGACTGTAATAGTAATGAATCAATATGGAATTTTTTGCATTTGGAATTCATAACATGTGTTTTTAGAGTTGTAAGTGTACTGAGAAACTACATTTGTACCTTTAATACAACAGAAAATATATTGTATTTCCTTAGTGAAGTTGCTATATTAAATTAAATGTGTTTTATCATTATAGGATATATTACCAAAGCTTGACAATTATCCGTAAAGGGCGAAAAAGTTAATGTGACATCAAGACAACATGTGAACCTTATTAGCTTCAATTATTAGAACACCAAAGATTATTATGTGACATTAAATATTGTTATGTTGGAAACTCAAAAGTAATGTTGGAAACCAAAGGTTAATGTTGTGGTGTTGGATGTTTTTGTAATATGTTTTTTTATTATTAAGTAATTGTTTAATCTATCATGTTTTTATAAAATAATACAGTGTAAAATAGTTTATTTTTGATTTGTTAAAGTAATTTAAGAATGTGAATATTCTTTTTACAATATTTTTTAATTAAAATTTAAAATATATTAATTAACTCAAAATAGTTTATTTCTAATTTTCTAAAGTAATTTAAAAATGTGAATATTCTTTTTACAGAATTTTTTAATTAATTTAACATCATATGTATTATATATTTTGTCTGTATACTAACATATGAAAAAATATATTGATTTTATTTAATAATATAACCCACATTTTATTTAAGAAAATTATTAAATTAAATATTTAATATTAAATGTTAGATTATTACATAATAGATTATTTTGGTGGTTAAAAAAAATAATAAAACTCAAGAAAAAATTGTTAACATATCACGTGATGTAGAATTGCACGTGGTGGAACTCATAAAAGGACTTCCAAATAGATACACTTTTCAATGGATTTAAAATGGAATGATCAGAACCTTTTGTATTCTACATGTCATTTATAGTGTCTTATGTAACAAATGGTAGCTTATTGTGTCAACCTATATAAAACAAAACGCCACATTAACTTCCTAAAAGTTATTGGAACGTATTTCTCAAAAAAGAAATTTCCAAGGAAGAAGACAAAGCTGGGGTGAGTGCGTAAGAAGACAAAACACAATCTAAGGTGGTGTTCTCGCAGGTAAGAAAGAAGTTTTGATACATATGATTCAGCATTTACAGTATGAAGATTTAGGGTTATTTCAAATCTATCTGTGTTTAACGATGTTCATGGTATTATTTTATATTCAAGGGTTTTGTAGGGAGAACTCTGACCGGCGGGCCTCCTCATCCGGAATGGATAAAGCTGGTTATGAAGCAAGTTTGAAGTGAATCTCAGTAGAAGCGTTATATTGCCAAAGAATGGAGAAAACTACATGTTGCTGCAAAAAAGGCAAACGGAGGAGAGGATGGTTCTTCGAGGTAAGCAATTATTTTGGAATGAGTCTGTTGCATGGTGATAGTAACTAAAATTTGATTGCATGTAATTTTTTGATGATTGATTAAGTATCAATAGTGTACCAAAGTATACACGTGAGCAACTCCTAGAGAAATATAATGAGTATGTAGAAAGAGAGGAAGATTATGAGCTGGGGACTGGAAAGGTCAGAAGTTATCTATCTCAGAAAGAATTATTTGAAGTTGCAAAAGAGGAGGGATGGCTTATCGATGGTTCAGATGAGCTTGAAGAAACCAATTTTGTTGTAGACATGGACTTAGTTGACGATGGGGTGGACAGCATAGGAAATAAAAGTCATATTAGTATTTCTTCTGACACTGAATCGTAAGTCATTTCAAGAACTTTTAGGATACATGATTAGAGTTGGACATTTAAGTATGACATTTATCATTTTAAATAATGGTGTATGTTAGTCAGCGATGACAACAATACCTCTGGTGTTGTTGTCCAGCCTACAACCATAGTGGAGAATAATACCAATGCTGGTGTTTTCCAGCCTGCACCCAACAATGAGAACAATACCGATGCTGATGTTGTAAAGCCTGCACCCATAGTGGAGAACAATAGAAATGCTAATGTTATACAGCCTGCACCCAACGATGAGAGTAATTCCAATTCCTTACATGTCCATCCTGCAGATATGCAGCAGATACGTGAATGCAAATGGCATAAAGTTGTTAAGAGCAGTTTGAAGATAAGAACTCAAGTTCTTGTAAGTTCCTTAACAGTTTGCTGATATTATCTTTAAAATGCCTAACAAAGTATTAATAGACATATCTAATTAATTTTCTTGTTGCAACAATTTCCAAAAGAAGTCATAAAGGAGATATTCATGGAGCCAAGGTCATCTATTGATCTATACGATACAGACAGTGGTCTTACATATCCATGTGTTTTCAAGAGTCGGGAAAAAAAACTTGAGAAGTTCTTGTCAAAAGGATGGAATATATTTGCGAAGGATAAAGACTTGTCTGAAGGTGATGTTATCCACTTCAAAGTACAACATCCTCCGGTGGACCGTGTATTGGTTAACGTTGTCAAAGGGCAGCAGTGACAGGGCATCTTCTTGGAAATTAGCTGAAGTATGATGGCAGAAATGGAGCAACTTTTTTTGTATGGGCAATATTTGTTCAAGTGCAATCACATTTGGAAATACTTTGATGTCCATTTCTATTTTGTTATAATTTTTAATATTTGAACGTATTATGTTAGGGGCTCCATGTGCAATTAGTGGTTATCATTTTTTAAATGCAAGATTATGGAAAGACATGTTTTCAGTTTCTGAAAGACTAATATCATGGTTTAAGAAGTTATATTAGTAATCTTTAGATTTTGACATGAAGAAGAAGTGTTCAAATACATATCCTTATGATATTATCAGCCTGCGCCTTTTTACCTATGCATCTATAGAAATTTTCTTGCTTAATAATTAAGTTAGTGTACATAACCTATCATTAAGGACACAATGGCAGTTCCAAGATGTACATTAGTATAAAAAGTTTATTAGCAGCACATTGATTTCTGAGTTACTATAGAAAAGATAATATATTTAAATTAGACATAAAGTACTCAAAAGAATAATATTTGTGTATTGTAAAGACACTAAGTTCACAATAACCAAATACTAAGGTATAACCATACTTTGAAGTGAATTCATACAAA
This sequence comes from Vicia sativa, assembly GCA_021764765.1. NCBI lineage: Eukaryota > Viridiplantae > Streptophyta > Magnoliopsida > Fabales > Fabaceae > Vicia > Vicia sativa. The sequence goes on along the minus strand of CM038792.1, from coordinate 301,952,891 downwards.
AAATAAAATTAAGTAGAAACAATTGTTAAATGGGACTTTGTGTGATTAAATTTTAGTAGAACAATTGTAAAATGTGACATTGTGTGATATAATTTAAGTAGAACAATTGTTAACAAAACTCCATATATGAAAATATTGCGAGGACAACACAATTCATAAGTGAAAACACTATATAATAATTTCATTAGCTCAAAGGTACAAAGAGAAAAACATCTAAATAAATTTTTTTTAAAAAACATTAGGTGCTACAAATTGCCCAAATAGCTAAATGAAATAAAAATGAGATGGTGCTTAACAAAATCATTTCTCCAGCTTGATATCCCTTGTTATCTTGGTAGAGGATAGTTGGCCATTGTCGAGTTCTTCGACTGTTTCAAGAATAGATCTTTTTGACGGAGTAAGTGCAGAGTTGGCAAATGTAGGGTCATAATCTGCAGAAATGGATAAGGGCTCATGCTATGACAATGTTAAAATAATATCAGCATCATACAATATGAAGAAAGTTAGTGTTTAATAGGTTGATTTCTTAATCTTAAAAAAAACGCACTGAGACTGTCTGCAGTTCATCTTGAGACAGTTTTTCTGAGGTGGCCAACTTTGAAGTATGCTGCCAGTTAAAAACAAATGTTAGTAAAATATAATGCACATGGTGTTCATATTGAGAGTAATAAAAAGTAGTACCTCTTCACATTTGAAATTATCCCTTATTTTCTTACGTATCTCTTCGTCTGCTTTAAACCCAATGACAGACAGACTGGCCTTGTTAGGTTGAAAAGCTGCTCTTATAGACAACTCCTTCTTGAGCATCGTATCCAGTTCATAAGGGAATTCAAGGGGATCATAATCTCCAGACTAAATCAACAAAATAATATATGTTAAGTAAATGGTAATCAAATAAGGAACATAAATGACATTTTGATTATACCTTTATCAAATCCATTTTCATCTGAAGAGCGGACTTCCCAATCAACTTTACACAATCAACATCCCAAAATACGAACTTGTATTTTAACTTTCCATCAGAGGCAAACACTTCAAGCTTAAATATATATGATGTGTGATAAAAATACAAATTGTCATCAATGAAGCATTTGGTTATAACCTGATAAACCTTTTATATAATACATAGAAATTACCTTGGGACTGGCTCAAATGAAATGTGTTTGGAATAACACATGAGTTTCCATCCTTTAAAGACATACTTCTGGTACATTCACTACACCCATCATAATACCATCCTGACTGGCCACACTCAAACTTCGCCAGAGTGGCAACAATCACACACGTAGTCTCCTGAAACAGAAATAAGTGGTTTATGTCAATTATTGGATAAGAAATTTGTTTGTCTAATTATGTAATTTTAATAAGTTACAGTTAAAGAGTAACAAACATTTTGCAGAAATGCAATTTCAGAGAGACTCAATATTTCAGCTTTCCAGAGAAATTTATCTAACTCAGAGAAATGAGAGCTTTGAGTCGTGTCAATCTGCATGCTTGAAGATGACAACAATGGCAACTCATTTTTAAGACTATTAAACATAGATCAGGTTCAAACATATCTGTTAGTAATGCATGAATGCTGAAATATATTTACATAAATAAGACATAAATGTTGATACAATGGTCACTTACTTCTCCTTAAGGTTTTTAACCTCCTCAATGCTCACATCATTAATCAACAGTTTTGTGCCGTTCCATGCATTAAATACATTTAACGGATAAATTCCTGAAATGATTACACATATAAATGACAATGCTTAAAGTTGGATCTAATTACAAACAGATACATATGATACCTTGAGGTTCTTTGATCCTTGCATTAATCAGTAGGACAACGATACTACCATCATCCTTATGATTGGTATAATACTCATTAAGTTGCACAATAAATTTTCCCCAAAGAGTACATTGTACATAATGTTTGCTGAGTGACAGAAATAACAAAACAAACATCATCAGTATGTTAGAAATATACAATTCTCAGAATCAATATTAGGTTAATAAAATAAGATCACAGGCACCTCATATCAGTCAAGGTAAATACAATTTGCTTTTGTTGTTATCAGGAATTATTTGGGATTGGGAAATTTCAGTAACTCCTCCAACGATATCTGCAAAACAATTTACCACATAAGTCATGTGTACTGTTGAACGTAAACAATAAAGTGATTTATTCTAAATGTCAAAATGTAACTCACCATACAATACATTAGACCTAAATTTACCCTCAACAATAGCAGCCATTCCATTTAAGTTGAGGTAGTTCACAGGAATGTCATTTAGTTGGAGCTTTTCGACAGAAGTAGATCCATAAAAAAATCAATTTAAACTTATGATCTGTAGATTTGAAGGAGAAATCATTACTGGAAACTTTGAAATTCTGCATAACGTAAGAACATCCAAGCTCAAGCTGCAATTTGAATTTTGGTACCAAATAAGGTGGCACAATCGCCTGAATCAAATCCAACTAAAAAATACAAATATTTTGTAATCAGTAAGGGTATAACAGAACTGTTATAAGCACTGGCATATAAATTTTAGCATACCTTTGAATCAAACAAAATAAGCTCCAAGTGCTCCTTATTCTGAGCACTCGTCACAGACCACAAATGCTTACACCTAACAACAATCTTCCATAAATCTTTGGAATCGTTGATGTTATTGATCGGTTCAATAGGGCGCGCCATGGATGGATATATACTATCTGTAAAAAAATCTGTGAAAAGCAAGTTAAGCAGTATGAAGAAGGATGAATGGATAAAGAATAATAACAGAATAACAAAAGATCGATTGTTCCTTCCAGGTGCGATTTGGATCGAAACAGACATGGATATATGTATGCAGTTAGGGTTAGGCATGATGTAAGTAATGAGATTATAGGAAAATACAAAGTGGCGAAGCATTGAAGGAAGGAAGAAGAACATTTCGCTTCCCATAGCAATTTCAAACTGGATTAAGAGAAAGTTAGTGTTAAGGCATGGGAAAAACAATGGGATGTTGAAGAACGGCGGCTGAAGGACGTATCGGTTTCCTAATTGATTACGTGATTAGTTAGGTTAACAATAGGTTATTATTAGTGTGGGAAAAAAAATGGGGGGAAAAATCTGGGTGTGACACATCAGTCGAATTAATTGTCAAATCAATATGGTGCAAGTATTTTAGAAAGTTACAAAATTATCCTTAAAAATAGACTAAATTAAAATTTACTAATTAGGGTATTATGATAAGTTAATGGTACTTTAATTTTTATAAATTTATAATAGATTTCTATAGCATCAAAGTAATCAAATTGGTCTTTTAAATTTTTTGAGAAATCATACCGAGGTTACATGGACCGTGAAAAATAATTTAAAGGAAACATGTTATTTGATCTAAATTAATGAAAAAAATTGAAAAACTCTTGGAATTTGATACGAAATCCAAACTTAGATGATCCACGATAGCTCCACCAATCGATCTTTTATAATAAAAGTACGTAATTGAGTGGAGAATTGGATTCTTTTGATTCCCATTTTCTCAATCCTCCAATTAGAATTAGAATATTATAATACAATAGACAGAAAATATATGTTAGTCTAGTTAGAATCAACTTAATTTGATGCTAAATTATTGATCCTTAGGTGGAAGGACATCTTGTCAACTTGTTTGAGATACCCCACTAGGAGCATTACAGTTAACTAAGTCTAATACCATAATTTATGCTCACATGCAACCATGCTTTATGTTGCCTCACAAATTGACATCAATGTGTCAAACCATTAATAATTATTTTCCATTACTAAGATTCTTATGTTGTCACAATTTTACAAATCTTATTTCCATTTACATTGTTTATTCATTATTCACATAGTATAGTACCATATAATTTCCTATATAAAGAGTCATTTCTTTACCTTTCAAACTCATTAAACTTTCTTTGTTCTCTCAATTCATCATCCATATTATTCTGAACTTAAAAAAAAAAATAAGAGTGAATTTTTTCATTGTAATAACAATGTCGTCTTCAATTGAATTAGGAATCGATCAATTCTCGGAGGCGAATAATGCAATTCTTATGTCCTTGATGGAAGAAACACATGAATTTAAAGATGAATACTTTGGTGATGATAAACTTGTAAGTATGATTCAATCACTTGAAGCTGAGATAAGTGACACTCAAAATTATGACATGGGAGGATATATGGATGGTCAAGATTGTTCCACTTCGTCATTCATTGATTCTGATCATTGGATTGGTATGGAATTGATCTCTTCCTCGCCGTTTGATGAGATGAATGTTAATGCATGGATTCTTTGTGAATATGAAGATCAAAATTTTATTGATGATTTTCAGATGTGTTGTGGAGTTTTCATGGAACAACAACATAAAGAAACTTATAATTAGTCTTAAGTATCAAATGATGCAATATTTCAAAATTAATTAATTAATAATATTTTTTATTTAGGGAAAAGAGGCAAGGGGAGAGTCCTAGAATACATGTATCAAACATGTTTAATTTCAATCAATTACATTATATGTGAAGTATCTTATTTAATGACTTACTCTTTTTTTTTTATTTCCTCTTTTAGTTTGATCTATGTGCATCAAAGTCATGAGTAAAAGTATATTCTTTTTAGTTTCACATCAAAATATACATTAATATGTAGTAATTCTCTAAAATACATCGGATTTAAAAGAAATTGACAAAGTCCGGTATACTTAAATTGTAATTAATCCCTAATCAAATTAACATTAATAATTTAGAAACGGGAAAATCCACCAAATCCCTGACACGTAGCACTAGATGAATCACTCTTTGTTGAAGTAATCTTCTCCTCACCATTATCCTTGATGGGATATATCTTTGTAAAGGTTAGGTTCAAGACATAAATTGTAGATTTCAGTGGAGCAAGAATCTATATGCAACTCGTATCCTTTGCAACATGAGATATTTCTACATTCAAAGGAAATCTTCAATAAAAGAGAGTACACTAGTGTCATATTCTAATTTTTGACCTAAGATACCATCTCATATCATTCACATGTGTATCATGCATCACTAACAATTTTAACACAAGATAGATTGTGTGTGTGCTCCTCGAGCCAAATTAGGGTTTTAAGTCAAAATCTTTCATCAGTTCAAGATATGATCAAATTAGGGTTTAAGTCTTCACTCACCTTAATTGATCTATCTTCATCGATCATCAACATTTGATCTTCAAATTCTCATCATTTCCTCAAGATCTATCTTGAATAGACCAAATTAGGGTTTTGATCGAGGATGGTGTATCATTGACATTTTGCTCAATGAATGACCTAATTGCTTGGACAATAATCTCAAAATCACCAATTCAATATCTTGACCTAATTTCTTGATTCAAAATGTAACGCCCGTTTTATTTAATATTATATTATATTAATATTTTTGAATTACCATTTGACGATTGTTTTGGCGACGAGAATAATTATATTAATTGATATATCTATTAAACATATTTGGCGACGTTCCGTTCGGTTCGGTAAAATATTATTCGGACCGATATTTAATTCCACGGAATTATTTTAATAAATTGAGTTAATGATATAATTAGAGGTTGTTAGTGTGTTAAGAATAGATAGGGGTGTGGGGAGCAATTTGTTAGAATTGAGTTTCTCACCCTTGGCTAGTATGACAACCATCCTATAAAAACACTTTCTTCTTTTTTTCCCAACATAACACCAAAAAAACAAATATAGAAACTTAGAAGGAAAGAAAGGGTTTTGGTAGAAGAGCAAGAGAAGATCAAGAAGGAGAGCAAGGTTGGGTTTGTAGAATCATCAAGAACAACCAAAGCTTGCAAGGTAAGGGGTTTGATTTCTATCTCATATAGTTAGGGTTTGATAGTTATAGTTTGGATTGGGGAAAAATTGATAGTTGGTTTATAGGGTTTGGTTGGTTGATTGTTGAAATAGTTTAGAAAAGTTGGATTAGGAGTATGGATTATGGGTGTGTTGTTATTAGTATTGTAGTATATGAAGTTATAGAATGAAAATGGAAAAGAAAAACTATAACAGTAAAATATAAAAACTAGAAAGAAGAAAACTGTAGAAACGAAAATGCAGGGAAGAAATGTGGAGGAAAGACGAAGGGGGAGGCGCCCACCTCCATTTGTGGGGCGACCATCCCCCAATGTGAGGCACCCGCCTCCTTCCCATGATCAAGTAAGGGACGTACGTCCCGGTGGGTATGGGTGGAATGGAGAAATTTCTGTTTTTGTTTTTCTGTAAACTGGTTTTCTGTCAATACGTTTTCTGCATAATTTGTTTTAAGAAAGCTTCTGTTTCTTTGATTATCTCCAATTCCACCTAGTAACACTTTATATCACTAAAATATAATTAGGACATAAGTTAGCCGATTTAATTTAGAACTCGATTATGTTCCGATTTTCCGATTTCGGTAAATTCGACGACGGAGCATGTTGCTCCGAATTCAACGAAAATTGACATGCTATCTAAGTTCGACGTGTAGAACGTAGTGGTGAGGTTAGTTTGTCGAAATTACGAGTTTTTGCGAAACGACCCGAAATAGGCCAAATTACGGTTAAATTGAACCGGATTGTGTTTTAGTCAATTTAAGACATGTATGGACAATCCGATTTCGATGTTGATGTTTATAATTAATGCCGGTTATTAAGAATGGTTTTCGCGACGATTATTGGTGTTTTTGGCTATTTTTCCGTTTTTGGAATTTGGTGAATTAATTGATAGTGATGTTGTGTGAATAAATATAATATTTGCGACGGTGTATTTATTAATGAATACTTGTTGATTATGCGATGCGATGATATGTTTATTTGATGTGAATAAATATGGCGATGTGGACTTTATGTCAATTTTGATGAGCGATGATGATGTGTTGTTGTGTGGTCTTTATTATTGAGTCACATACATTGCATAGGCGACGAGGGCTTTTATGCCAGGCGACGAGGGCTTTTATGCCAAGCGACGATGGGCTTTATGCCAAGTGTTCCTAATTATAGACAAAGCGACGGGTACCACATGCATAACATAGTCGTGTCTCATGGAGTCGGTTATGTTTATGTTTGAGTTGTTTAGCATTGGGTTTTAATTGATGAATGATGTTGAATGATATATGATACTTTGTGTTGATGCGAGCTTAGTGATTATGTGACGAAGTAAAGTGTTAATTTATATACTAAATGCTAATTTAAAGTATGTAAGCTTTTAATATATGTTGACATACTCTATGTAACTTATATCATTTATAATTCCAAAACTATTTATATATTCTATCATGCTTTTAATTATATGTTTTGGAGTATCTCACCCTTTACTTGTTTCGCCGTTGCCTATATATTGGTAACGTGCAGGTGATCCCCGAGGATGAGGAGGATTAGCTCGAGTCTCTTTATTTTGTGTCGCTCTGCTCTGGTCGTAGTAACACTCGGGATTTCGGCGACGTTATTATTTTGATAGGATAGTTTTGTATACTATCTTATGATGTTGTAGTTTTATGTAATGATGATAACATGATGTTATGTATATCTTGTGAACACATTCGCTGTGCTGTGAATAGTCATATGTGTATATGATGAATTATGTAAGAATCGGTATATCCGACTTTTGATGTTTATGATGTGCATTATAATGCGAATTGATGAAAGTGCGAATATGTGATGCCTCAATTTTGTTAGATAAAATTTTGAAACTCTGACTTTATTATTAATTACGAGGGGTAGAATTGGGGTGTTACATTAGTGGTATCATAGTAGGTCGGCCTGTCCGGCCAAGTTGTTGAGTTTGTTGTTGTCTAACAATCAAGTATTGTTATTTGTTGATTCTATTTCTTGTTTTGTTGTGAGCAGAAGTTGTTATAGCTGGAAGGAATGTTGGTAGGAATGCTGGTAGGAATGATGAGGCTCTTGCTGCTGCTATGCAGGCAATGGCTCAGGCTTTCCAACACCCTCCGAATGCTGACGAGAACGCTGGGCCTCGTAGTTTGGCGATCTTCCAAAGAGAGAATCCCCCTACTTTCCAAGGAAAGTATGATCCTGAAGGTGCTCTAACTTGGTTGAAGAAGATTGAAAGAATCTTCCGTGTGATGGATTGCACTCTTGTGCAGAAAATCCGTTATGGTACTCATAAGTTAAGTGAAGAGGCTGATGACTGGTGGATTGACACCCGTCAGAGACTTGAGGTTGCTGGTGAGGAAGTGACGTGGGAAGTTTTCTGTAGGGAATTCTTGAGGAAGTATTACCCAGAGGATGTTCGGGGAAAGAAGGAGATAGAGTTCCTTGAGCTGAAGAAAGGGAATATGTCTATCACTGATTATGCTGCGAAGTTTATCGAGCTGGCTAAGTTTTATCCTCACTATGATGGAGAGGGTGCCGAGTTTTCTAAGTGCATTAAATTTGAGAATGGCTTGCGTCCTGAGATTAAGAAAGCGATTGGTTATCAAAAAATTCGTGTCTTTGCAGATTTGATTGATAGCTGTAGAATCTTCGAGGAAGATAGTAATGCACACTATAAGATTATGTCTGATAAGAGGAACAAGGGCCAGCAGAGCCGTGGGAAACCTTATGATATTCCAGCTGGTAAGGGGAAATAGAAAGCGTTTCAAGGGCAGAGGATTAGTAGGGGAGATGCTCCTCTGCTAGTATTGTTTGTTACAAGTGTGGGAAACCTGGCCACAAAAGTAATGTTTGTCGAAGTGATGTGAAGGCTAAGGAGAATGAGGTGAGATGTTTCTGATGTGGTGAAGTGGGTCACGTGACTCGTGATTGCAAGCATAAAGATGTGGTTTGTTTTAATTATGGCGAGGGAGGTCACATTAGTCCTCAATGTAAGAAGCCTAAGAAGACTCAAGGAGCGGGGAAGGTGTTTGCTTTGTCGGGTGCTCCGACGGCAAACGAAGATGGTCTTGTTCGAGGTACTAGTTTCATTAACAACATTCCTCTTATTAATATTATTGATACTGGTGCTACTCACTGTTTTATTGTCGCTGATTGTGTTAAAAGATTGGGTCTCACTTTGTCATCTCTAGATAGAGATATGGTGGTGGAAGTTCCGGCTAAGGGAACGGTTACTACTTCTTTTGTGTGTGCAAATTGCCCTTTATCAATCTTTGATAGAGACTTCGTGGTGGATCTTATTTGTTTACCGCTTGTTGGGTTGGACGTGGTTCTGGGTATGGATTGGTTGAAAGCTAACTATGTCCATATCAATTGCTATGACAACACTGTGAGGTTTTCTTCCTTAGTGGAAGAAGATCAAACTATGATGATGTCGACGAAACAATTGAATGAGTTCATGAAAGATGAAGCATTGGTTTTCTTGTTGATGGCGACTCTTTCTGTGGAGAGTCAATCTGTTATTGCAAACTTTCCGGTGGTGTGCGACTTTCCCGAAGTATTTCCTGATGAGATTCCTAGTGCACCTCCAGAAAGAGAAGTTGAATTTTCTGTGGATCTTGTCCCTGGTACCAGATGTAACACCCCTTCTAATTACCCGCGATTTTATAATTTAATAATTAGAGTATTTATTACATATCAAGAGGCATCACAATTTTTAATATATTTCAAGATTATAACCAAACAGATGTCATGCTTTCACTGAAGGAATTCATTAAATAAATAAACCAAAAGTTATGTTTAACAGCGGAAATAAAACATAACAACTCCACGAATCGCGTTCATAATTATTCCGGACGATAAACCAAACATTAATCAAAACTAATATTTAATATCCAAAACAATCTCAATCAAACGTTTCCCCAGTGTTACATCTACCAGAGCACGACACTGACACGCGGATTAACTAATGACTCGACTCTAGAAGCTATCCTCACTGATTCCAAGCAGCTAATCACTTCAAATCTGAAATCATCAAAGTAATGGGTGAGATTTCTATCCAATATAAAATGCATTATACGTTTTTAAATACAACAGAATAATTGAATACATTAGTCCATTATCCAAACACATGGTCACAGCCAATTCCCAATTTCATCTCACACAATGTACATGTAAATATAACAAACGATGGAAATTGCAACACTGGAAACCATCCTAGCATGTTACAATTCCCATATGCAATGGAGACTCTATGCATGTAGTACCAAAACGTGAACCGAGTTCACCCACTGCTCCGTTTACATGTGGAAAGACAGCGGAAATCCATGATTCGCCCATAACCACTGGGTCAAGAATCTCAATCCATGATTCGCCCATAACCACTGGGTCAAGAATCTAGCCTCACTACCTCTGAATCCTGGTAAGGTTATTGGCTCTGCAAGCTCAATTCCGCACAATGGGAATGAACCATAAACAATGCTTATGCATGCACCATAAAAGAATGCAACATCAATTCAACGGCATATGATCACAACATAATTCCACATAATGCCAACATCAACGAGTATCACATGATAACAACATAATCATGAAATAAATTATCACAAAGCATAACTATGCCAAACGCTTACCCTTCAATTAGTAAGACTATCACCAATATGTACAACAATAACAACTGAGATCAACAATCATCATGAATATACAACATCGACAACAACACATGATATCAATACAATCATGAATAAGCAACAAGGAAAACATCACATAAGCGTCAATCTTCATTCAACTTGTCAAACAATCTTACCATTATATCACATGATCACATCTCAATCCTAATGGATAGTAACGATAAGTATCGTCCTCATTCATTAAATCAAACAATTCATTACCCATTCTCCTTTGTCCTTAACCATCAACGTTTCAAAAATCAGGAACTCGACACTTTTAAAATAATTTTCACAAAAATAATATTTTATTCTTTTTATATGATAGTATTTTTAATTTAAGAAATAATGCCGAAAACGGCACTCGAATCGGAGTTACGATTTGGAAAATATGAATTTTTGAAGTTTTAAGTGTTTTGAAAAATTACAGTGGAACCGGTTCCTACCACAGTACAACCGGTTCCCACTTTTGAAAAAGTCACGCGAATTTTGTATGGGAACCCGGTTCCTACCCTCTGGGAACCGGTTCCTACGCATAAAATGCCGATTTTAATTTACAGGAACTCGGTTCCTTCCAGGGACCGGTTCCCGACCGAGAACAAAATCGCTATTTTGACAGCACTTATGCATTCCTTATCACTTCCAAATTAGAACCATTATACACCAATACAACATCAATACAACATCAAACATCATTGTTTCATCCTTCCTATTGATCGTTCGACACATTAACAGTCTTAAATTCTATAATCCGACACAAAATAGGGTTTAATCCTATAAACCTATAATCACCTAAATCAAATTTCCTAACATACCCAATCATCCGGTTGATTCCCAAAACCCATAAGGCATTAAAATCGAATGAAATCACCCCTTACCTCACAATGATCTTCGATTTCCTCGGCGTTGGCTTTTTCCTCTCTTCTCTTCTCTTCTCCAATTCTACGTGAAATAACTTTTTCCAAAAAAGACCTTCTTTCCTTCTTTTCCTTTTTATAATCCTTGTTATATTCCTTTATTATTTCCAATAAAATACATAAATTAATAATTAGTAAAAGTAGAGTGATTTACTCTTCACACCCACTACTTACTCTTCACACCACCAACCTTTCTTTCTTCAATTAATCCAATTAAATCAAAAAATATTAATACTTAAGTCTTTAATTAAATAAATAATTAAATTTCTTATTATTTAATATTCGAATTAAATCAGGGTGTCACAACTCTCCCCTACTAAAAGAGTTTTCGTCCTCGAAAACATACCTTAGACGAAAAGTTCGGGATACGAGTCCTTCATCTGACTCTCCAGCTCCCAAGTTACATTTCCTTCAGTTGGTCCTCCCCAAGCTACTCTCACCAGTGCTATCTCTTTACCCCGTAATTGCTTCACTTTCCGATCCTCAATTCTCGCAGGTACTGCTTCAACAGTCAGATTATCCCGCACCTGCACATCATCTACCTGAATCTCATGAGACGGATCCGCAATGTACCTCCTCAACTGAGATACATGAAAGACATCATGCAAATTCGCAAGTGACGGCGGTAAAGCAATCTGATAAGCAACTTTCCGAACTCTCTTTGTAATTTGAAATGGACCAATAAAACGCGGAGTCAACTTTCTTGACTTCAAAGCTCGACCAATACCAGTCATCGGAGTAACCCGCATGAACACATGATCTCCTTCACTAAACTCAAGATCTTTCTTCCTCTTATCATGATAACTTTTCTGACGACTCTGAGAAGCCCTCATCTTCTCCTGAATCATCTTGATCTTTTCTGAAGTTTGTTGAACAATCTCAGGTCCAATCACAGCACTTTCTCCAGATTCGTACCAACACAACGGCGTCCGACACCTCCTACCATATAATGCCTCAAACGGAGCCATACCGATGCTCGAATGAAAACTATTGTTGTAGGTAAACTCTATCAACGGTAAGTAGCTATCCCAAGCTCCACCTTTCTCTAACACACAAGCCCTCAACAAATCATCTAACGACTGAATCGTCCTCTCCGTCTGACCATCTGTCTGTGGATGATATGCGGAACTCAATCGTAACTTAGTACCCAAAGCTTCTTGCAGCCCCCGTCCAAAACTTAGACGTAAACCTCGGGTCTCTATCCGACACAATGCTAGACGGAATACCATGCAAACTTACAATCCTCTCAACATACAATTCTGCCAACCTCTCCATCGGATAATCCATTCTTATCGGAATAAAGTGAGCAGACTTTGTCAACCGATCAACGATAACCCAAATAGAATCACAATTCTTCGCTGTCCTCGGCAATCCAGACACAAAATCCATTGAAATGCCATCTCATTTCCACTCCGAAACAAACAACGGTTCCATCAATCCCGACGGCTTCTGATGTTCAATCTTTGATTTCTGACAAACCAAACATGCATACACAAACTCGGCAATTTTCTTTTTCATTCCAGGCCACCAAAATAACTTCCTCAAGTCATGATACATCTTAGTAGCACCAGGATGAATACTCAACCCACTACGATGTCCTTCTTCCAAAATACTTTTTCTAATCTCAACAACATCCGGAACACACACTCTATCACCAAATCTCATAACGCCATTCTCATCAATTCGGAACTCACCTCCTTGACCTTGGTTAATCAATGTCAACTTGTCAACCAAGCCAACATCAGATTTCTGTCCATTTCGAATCTCTTCCAAAATACCACTAGTCAGCTTCAACATGCCCAATTTCACACTATTCGGAGTAGTTTCGCATACTAAACTTAAGTCTCTGAATTGTTCCACTAAATCCAATTCACGAACCATTAACATCGACATATGCAAGGACTTCCTGCTTAATGCATCTGCAACAATGTTTGCCTTACCAGAATGGTAATTCAAACCGAACTCATAATCCTTGAGAAACTCTAACCATCTTCTTTGTCTCATGTTCAACTCTTTCTGATCGAAGAGATATTTCAGACTCTTATGATCACTGAATACCTCAAATCGAGAACCATATAAATAATGCCTCCATAGTTTCAAAACAAACACGACAGCTGCCAACTCCAAATCATGAGTCGGATAATTCCTTTCGTGAATCTTCAACTGTCTTGAAGCATAAGCCACAACCTGCCTATCTTGCATCAAAACACCACCTAAACCTCTCAAAGACGCATCACAATACACCACAAAAGATTCTGCCGGATTCGGCAAAATTAGAATCGGAGCACTAGTCAACCTCCTCTTCAACTCTTGGAATCCTTCCTCACAATCTGTATCCCAAACAAATGCTTGACCTTTTCTAGTCAGCTTAGTCAACGGCAAAGCTAACTTCGAAAATCCCTCAATGAACTTCCTGTAGTAACCTGCAAGACCAAGAAAGCTACGAATCTCTGAAACATTCTTCGGCGCTTCCCACTGAGATACAACTTCTACTTTGGTAGGGTCAACAGCAATACCATTCTTGGAAATCATGTGACCAAGAAAACTCACTTCGCTTAACCAAAACTCGCATTTCGACAGCTTCGCATAAAGTTTCTTTTCCTTCAACAATTCCAATACAATCTTAAGATGCTTTGCATGCTCTTCATCATTCTTTGAATAGATTAAAATGTCGTTAATAAATACCACCACAAACTTGTCAAGATACGGATGGAATATCCTGTTCATATACTCCATAAAAACACCAGGTGCATTAGTAACTCCAAATGGCATAACAGAATATTCATAATGTCCATACCTCATTCTAAATGCAGTCTTCTGAATATCTCCCGCCTTAACACGAATCTGATGGTATCCAGACCTCAGATCAATTTTACTAAATACACAAGCTCCAATCAACTGATCCATCAAATCATCAATCCTCGACAATGGGTACCGATTCTTGATTGTCACTTTATTCAACTGCCTGTAATCAACGCACAGTCTCATTGTACCTTCCTTCTTCTTAACCAACAACACAGGAGCACCCCACAGCGAAACACTTGGACGAATAAACTTCTTCTCAAGTAACTCTTCTAACTGCTTCTTCAACTCAGACAATTCAGATGCCGACATGCGATAAGGCGCCATCGACACCCCGGACTAGTTCCAGGAATCAAATCTATAGCAACTCCACTTCTCTCTCAGGTGGTAGCTCACTAACATCTTCCGGAAACACTTCTGGAAATTCATTCACCACTAGCAATTCATTACTCTCAACCTTTCCTTTCGCTTCCATCGAAGAATACAACATAAACACCACACCATCATTAACAACTACGTAACTTTGATCATCCATCTTAATTCATTGTCCTTATTAGATTCTTCGCCCACTCATATGGTTCACAAGCTTCTACCACACTTCATTCATATTCATCACTTTATGCCCCATTTAGATAGTAAGACAATTGTATACCATCCAATACGATTTCGTCTACTATCAACAAGAGATTAAGGGTGATCAAGTCCTCAATTTGTCAATAGACATCCGATAATCATACTGGAGTATAAACCATCATTACCAACACTTTCTGTTCTCAGAATCGTACTCGCCTTTTTGCACTTCCAACTGTGACTCATGGTCCAAACGATTCCAATAACTCTAACCACACTTGCACTGTCTTCTCAAGCAGTACCTCGTACCAATGACTTACAATCGGAACATATCCGGGAAGCATCTCTTCTCCCCCACTTAGTTTCACACTACTCCTGCAATAATCAATCAGAAAAGTAACAAGCAAGCGGTGTTGTACACTTTCGCGTACAAAGGATAATGACATTAAGACACTGGTCACAACGACCGACCAGGCTCTGATACCACTATTGTAACACCCCTTCTAATTACCCGTGATTTTATAATTTAATAATCAGAGTATTTATTACATATCAAGAGGAATCACAATTTTTAATATATTTCAAGATTATAACCAAACAGATGTCATGCTTTCACTGAAGGAATTCATTAAATAAATAAACCAAAAGTTATGTTTAACAGCGGAAATAAAACATAACAACTCCTGAATACGTCGTTCATAATTATTCCAGGACGATAAACTGAAACATTAATCAAAACTAATATTTAATATCCAAAACAATCTCAATCAAACGTTTCCCCAGTGTTACATCTACCAGAGCACGACACTGACACGCGGATTAACTAATGACTCGACTCTAGAAGCTATCCTCACTGATTCCAAGCAGCTAATCACTTCAAATCTGAAATCATCAAAGTAAGGGTGAGATTTCTATCTAATATAAAATGCATTATACGTTTTTAAATACAACAGAATAATTGAATACATTAGTCCATTATCCAAACACATGGTCACAGCCAATTCACAATTTCATCTCGCACAATGTACATGTAAATATAACAAACGATGGAAATTGCAACACTGGAAACCATCCTAGCATGTTACAATTCCCATATGCAATGCAGACTCTATGCATGTGGTACCAAAACGTGAACCGAGTTCACCCACTGCTCCGTTTACATGTGGAAAGACAGCGGAAATCCATGATTCGCCCATAACCACTGGGTTAAGAATCTCAATCCATGATTCGCCCATAACCACTGGGTCAAGAACCTCACTACCTCTGAATCCTGGTAAGTTTATTGGCTCTGCAAGCTCACTTCTGCACAATGGGAATGAACCATAAACAATGCTTATGCATGCACCATAAAAGCATGCAACATCAATTCAACGACATATGATCACAACATAATTCCACATAATGCCAACATCAACGAGTATCACATGATAACAACATAATCATGAAATAAATTATCACAAAGCATAACTATGCCAAACGCTTACCCTTCAATTAGTAAGACTATCACCAATATGTACAACAATAACAACTGAGATCAACAATCATCATGAATATACAACATCGACAACAACACATGATATCAATACAATCATGAATAAACAACAAGGAAAACATCACATAAGCGTCAATCTTCATTCAACTTGTCAAACAATCTAACCATTATATCACATGATCACATCTCAATCCTAATGGATAGTAGGCACAACGCATAAGTATCAGTCCTCATTCATTAAATCAAACAATTCATAACCCATTCTCCTTTGTCCTTAACCATCAACGTTTCAAAAATCGGGAACTCGACACTTTTAAAATAATTTTCACAAAAATAATATTTTCTTCTTTTTATAAGATAGTATTTTAATTTAAAAATAATGCCCAAAAGCACTCGAATCGAATTACGGTTTGGAAAATATAATTTTGAAGTTTTAAGTGTTTTGAAAAATTACACAGTGGAACCCGGTTCCTACCCTGGTACAACCCGGTTCCCACTTTTTGAAAAGTCACGCCCCTTGAATTTTGTATGGGAACCCGGTTCCTACCCTACTGGGAACCGGTTCCTACGCAAAAAATGCCGATTTTAGTTTACACTGGAACTCGGTTCCTTCCCACCGGTTCCCGACTGAGAACAAAAATCTGCTATTTTGACAGCACTTATGCATTCCTTATCACTTCCAATTATTTCCATACGAGTTGTGACATTAGAGATACCAAATTACAACCATTATACACCAATACAACATCAAACATCATTGTTTCATCCTTCCTATTGATCGTTCGACACATTAACAGTCTTAAATTCTATAATCCGACACAAAATAGGGTTAATCCTATAAACCTATAATCACCTAAATCAAATTTCCTAACATACCCAATCATCCGGTTGATTCCCAAAACCCATAAGGCATTAAAATCGAATGAAATCACCCCTTACCTCACAATGATCTTCGATTTCCTCGGCGTTGGCTTTTTCCTCTCTTCTCTTCTCTTCTCCAATTCTACGTGAAATAACTTTTTCCAAAAAAGACCTTCTTTCCTTCTTTTCCTTTTTATACACCTTGTTATATTTCTTTATTATTTCCAATAAAATACATAAATTAATAATTAGTAAAAGTAGAGTGATTTACTCCTCACACCCACTACTTACTCTTCACACCACCAACCTTTCTTTCTTCAATTAATCCAATTAAATCCAAAAATATTAATACTTAAGTCTTTAATTAAATAAATAATTAAATTCCTTATTATTTAATATTCGAATTAAATCGGGGTGTCACACCAGACCTATCTATATGGCGCCATACAGGATGTCCGCATCTGAGTTAGCAGAATTGAAGAGCCAATTAGAAGATTTGCTCGAGAAGAAGTTTGTTAGACCAAGTGTGTCACCGTGGGGAGCTCCTGTGTTATTGGTGAAGAAGAAATACGGTAGCATGAGACTTTGTATTGATTATCGTCAGTTGAATAAGGTAACTATCAAGAATAGTTATCTACTTCCTAGAATTGATGATTTGATGGACCGGTTGGTTGGTGCTCGCATGTTTAGCAAGATTGATTTGAGATCGGGTTACCATCAAATAAGGGTGAAAGAAGAAGATGTTCAGAAAACTGCTTTCAGGACGAGGTATGGACATTAAGAGTATTCGGTGATGCCTTTCGGTGTCACTAATGCACTGGGAGTATTCATGGAGTACATGAACTGTATTTTCCATCCTTACTTGGATCTTTTCGTGGTTGTTTTCATTGATGATATTCTGGTTTATTCTAAATCGGAAGAAGAGCATGCAGAACATTTACGCATTGTGTTAGAAGTTCTGAAGGAGAAGAAGCTTTATGCTAAGTTGTCAAAGTGTGAGTTCTAGTTAGGTGAAGTGAGCTTTTTGGGGCATGTCATTTTGGGTGATGGCATTGCGGTTGATCCTTCTAAGGTTGATACTGTGTTAAGGTGGGAATCTCCTAAGTCTGTTACTAAGATTAGAAGTTTCTTAGGTTTGGTTGGTTACTACAGAAGGTTCATTGAAAGTTTTTCTAAGTTGGCGCTTCCTTTGACAAAGTTAACTTGTAAAGGAGCTGCTTTTGTGTGGGATGTCAAGTGTGAAGAAAGTTTTGTTGAATTGAAGAAAAGGTTAACAACGGCGCCGATTTTGATTCTACCTAATCCTGAAGAACCGTTTGTTGTTTATTGCGATGCTTCTAAGATGGGTTTAGGTGGCGTGCTTATGAAAAATGGCAAGGTGGTTGCTTATGCTTCTAGGCAATTGAAGATTCACGAGAAGAACTATCCTACTCACGATTTGGAAGTTGTGGCGGTTGTTTTTGTGCTTAAGATTTGGAGGCATTATCTTTATGGTTCTAGATTTGAAGTATTTAGTGACCATAAAAGCTTGAAATACTTGTTCGATCAAAAAGAGCTTAATATGAGGCAAAGGCGGTGGCTTGAATTGTTGAAAGATTATGATTTAGGATTGAATTACCATCCTGGTAAAGCGAATGTGGTGGCCGATGCTTTAAGTCGAAAGACTTTGCATATGTCACTTTTGATGGTGAAAGAGTTGGAAATGATTGAACAATTTAGAGATATGAGTCTTGTGATAGAAGTGACACCGAAGAGTGTTATCTTGGGAGTGTTGAAGATCAATAATGATTTCCTTGATAGCATTAGGGAAGCTCAGAAGCTTGATGTGAAACTTGTTGATTTGTTGGTTAGCCTTGGACAAACTGAAAGTGAAGATTTCAAGTTGGATGCTCAGGGGGTTTTGAGGTTCCGAGATAGGATTTGTATTCCCGATGATGTTGATTTAAAGAGAATGATCTTGGAAGAAAGTCATAGAAGTAATATGACTATTCATCCCGGAGCGACAAAAATGTATCAAGATTTAAGGAAACTATTTTGGTGGTCGGGCATGAAAAGAGAGGTGGCCCAGTTTGTTTATGCTTGTTTGACTTGTCAGAAGTCTAAAGTGGAGCATCAGAAACCTGCAGGGTTGATGCAACCGTTAGAGATCCCAGAATGGAAATGGGATAGCATTTCTATGGATTTTGTAACGGGGTTACCAAATACACCAAGAGGATACGATGCGATTTGGGTGATTGTTGATAGGCTTACAAAGTCAGCTCACTTTATTCCTATTAACATCACTTATCCCGTATCGAAGTTGGCAGAGATTTATACACATGTGATTGTTAGGTTACATGGTATTCCTTTGTGTATTGTTTCGGATAGAGATCCGAGGTTCACTTCTGAATTCTGGAAATGCTTGCAAGAGGCTTTGGGCTCTAAGTTGAGGTTGAGTTCGGCTTATCATCCTCAGACTGATGGTCAGACGGAAAGGACAATTCAATCGTTGGAAGACTTGTCACGAGCTTGTATTCTCGAACATGGTGGTTCATGGGATACATATCTCCCTTTGATTGAGTTTACTTACAATAACAATTTTCATGCTAGTATTGGAATGGCACCGTTTGAGGCGTTGTATGGTCGGTCGGAGGTGTAGAACTCCTTTGTGTTGGTACGAGTCGGGTGAAAGTGTGGTGCTTGGACCCGAATTGGTTAGGGAAACTACCGAGGCGGTGAAGATGATTAGAGAAAAGATGAGAATTTCTCAAAGTCGACAAAAGAGTTATCATGATAAAAGGAGGAAAGACTTGGAATTTCAAGAGGGTGATCATGTGTTTTTGAGAGTTACTCCTATAACCGGCGTTGGGCGAGCATTGAAGTCGAAGAAGCTAACTCCTCGCTTTATTGGTCCTTATCAAATTACTTGTAAAGTGGGAAAAGTGGCTTATCGGGTGGCTTTACCGCCAAATCTTTCGAATTTGCACGATGTATTCCATGTGTCGCAACTTTGGAAGTATGTTCTGGATCCTTCGCATGTGATTTAGATGGATGATATTCAGGTTCGAGAAAATCTTACGGTGGAAACGATGCCTTTGAGAATTGAGGATCGTGAGATAAAGTCTCTTCGTGGCAAAGAGATTTCATTGGTCAAAGTTGTTTGGATAGGAGCAGCTGGTGAAAGCGCGACGTGGGAGTTAGAAAGTAAGATGCGAGATTCCTATCCCAAGCTTTTCGAGTCAGGTAATTTCGAGGACGAAACTTTTTAAGTGGGGGAGAGTTGTAATGCCCGTTTTATTTAATACTATATTAATATTTTTGAATTACCGTTTGACGATTGTTTTGGCGACGAGAATAATTATATTAATTGATATATCTATTAAACATATTTGGCGACGTTCAGTTCGGTAAAATATTATTCGGACTGATATTTAATTCCCCGGAATTATTTTAATAAATTGATTTAATGATATAATTAGAGGTTGTTAGTGTGTTAAGAATAGATAGGGGTGTGGGGAGCAATTTGTTAGAATTGGGTTTTTCACCCTTGGCTAGTATGACAACCATCCTATAAAAACACATTCTTATTTTTTTCCAACATAACACCAAAAACACAAATATAGAAACTTAGAAGGAAAGAAAGGGTTTTGGTAGAAGAGCAAGAGAAGATCAAGAAGGAGAGCAAGGTTGAGTTTGTAGAATCATCAAGAACAATCAAAGCTTGCAAGGTAAGGGGTTTGATTTCTATCTCATATAGTTAGGGTTTGATAGTTATAATTTGGATTAGGGAAAAATTGATAGTTGGTTTATAGGGTTTGGTTGGTTGATTGTTGAAATAGTTTAGAAAAGTTGGATTAGGAGTAGGGATTATGGGTGTGTTGTTATTAGTATTGTAGTATATGAAGTTATAGAATGAAAATGGAAAAGAAAAACTATAACAGTAAAATATAAAAACCAGAAAGAAGAAAACTGTAGAAACGAAAATACAGGGAAAAAGTGTGGAGGAAAGACGAAGGGGGAGGCGCCCACCTCCATGTGTGGGGCGACCGTCCCCCAATGTGAGGCACCCGCCTCCTTCCCATGATCAAGTAAGGGACGTACGTCCCGGTGGGTATGGGTGGAATGGAGAAATTTCTATTTTTGTTTTTCTGTAAACTGGTTTTTTGTCAATGCGTTTTCTGCATAATTTGTTTTAAGAAAGCTTCTGTTTCTTTGATTATCTCCAATTCCACCTAGTAACACTTTATATCACTAAAATATAATTAGGACATAAGTTAGCCGATTTAATTTAGAACTCGATTATGTTCCGATTTTCCGATTTCGGTAAATTCGACGACGGAGCATGTTGCTCCGAATTCAACGAAAATTGACATGCTATCTAAGTTCGACGTGTAGAACGTAGTGGTGAGGTTAGTTTGTCGAAATTACGAGTTTTTGCGAAACGACCCGAAATAGGCCAAATTACGGTTAAATTGAACCGGATTGTGTTTTAGTCAATTTAAGACATGTATGGACAATCCGATTTCGATGTTGATGTTTATAATTAATGCCGGTTATTAAGAATGGTTTTCGCGACGATTATTGGTGTTTTTGGCTATTTTTCCGTTTTTGGAATTTGGTGAATTAATTGATAATGATTTTATGTGAATAAATTTAATGTTTGCGACGTTGTATTTATTAATGAATACTTGTTGATTATGCGATGCGATGATATGTTTATTTGATGTGAATAAATATGGCGATGTGGACTTTATGTCAATTTTGATGAGCGATGATGATGTGTTGTTGTATGGTCTTTATTATTGAGTCACATACATTGCATAGGCGACGAGGGCTTTTATGCCAGGCGACGAGGGCTTATATGCCAAGCGACGATGGGCTTGATGCCAAGTGTTCTTAATTATGGACAAAGCGACGAGTACCAGATGCATAACATAGTCGTGTCTCATGGAGTCGGTTATGTTTATGTTTGAGTTGTTTAGCATTGGGTTTTAATTGATGAATGATGTTGAATTGCGATGATATATGATACTTTGTGTTGATGCGAGCATAGTGATTATGTGACGAAGTAAAGTGTTAATTTATATACTAAATGCTAATTTAAAGTATGTAAGCTTTTAATATATGTTGACATACTCTATGTAACTTATATCATTTATAATTCCAAAACTATTTATATATTCTATCATGCTTTTAATTATATGTTTTGGAGTATCTCACCCTTTACTTGTTTCGCCGTTGCCTATATTTTGGTAACGTGCAGGTGATCCCTGAGGATGAGGAGGATTAGCTCGAGTCTCTTTATTTTGTGTCGCTCTGCTCTAGTCGTAGTAACACTCGGGATTTGGGCGACGTTATTATTTTGATAGGGTAGTTTTGTATACTATCTTATGATGTTGTAGTTTTATGTAATGATGATAACATGATGTTATGTATATCTTGTGAACACATTCGCTGTGCTGTGAATAGTCATATGTGTATATGATGAATTATGTAAGAATCGGTATATCCGACTTTTGATGTTTATGATGTGCATTATAATGCGAATTGATGAAAGTGCGAATATGTGATGCCTCAATTTTGTTAGATAAAATTTTGAAACTCTGATTTTATTATTAATTACGAGGGGTAGAATTGGGGAGTTACACAAAACATCTCAAATGTCATGGTTGATCATCAGAGAAATTCTAAATCATTTGACAAAAAGTCAACTGTCCAGATTAGTCAAACTTTGACCTTTGATCAAATTTTTTCAATCATCAAATCATTTCAAATTTTTCATCATGATCATAAAAAATTAAAATGTGTGAAAAAGTTAACAAAAAATCAAAACTTAAAATTTTTCCAACACTTTTTAAGTGTTTTTATCACTTTTTTCATCATTTTCATGGCCAATTTTCACCTAGATCAATTTTGATTCAAGGAAAACTCAAAACATGAAAGTTGTAGGTATTGTTCCAAGATTTCAAAAATATCCAAGAACTTGAAAAAACATTTTGTGTAGCTAGGGTTTTGAAATTGAAACTTAGAGGTCCATAACCATAATTTACAAGTCATTTTTCAAGTTTTTCAAGTCATTTTTGCAACTTTTCTCTTCTAGAAGCATTGTCACCATAAGAGATAGGTTTTGGCTCAAAATATATGATGAGTATGATTGATAGGAGGATAATAACACTTGAGATTTTTAACCATGGTTTGGAAATTAACCATGTGCATTTATGGAAAATATTTCATTCTTACCTCTTAAGCCAACTTGCACAAATACTCTAATCTTATATTGCCTTGATCTCCAAACCTCTTGGCCTATAAATAGAGGCCTTTCCTCATTTGGAAATCACACCAAAAACAACCATAAACTTTTTTTCTCATTCTTTCTTAAATTGCAAGTTTTCTCATTTTCAAAGAGGTTAGAATTCTAACTTCCAATTCTTGCAAGTTCTAACCAAAGGTGTCATTCAAACCACTTCTAAACATCATTTAGAAGTTGTTTGAATCTTCAATCCATCACAAATAAGCCAAAAGTCCGTTTCCTCACAAAAGCTCCATGTGTGCAAGTTTTGAGCCTTAACTTGCAAACTTGAAATCCACTCGCGTGTTTCCTCTTTTAATCATTCAAACACCTTCCATACATCATATAGAAATGATCCAAACCCTTAATCCAATTTTGTAACAACTCCATCATCATCTTCCACTCAAAAACCATTCACTTGCAGTTTGAGTCGGGTAGAAGGATTCAACCAGTTTCAAAGTAAACTAAAGGTTGGAACACACTCACGAAGTTTGATGCAAGAGGTAAGTATTTCGAAACTTAATTCTCTTATACAAGCATCTTTAACATCATTTTAATAGTTATAAATGTAGATATCATATTGCTCAAGCTTTCCGAATCCTCAATTTCACTTAAAATCAACTATGCCCATAGATTAGTTGAATTTTGCAGTTAGGTTTTAATTGGTACTTTCTGGATATTCTCTTTAATCTTTGAGTCTTAGCTTGAATAAATTGCATGGTTTAAATTGTGGTGAAATTCTGAGAAATTTAGCATTTTACATTTTTCAAATTGATCAAGAATCAAAGAAATTCAAATTTGGCTATGGAGTTTGTCACAATGAGGAAGATGAAGGCCATGGCGCCATCTGCCCCATTTTTGAATTCACGTTATATATATACACACACACACCAAAGCCATTTTCACAAACTTATTTTCAAATATAATTAATTCAAGGTGATCAAATGACATGCCACACACATGGCTTAGTGGTAAATATTTTCACTTCCAAGCCTAAGGTCATGAGTTCAACACACCTTAGGACCAAAATCAAATATTTATCACTTTTTTTCTTCATACTTTTATAAAACTTCAAAATTTTCAAAAACCAATCAAAGCTTCTCATTTTGAGATGACTTTTTGCACACTTGTCATTTAATATATTATTTTATGATTATGTTAAAAACTTCCAAAAAATATTTTCTTTTGATAAATTTTTATTAGGTTAAAAATAGACTTTTTTAAATGCTTTAAAAAATGTTTTCTTCTTGATTTTCAAACCTAATCTTTTTTCAAAACCTCTTGTGAATACCTTTCACTTTTCAAACCTTTTCAAAACTTTCAGAAACATTATAATTAACTTACACACCTTTTTTCCATGATCGATTCGATTAATCTTTGAAAATACAAACTGAACTAGGTTTTTCCTCGATAATCTTTTGAACTCAAAATCAAATTGATCATGGGCCTCCTTTATGGTGTAAGTCCCCCCAACCCTCCTATGTGCATACTTAGTTTCCTTGTACATATCAACCATTTTTGTGTACATATTAAATTCCTTGTACATATTCAACTGTTTTTTGCAAATATTCAAGTATAAACTAGTATTGTTCACTACTTTTATTCCGCTTGTTTATACATCAATTCCATTGGTATTAAGAGG
Organism: Vicia sativa; assembly: GCA_021764765.1. Classification (NCBI taxonomy): domain Eukaryota; kingdom Viridiplantae; phylum Streptophyta; class Magnoliopsida; order Fabales; family Fabaceae; genus Vicia; species Vicia sativa. The sequence goes on along the minus strand of CM038792.1, from coordinate 301,927,843 downwards.
AGCATTATTCTCGGTGAAACTGCTATTATTCTAGTGGGCCTCCCTTAAGGTGTAAGTGTCACTCCCTTGTATATATCCAAGTATACTATCTTATCCACTTGTTTTAAACACTTGTTTATATATTTTCTTTCACACTCCTTTGTATATATCCAAGTGACACTAGCTTTAATTGCTTGTTTTAAATACTTGTTTATATATTTCCTTCATAAACTTCTATGAATACACACACACATTTTGTCATATATATACTTGTTCATATACTTGTTCAAATTTATTTATGTCATTACAACTAGTATAACAACTAGGTTCCCCATAGCCTCCTCTTAGGCTTCGTACAAAAGAACTCACTTATTGAGTTAGCCTCCTCTTGGGCTTCGTACAAAAGAACTCCCCTGTTGAGTTAGCCTCCTCTTGGGCTTCGTACAAAAGAACTCCCTCATTGATTTTAGCCTTCTCTTGGGCATCATACAAGAAAGAGATATGGAAATCTCTAACAGCCTCCTATTGGACTTCCAATACAAAGAATCACCTTCGCTAGGATAGAACCCTAAGAGTATGGTTTCCTGGTGAAATCACTCTTAAAGCCAAGCCAGACATACCCTATAGCCTCCTCTTGGGCTTCATACAAGGACCCTCGATGTCCCTCAAAAAGCATCATATTGGGCTCACAATACAAGGACCCTCGATGTCCCTCGGATAGCCTCCTCTTGGGCTTACAATACAAGGACCCACAGGCTTCTTAAAAGCATCCCTCTAATCAATAACAAACATTTCTCCTAAGAGATAAGACATGAATCATCTCTATGGAAGAAGTATATCATCTATAGAATCACATATAAATCAAACATTTTTCAAAACAAATACTTTTTCAAACAAAACATATTTCTTAACTGTAAGTGGCAACACTTGTACACTCAAGCAAAACACCCAATGCTTACAATGAAATATTCAAACATTTTTCAAACATCTTTCTTAACTTGTAAGTGGTAACGCTTGTACACTCAAGCAAAACGCCCAATGCTTACAATGAAAGATTTAAACAACCAAATTTTCAAAAATGTATGTGATGAAATAGATTAGATACATTTTTCATTAAGATGACACTTGTCGTTGTCTCTTAATTTTCGCTTCCACTAGCACATAAGTGGGAACTACGATTGCTCTTACTGTCTCAACCTCATTTTTAGAATACGTAGGCACAAGGTCTCACCCTTGGCGAGCATATTTCTTCCTCCCTCAAACCAAACCAACCATAGTTTCTCTTAGATCCGAGCTACAGATGCTCTAATTCCCACTAGGGGATATGTATGCAGAGGATCCCAATGATATTTGTGAGCATAATAATAATAATAAACAAACTTAGGCTCCTGCCTAACCTACCTTTCTTAAATCCCAAAGGAGAAACTTTCCCGAAATAGCATAGCAAATAAAACATACAAAAATGCATAAAAAAGTTCCTATTGAAAACTATGGATATATAGGATTCTAATACCTTCCCTTTATATAACCAACCCTCGTACCCTGGTCTCTCCCCAATACGCTGCGTCTAGTTCACGCTAGTCGCATCACATATCTTATTTAGGGTATTTTAGCTTTCCTACTTTCCATTTTCTTTCTTGTTTGGAAACAATAAATCTTGGTGCTCGCGACATATTTTAAACAAAAAAAAATAAAAGAGTAAATCATTTTGAGCCGGAGATTCAAATTCCGATTTTATTCCCTTGTTCATCACTTTTTACCGAACAGAAAAATGGCGACTCTGCTGGGGAGCGCCAAGCTTTATTTGTTTTTAAAGAAAAAAGGTTTAAGCTTCATTTATGCATATGTTTGTTTTTCTTTATTGTGTGTTTTGTTCCGTTACTCGCGATTTCATCTGATGTAAAAAAATCCTAACCCGAATTTAAGAAACAATTTTAAGAATTAGGTGGGGGTATAGTCATATTAACTTACGAGGAGTCTCAGTCCTTAATAAGTTAATTTGAGATCCCTCTCTCATTGGAGTTTTTCTTGGGGGTAATTGTGTTTAGCAAGTTATTTGTGAAGACATTTTTTCTTTTCAAGCAAATCAGCGAAGTTGAGTTGGCTGTAGAACCCATAACCCATTCTAGCCATTTAGGATGTAGTGCAGAAACTATTCAGGTATAGACTTGTATTAGTTGTCATGCGAGACTACGATCATGCAAGTTTCTCTTAAAAAATATTATTGGACTACGAGTTAGTTGTTTAAACCGATAATATTTCAAAGAGAACCGTTTACCCTGTATTATCAATAAAACATGTTTTACAGGTGATTAAGCCCATAGAACTTACCCACGTTTGGTTCTTATCGTTGGCCTCATGCTCGTGACTTCAAACGCTTGAACGTGTGTATAACCACTAACCATGTTTATATCTTTGTGGAATTCATGCATTCATTCAGTCAAAAACCTCAATTTCTCAATTTCTTTCCATTAAAATTTCCAAAGAATTTAGAGAATTTTTATTTGCAAACATTTTAAGTTAGAGGGACGAATGTAAGAAGAAGAAATACCATGAGATATGGTTTTAGATTTCCTAATGTGAAAAAGTTAAAAGAGTTATCATCCTTGATAGAAGATCCCTCGGATTTCAGAAAATGCTATGGAACTCTTTTAACTATCTTGAACACTAACGTTGATGAAGGACTTCTTAAAACCTTGGTTCAATTTTACGATCCAGTCTATCGTTGTTTCACTTTTCCTGATTATCAGTTGATGACTACTTTGGAAGAGTATGCAAATATTTTAGGTATCCTAGTGTCTTACAAAGTGCCTTTCAATAGTCTGGAAGCTATTCCGAAGCCACAAGTCATTGCAGCGATGACTCATTTAAGGAAATCTGAGATAGACAGAAACTTGACTACCAAAGGAAATCTCTTAAGACTAACTTCAAAATTTCTAATGGAGAAAGCTTTTAGTTTTTCCGAAGCCGGTAATATGGTAGCTTTTGAAGCTATTTTAGCTTTTCTCATTTATGGGTTGGTTTTGTTTCCCAAAGCCAAATATTTTGTTGATATCAACGCCATAATGATCTTTTTGATTGGAAATCATGTTCCCACTTTGCTTGGTGATACGTATTTCTCTATTCATTATAGGAATCGTCAAGGAGATGGAATTATTGTATGTTGCGTACCTTTGTTGTTCAAATGGATTGTTTCACACTTGCCTAAGTCTCATATCTTCAAAGAAAACAAAACTGGTTGACATTGGCCTCGAAGACTCATGTCTCTTACTAATGACCATATTCATTGGTATACCTTGGCCTACAATGATATGGAAATCATTGAAAGTTGTGGAGAGTTTGCCAACGTACCTCTCATTGGTACACAAGAAAGAATTAACTATAACCCATTCTTAGCAAGACGTCAACTTGGGTATGCAAACTCGTGTAAACCCCTTGGTCTTACAGTAGAGGGTTACTTTTATCAGGAAGGGGAAGATTCCCAAGGTTTAAAAGTTAGAATGATAAGAGCTTGGCACCATATTCGAAGGAAAGAAAAAGGTGATGTAAGGAATTGTGTAGCCATGGAAATCTACACTTGTTGGGTAAAGAAAAGAGCGAAGAAATTCCAAATAACTTATGCTTATGAAGAACCCATGTTCCCAGTGGCATCTAAATCGACCACCATTCCATTGAAACTATGGGAGAATACCAAAAAGCTTTTCCTAATATGAGGCTACAAAAAAATGCTTGGGAAGACAAATTTCTTAAGGATGACTTTGAGAATGTGAAGCTTAAGAAACATGTCAAAGATCATAAAAAAATGCTCTACTTTCAAGATGGATAGCTCATGGAGAAAGATGAGAAAATTTGTCGAAAGGATGACGCGATCAAGAAATACATCAAAGAAAGAAAAAGAAAGCTTGAAGAATTGACAAATGGTACTCCTGTTCCTGACGAATGGAAGAAAGTTGTTAACAAGATAAAAGCCGAGAAAGCTGAATTGAAAGCTTACTATGGGAAAGAGATCTTGAAGATGAAGCTGCATCAACCATTTGGTTCTTCATCTTGGATACAACAAGGATCCTCGTGGACGTATGAAAGATATCCAAGAACAGTTCAATAAAATGCAGTTAGAGATTAAAACTATCCGTGGAAAGGATTTGTTTGGGAAAAATGCCCACGATCTGTGTCTGGTTCCCAGTGTGAGAATACCAGCCAAGTTCAAAGTCCCAGACTTTGAGAAGTACATAGGTAACTCTTGCCCACAAAGCCATCTTGTGATGTATGTTAGGAAGATGTCTACTCACAATGATAATCATCAATTGCTCATTCACTACTTTCAAGACAGCCTTATTGGCGCCACTCTAAAGTGGTACAAGGGATTGGACAGTACTAACATTCAAACTTTCAAGGACCTAGGAGAAGATTTTGTTCGAAAATATAAGTACAACTTGGACATGGCTCCAGATCGAGACTAACTCAGAGCAATGTCTCAAAAAGATAAAAAGACTTTCAAAGAGTATGCCCAACGATGGAGGGAAATTGATGCCCAAATAAATCAAGCATTGGAAGAGAAAGAAATGACCAAGATCTTCTTAAATACTCTTGGCCCTTGTTACTACGAATGCATGTTCGCTAGTGCTCCAAATGATTTCACTGAAATGGTAAACATGGGGATGCAATTGGAAGAATGAGTCTGAGAAGGACGCCTAACCAAAGAAGTTGGATCTTCAAGCGAAACCAAGAAATTTGGAAGTGGTTTTCTAAAGAAGAAAGAACAAGATGTTAGAATGGTGTCCCAAGGGATACCAAGAAGAAACATTAATCACCGACAACAAGTAGCCGTTATCACACTAGTTGTTAGTTCAACTTCAAACACGAGATTTACCCTACAATTTCAACAACAAAATCAGCAGCCTCGACAACAGGCTCAACCATTCAACAATAATCAGAATCGTGCTCCTAGACTTTTACAGTTTGACCCAATTCAAATGTCTTACACAAAATTATATTATGCTTTAACCGAGAGGAATCTTGTTCAAACTAGAGCACCACCGCCAATGCCCAATAAGTTACCTTGGTGGTACAAAGCTGATGTGTTTTGTCCTTTTCACCAAGGGGCGCCTAGCCATGATCTGGAACATTGCATAGCCTTGAAAGCTAAAGTTCAAAGACTGGTTAGAGCTAACCTTCTTTATTTTAAGGATATGGATCCGAACGTACAAGCTATTCCGCTGCCTAATCATGGAGGGCACGCTGTGAACATGGTGTATGGATGTCCTGGTCAATATCAAGTCTTCGACATAAACTTGGTAAGAGCAGATTTAGTACAAATGCATGCCACATTCTGCGTAATGGGTGGTTTTGCTCGACACAACTACGGATCTTGTAGAATTTATTCTAGAGATTCTCGTTGGTGTTCTACTATGAAAACAAATCTTCAGCGACTAATGGATAATGGCTACATTCGAATCCTCAGAAATAGGAATGAGAATGAGGTGAATACGATAGGATGTTATCCACATGAGCTTTTAGTCTCAGATATCAACTCGGTAATTCCTAAAGTTCCTCATTTCAATATGCCTGAGCGCATAGAGATCAAATACAACAATCCAAGGGTTCATGTTTCTCCTTTGATCATCTGTCTACCTGGACATGTTCCTTATGACTCTGACAAAGCAGCTCCTTACCAATACAATGCAACAATGATGGAAAATGGGAAAGAAGTCCCCATACCCACTCTTTCATCCGTAGTTAACATTGCCGAAGTAAGTCGAGTAACTAGGAATGGGCGTGTGCATACCCCGTTGCCACCAAAGCAGCCTATCGCTCCTATAGCTAGGCAAAGTCCTGTTGATGTACCCATTGTGAATCCTGTAGGAATTCCTGTTGGTAATCCAGACTTAAACACTGGTCCGTCTGATGGAACCAATATCAATCCAGACTTTGATGAAATTCTAAAGCTAATAAAGAAGAGTGAGTACAAAGTTGCAGATCAACTGATGCAAACTCCTTCCAAAATCTCAATACTCTCCTTGCTCTTAAACTCTGAAGCCCATCGAGAGGCCCTGATGAGAGTTTTGGATCAAGCCTTCATAGATCACGATGTAACTATCAATCAATTTGGTGGAATCGTAGCCAACATAACATCTTGCAACATTTTGAGCTTTAGTGATGAAGACATCCCTGAAGAGGGTAGGTATCACAATTTCGCTCTGCATATCTCTATGAACTTCCAATCAGACTCTTTGTCCAACGTGCTAGTGGAAACTGGCTCTTCCTTAAGAGGGTCATGAGTTCAAAACACCTTAGGACCAAAATCAAATTTTTATCACTTGTTTTCTTCATATTTTTATCAAACTTCAACATTTTCAAAAACCAATCAAAACTTCTCATTTTGAGATGATTTTTTGCACACTTGTCATTTAATATATTATTTTATGATTATATAAAAAAATTCCAAAAAATATTTTCTTTTGATATATTTTTATTAGGTTAGAAATAGACATTTTAAGTGTTTTTAAATGCTTTCAAAAATGTTTTCTTCTTGATTTTCAAACCTAATCTTTTTCAAAACCTCTTGTGAATACCTTTAACTTTTTAAACCTTTTCAAAACTTTCAAAAACATTATAATTAACTTACGCACCTTTTTTCCATGATCGATTCGATTAATCTTTGAAAATACAAACCGAACTAGGTTTTTCTCCTCTAAAATCTTTTGAACTCAAAATCAAATTGATCATGGGCCTCCTTTACGGTGTAAGTCCCAACCCTCCTATGTACATACTTAGTTTCCTTGTACATATCAACCATTTTTGTGTACATATTAAATTCCTTGTACATATTCAAGTGTTTTTTTTGCAAATATTCAAGTATAAGCTAGTATTGTTCACTACTTTTATTCCGCTTGTTTATACACCAATTTCACTGGTATTAAGAGAAGCATTATTCTCGATGAAACTGCTCTTATTCCAGTGGGTCTCCCTTAACGTGTAAGTCCCACTCCCTTGTATATATCCAAGTATACTAGCTTATCCTCTTGTTTTAAACACTTGCTTATATATTTGCTTTCACGCTCCTTTGTATATATCCAAGTTACACTAGTTTTAAATGCTTGTTTTAAACACTTATTTATATATATTTCCTTCATAAACTCCTATGAATGCACACACACACTTTGTCATATATATACTTGTTCATATACTTGTTCGTGTTTATTTATGTCATTACAAATAGTATAACAGCTAGGTTCCCTATAGCCTCCTGTTAGGCTTCGTTCAAAAGAACTCACTTGTTGAGTTAGCCTTCTCTTGGGCTTTGTAAAAAAGAACTCCCTTGTTGAGTTAGCCTCCTCTTGGGATTCGTACAAAGGAAATCCTTGTTGAGTTTAGCCTTCTCTTTGGCATCATACAAGAAAGAGATATGGAAATCTCTAACATCCTCCTATTGGCTTCATAAAAGGACCCTCGATGTCCCTCGGAAAGCCAGTGAAATCATTGTTAAAGCCAAGCTATCTATACCCTATAACCTCCTCTTGGGTTTTATACAAGGACCCTCGATGTCCCTCGGAAAGCCTCTTCTTGGGATCACAATACAAGGACCCTCGATGTCCCTCGAATAGCCTCCTCTCGGGCTTACAATAAAAGGACCCACAGACTTCTGAAAAGCATCCCCCTAATCAATAACAAACATTTCTCCTAAGAGATAAGATATGAATCATCTCTATGGAAGAAGTATCTCATCTATAGCATCACATACAAATCCAGCATTTTTCAAATCAAACATTTTTCAAAACAAACACTTTTTCAAACAAAACATCTTTCTTAACTGTAAGTGGCAACGCTTGTACACTCAAGCAAAACGCTCAATGCTTACAATGAAAGATTAAAACGTTTTTCAAACATCTTTCTTAACTTGTAAGTGGTAATGCTTGTACACTCAAGCAAAACACGCAATGCTTAAAATGAAAGATTTAAACAATCAAATTTTCAAAAAAGTATGTGATGAAATAGATTAGATACATTTTTCATTAAGATGACACTTGTTGTTGTCTCTTAATTTTCGCTTCCACTAGCACATAAGTGGGAACTACGATTGTTATGACTTTCTCAACCTCCTTTTGAGAATACGTAGGCACAAGGTATCACCCTTGGCGAGCATATTTATTTCTCCCTCAAACCAAACAAACCATAGTTTCCCTTAGATACGAGCTACAGATGCTCTGATTCCCTCTAGGGGATATTTATGTAGAGGTTCCTAATGATATTTGCGAGCATAATAATAATAAACAAACTTAGGTTCCTGCCTAACCTCCCTTTCTTAAATCCCAAAGGAGAAAATTTCCCGAAATAGCATAGCAAATAAAACACACAAAAATGCATAAAAAAGTTCCTATAGAAAACTATAGATATATATATATATATATATGGTGCTAATATATATATGGTGCTAACTATAGATATATATATAAAAAAGTCTCTCCCCAATGCGTTGCATATAGTTCACGCTAGTCGCATCGCATATCTTATTTAGGGTATTTCAGCTTTCCCTTTTTCCATTTTGTTTCTTGTTTGGAAACAATAAAGCTTGGTGCTCACGACATATTTTAAACAAAAAAATCAAAAGAGTAAATCATTTTGAGTCGGAGATTCGAATTCCGGTTCAATTCCCTCATTCGTCACTTTTTACCGCAAACAGCTACTATCAAAATGTGATTTGATAGTAGGAATTTTTCATTTTACCAACACGCTAATTTGTTGGGGACAAACCATTTGTTCCTCTAAAATCTTAAAGTTATATACAGTTCAAATATACTTTGGAGTTGAAGCTCTTTCTTTCTTCCTTAGACAATTGTACCGCTGTTGCCTCTCTTCAACGAAACACTTCTACCTACATGCGAGACTCTTACCCGCTGTCATACCCCCAAAATTTTCCCTCCTACTTCTCAAGACATTTCACATATCCATACTCAAGGATTTCACAAGGGTTGACCAGACAAACCCTCTCCTAAGCAATCAACCCAAACTAGGGTTTGGCTATCCTCAAGCCAGGGTGAGCCTCCAACACTTCAAGTGTTCATCATGCCTCATCATATGCTTCAAAGAATCTCCATGTCAAGTTTCAAGCCTTACAAGTCAAGTTTCCTCAAACAATTGCTCAGATGGTTGAAAATCAGTTGTATTGGACAAAAAGTCAAATGTAGTCAACATACAGTCAAACTTCATAATTTTTGGTCAGCATCCATATTTTGAAGTAACATTCATCATTTGATCAAGGGTTGATCATGATTCATCAAGAAAACTCAGGATTTTATCAAAAGTCAAACTTTCCAAATTAGGGTTTTCTAGAGAAAAGTCAACTGAACTTTGACTGAGCATAACTTTCTCATACTTTATCAGATATTTTTCCACCACCTCTCATTTTGAAGAGAATTCAATTCTCTACAACTTCATGTCTCACAAGCATGGTCAGAAAATGCTTCATTTTGAAGATATGGATCAAAACATTACAGGTACTTTTCAAAGTCAACAAAAAGTCAACTTTTTGTAAAGAAGTGTTATTGAGCATGGAAACTCCAATTGAGATTAAACCAAAGACTTTGTTTAGAGGACATCTAGAGCTTTCTAAAAAGTCCAAGAACACTCAAAAATGTTAAAAATTGAGCAAGATACACCTTGTACAAGTTGGGCATTTTTGAAGAATTGCACAAAGATAAATACTTGTCAAAATCCAAAATTTTGCAAATGGGCCTAACTTTTCTTGGTTCAAACTTATTCCTCGGCTAATTTCGAACCTCCAAGCCCAAGGCCACGAATTTTATCTTTATTTTTCTATTTAATTTGGATTTTAATCTTTTAAAAGCCAATTAAATTAAAATAAAAGGTAGAAAATCAAAATTAAATGCAAATTGGATTTCTCTCTCATTCTTGAGGTCCAAGCAACTCATAAAAGCTGGCAATTTCGAAATTAACATTGATTGGCAAGAGAATTGATGAAAATTGGATCAAAAAGGAAAGATTTGGTTTTATACCAAATCAAATTTGTTTACATTGATTGATTCATTATTTGCTCTTGATTTCTGACCTATATCCATCTACTATATATACACAATGCCTACACATGAAAAAAGAACAGAAAAATTGCCTCAAAGAACCCTATTCATACTCAAAGAAATCATGTTCTTCAAGCAAGTGGCAGCCCTAGTTTCAGCCTGTTTCAATCGATTTCAAGCATTCCATTGCATTCCTGGAGGTCTCTTGAATCGATCCAGACCCTTACAAATCACAAAACCATCAAGAATTGAGAATTCCCGATTTCGGTTTGTCCTCTCTTTTTCAAATTCGATTTTTATCATTCTTGCATAATTAACCTATTTTGATTGTTTGTTCATGCTTAGAATCATGTTTGCAAGCTATCTGGGTGGTTCAATTGAATTTTAGGCGCCTGGATCGAGTTATGCCATAGCTAGAGTTTCCTGCTTCGTTTTGGGGCTTCCTAAAATACGTAAAATTGGACAAAACCAGGACCACCATCAGGTTTAGAATGATGTTTGCAATCGATTCATGTATCCATAACTAATTTATATTGCCTGTATGAGATTTTTGAAATTTGCAGGGGCTATAGCGTCGAACCAAGCCGATGCTAACCGTTTGAAAATTCAAATGAAGAAGATGAAGATCTTCGCGCGTAATCTGGGCATCAAAATTCAAATTCTTTTAACTTGTTTTTGTTTCATATTGCTAACACGTATACACTCCAGCTCAGTTGGTCAAGGCGCGCGCGTGTGAGGGCATGGTCCCTGGTTCAATCCCTGGCAATGGCAAATATTTTTTATCACTTTGAAAAGCACTTTTCTTATTTTTCTTTTAATATTTTCCATGCAATTTAATTTATCTTTAAATATTTTTCTCATGCATTTAAAAATCACCAAAAACATTTTCCTTTTGCATTTTAATCAGAAAAATACTTATTTAATTTTTGACATTAAAATTAATATTTTTGCATGCATATTTTAATTAATTGCTAATTAACCATTAAATTGACTTTTAATTGCTTTTAATTATCGAAATCAATTCAGAAAATTACCAAAAAATTATCTTATCATCTTGTTGTCATCATTAATCTAAAATATTTTTCCTCATTCAAAAATCATGTTTTTACTAACATTTTTCCCTTATGCAATTTTCTCATATTTTCCGATTATGTATCTGCTTACAGGTTGTAACGTTTTGGACGATTTTTCTCGCTTTTCTTTTCAATATTATGTAACTGCCTATGGGATGTAATAGTTTAATTAGGATTTTTACTTTCCGCACTCCTATTATGTAACTGCCCCAAAGCCATGTAATAGCGTAGGACTTTATTTTTCTGCACCCTATAAACTGCTAGTAACTAGGCGTGTATGGCAAGATAAAAACGGACATAGATCACTTATAATTTGCAAGATAACATATCTGAATTGACACACTCTTTTCACACATGCACCCCTTAGGGTAATTCTCTCTCGTTGCCTTTCGATACAGATGGTCAAGTCCCTCGAACGTAGAGGTATCCTAGCACCGTTGCCTACAAACATATCATCATAGTCCCTTCGATACAAAGATCATAGACCCACGATGTCGCCTACGAATACATGATCTCGTCCCTCGATTGTTGCCTATGAAAAGTGATGATCGTCCCTTCGAATGTGCTAGGATACTTCCTACAAGTTGCGTTCTATGACCATCCGATGTCCCTTCGAATGTCCCTTTACATCCAACGAATAGGGTTACCTACCAACTAATAGGTAATAAGACAACACGAAAACGACCATTCTGAGTAGGTAATAAGACTTATAGTTGCTTGCTCTATCAAAATACTTTTCACACCACACACTTTTGTCAAAGTTCAAACTCTTTTTCAAAACAAAACATTTCCGAACACTTTTTATACATTCCTACATGAATCATTACAAGGTCAAAGCGAAATGCCTTTTCAAAACATTTTTTTGTCAAACACACAAAAAGCAATTTTAAAGTGAGCTAAGAGCAACTAAGAGCCCGTAGATAACTACGGATGGAAAGGGGTGCTAATACCTTCCCTTTTCATAACCTTCTCCCTTACTCAGAATCTAACGAAGGTCTTTTCCTGTTCTTTTCACCTTCCCTTAATTGGATAAAAGAAAAGTCGGTGGCGACTCTTGCTATCCGCACACTTGCGATAAAAAGCAAAACAAATTCTCAAAGTCAGTTCACCGTATTACACCCGCGACCACGTGGAGATACTTTTGATACAAATTAGCAGGTCCTTTTCTCGAACTAAAGGCTCATGATACCAATTGTTAGCTCAATTCGGGGGTCGAGCGAGGAGCATTCTTACACTTTGTAGGAACTTTTCATTTGGGCAACATATCTTTGTGGGAGATACACAACTTATCAACCTAAAACCTTAAGGTGATTGGTGATTGAGTTCTTCCACTTATATATGCTCAAGTCTCCACATTCTTATTCAATGTGGGATAATTTCCCCACTTACTCACACTTGCATTAGTATTGTAACATTAAGATGAGACGCAAAGTTGATTTAATTTTGGTTAGAGAGATGAGCTAGCAAAGGACGTCATGAAAATTTGTCACTTTATTTTTCGATTTTAGAATAATCTAGAGGATAATTGAAATGGTCATTGATTCGATCCCAAACAATAGCATTTATATATTTTCAAAACTAGCGCCACATATTTTTCGGTTTATGACCAAAACTGAGGGGGAAAATTTTTATTTTTAAAAAATAATTTAAATTAAATTGTTTACACAACATATTTATGAATTAATTTGTTTACAAACTAGTTTGTTTACACCAGATATTACATTGTTTACACTCAATATTAAAGTAAAAATATATAACAAATTTTGAATATGATTCATCGTCGTCACTGTAAGTGAAGATCATATATTGGATATTCGAATCATTGAATCTTAGAAAAGATCAAATATTAGATACTGCTTGCATTTATTTATGATATATAACAAAAAAACTGGTTAGATAAATAAAACAAATATTCACTTATATGATTATTTAATTTTTGATATTGAGAATGTTTTTATAATGAATGTCGTTTAGGTTCTCGCATATCACTAATGACAGTGTTTTGAATAATTATACTCATTAAATGGATGATAAAAATTTGTTTAAGGATGATGAAGAAATTCAATAAACACACTTTTTATTTTCCCTCGATTATGACTGGAAAATGAGGCAAAAATACAATAAAATACCTCAGTTATGTTTAAACCGAGGCGAAAAACTCTTTATAAAAAAATTATATTGTTTACATAAAATATTAAAATACATTGTTTACAACAAATCTGATTTATCATCGTCGTTGTTATTTTTGGAGAACAAAAAATCTTTGTGTACATTCCTTTCAAGTTCAATGGATTGTATGCATCAAATTTTTTATACGTTATTTATTTCAATCATGGGAAAATTTTTTACTTCACTTGCAAACCCTCCCAGAGATCTATTCCAATATTTTATTATCTTGAAAAAAATATTTTCATAGTAAATACTTTCACAAGAAAAAGAAACATAGTGGTGGATGTAGAGAGTTTCTTGTGGATTGATGTGTTGGCAATATCTTGAGCGTTGTTAGTTTTTGAATGTAGGGTAAAGATTCGTTGTTGTACCTGAGTAACTAAATCTGCCACTTGTTTTTTAAAACCGAGAGATTTTTTTTAATTGAGAAATAAAATAAAAAATAAAGACTTTCCCATCGATTTTATAAAAAACTAAGTTAATAAATTACTTGAAAAAAATGATGAATGATAAAAAAATTTGAAAGTAACATGTAATGTTAATTTTTTTTATCATTCACCATTTTCTTTGTGCTGCAATTTTTTGCAATTTATAACATGTTTAGGAATAAATTTTTCAATGTTGTCAACCTAGGATAACAATAAATTATAGAGTGTTTTCTTCGATTGACAAGATAGGAAGTTTATTCTAAAAATACAACAACAACATCAATATCATTACGTGAAATATATTGCAAGGGCAAAACAAGTTTCGTTCAATATAGAAGAACAACATACACCACAAAACATTGAAGATTTTTTTGTCTTGCAATCCATCCCAAAGAATAACGCGTACTAGTTTGAAGCGGCTACATATAAGTTAGGTTTAGGTAAAAATTTATTAACGAGTACTTTTATAGTAAAATCTAATTATCCACTCCCTCGGTTATTCTAGAAACCGAAGAAAAAAAATCATTTAATTTACAAATATAAACTAAAATAAAAAGAAAGGAGTCATTTTTAAAGTAAAACCTGATTATCTAATTCCTCAGTTATTCCAGAAAACGAAGGAATAGATAATTTAATTTATAAATAAAAACTTTAAAAAAAAGAAAAGGATCCACTTTTAAAGTAATACAAATATAAACTATATTTGGTGAGATTCAAAACATGTCCTAAACTATTCCCCCCTTGGTTTATTCAGAAAATGAGGGAATATATGACATTTATTTTTGAAAAAAATAAAATATGGTGCTTCTTTGCATTATACCTCAATTTTTTATTGGATGAGATGAAAGCTTTGTCATTAAATATATTATTTGCATTAGTGGTGCATGCAAATGATAAACATTTAAATTTACCTTTCATTGTATACTTATGAATATTCTTGAGCCAGTGATTAATCACTTACCTCTTGTAGCATATAATTGTTTCTTTTTGAAATATGATTGAGTAGGATTTGTTATACAAACATGTATGAACCTATTGGGTCATTGTTGCACCCCAAATTTTACCCTGTTATTTTTTTACTTGCATTATATTTATATTAAAAAAAAAACAGTCATTTACTGATTGCATATGCATCATTTCGTCATATTTAAACTGATCGAAAGTTAGTCTAAATCGACATTCGCATCATTTTTAGTTATAAAATACCCGTTATTTCACTTCATTCATTTTTATCTTTTTGCCTGTTTATTTCATAGTTTTAAATTATTTATATGTCGATGATATCGATATTTGGATTTTATAAACAGACTGTTAAAAGCGATTCGACACTGTGTGAAAATTAGCGGGGAAAATATTTCAAGTTTTATTTTTTTACTCACTGTTTTATAAATTTACGTATCGCGTAAATCATAAAATGTGTTTTCCCTAATTTTTCGGTACATTTCGAAGTCTCATTTTTTTACCGTATGCGTTTTAAAACCGGGTATTCTTTATTATCATTTTATTTCGATTTTAACCATTTCAATAATTTTTATTTAATTTATAAGACTCATAGTTTATTTTAATGTACTCATTTTATTTTTTTCGGATAATTTATTGTCCGAACTTTTACCGTTTTTGACAATTTTAAGTGTCCAATTTTATCTCCAAAAAATCAAAATAAAATATTTTCAGATGGGTTAATTTTTGGTCTATTGGGCTTATTAGCCCATTTTATAATTAAGGGCATTTTTGGTATTTTAAAAAATAACTTAAACCTAATTTTTGTGTATAAATATATGTTATGTTACTGCTCAACGGGGGGCCAAAAAAATTGAAAAGTAACAACATTAGGAGGCGGAGAAACGGAACACTGAGGCAACGGATAAAAAAACAAAATTATAAAAAACCCAACCTTCATCACTGTTCCGACAACATACTCCCCAAAACTCCTTCATCTTCAACCTTTTCCTCCTTCTGCCAAACAACCATTCCACAGTACCCTCCGTTTCTTCACTGCCTTACCCAGCCGTTGTTGCCTCCCCGCGAACTCTCCTGTTCCTTTCCTCCATCTCCATTCCATCGAAACCCCCTTCCACAGCCTTCAAACAACCTCACCGTCTTTTTCGTTCCCGCCACGCCTAACCCTCTTCTTCACCTTCCACTTCGTCTCTCACAACAACCACTCCGCTTTACTCGCCTTGCCATTTCTTCTCCTCGCCTTTCAATCTCACTCCCTTGCCGTAACACCCCTCCGAACACGCACCTCCGTCGTAACTCCTTCGAAACCCCATACTCCTTGCGCTTCACTCGACTCAACCACATAGCTCTGTATCCATACCTCCTCATCGCTCTCTCTGTCACGCTGTCATACCCTCTATTTCCGGCCGCCATACATCCATTCTTCTCACTATCCGCTCCTTGTTTCCTTACCGAACCCTTCAACAGCCTCTATCTTCTCAGCTCCTGTCTCTGTTCATCCATCGTCCTTCTCCATCGCTGTCATCCTCCACCAGACACATACTCCTCTGTCTCACTGCTACTTCCCTTTATCTCGCCTCACCCTCTCATCAGCAATAACACCATAATCACCGCTTGTTCCTCCTTCATCAAACAGAAACCACACCCTCTGCTTGAGTTCTCCTCCAAGCTCACTTCAAACCGTGCCGCTCTCGAGCAACGCCCAATACCTCTGCTCCTCCAGTTTCATTTCCAATTTGACTCATCTGCTCTTCACCGTGGTAACTTTGCACTTTCAGTAAATTGTCATTTCTTTTCTTTTTGGTTTGTTTATGAGTTGGTTATGATGTATGGATTAAAGTTGCCTTTAACTTCTGTGTGAATATATGAAAAATCAATTCAATTGTTTTGCCCTGTTAGTTTGAAATGATTTACTGCTTGAGCTTAATCCGTTTAGTCTAAGAAAACATTATGTCAGTTTCAGTATTCATACAATGTTGGTTTGTTTTCATTTTGATTTTAATCTAAGTTGTGTTGGTTTATGTTCAAATTCGGGTTTAGTTTCGATGATGGTTAACAATGATGCCGCATTTAATTGTGCGCGATCTGGCCGAGAAGCTGTCGTGGGCAGCCATGTTATTTTTGTTTCTTTTGAATTGGTGATAAGGATCCCACTTTTGTTTCGATGAAGGCTAAATGATGATGCCGTGTAAATCCGTGTGCAAATCTAGCCGAGAAACTGTTGAGACACCGTATCATTATGCTATTCAATTGGAATTGAGAGGTTTAATTTTTAGATAGTTTCGATGATGGTTTGATGTCTATATCGCGTTTATTCGTGAAAGACGTAACCGAGAAACTGTGGGGGCGGCCATTGTTTTTTTTTATATATAGTTGCAACTGTTTATTTGAGATTTTAATACGATTCAAGTTCGAATGCAAAGTTTATTTGACAATGACACCACTTTTGGTTGATGGTTATAATAATTTAGTTTCGATGATGGTTTTATGATTGGCCGCGTTTAATCGTGTGTGAATCTAACCGAGAAGCTATAGGGCAACCTTGTGGCCACTGTTCGTGAGTAAAAGCTGTATTTTGTTTTAGTTTCGATGATGGTTTTATGATTGGCCGCGTTTAATCGTGTGTGAATCTAACCGAGAAGATATAGGGCAGCCTTGTGGCCACTCTTCCTTTAGGCGAATTCGATAAGAATGTGGGTTTTGGCACCACTTTTGGTTGATGGTTGTAGTAGTATAGCTTCGATGATGGTTTAGTATTGATACCGTGCTTATTCACAAATAATACAACCGAGAAACTTATGGGGCAGCAAGTTTGTTTTCCCTTTGTTGTTGAATTTGCTTGAGTTAGAAGCTTTTAATTAATCGAGTCGACTTTATAGTATTAATTTACGCTTAAGTAGCGGCTACCCGACTTTGTTTTGTTTGAACTGAAATCAATTTTCCACGCACAAGTGTATATGGGATGTCCAGACTTTGCTTCAATTAATTAATTTTGAAGCTGAATTCAAGCTTTATTTCATGTGCATAAGTGCTGCCCGGTTTTGATTCATGTGGTTTAAATGTGTTTAGAGCTCGATTTTCCATGTTTCGACTTTGGATTAAATAATAACTTGTGCACGATTTCTTTGGTTCCAATTATAATCAATTGTTTGTTTCTTCATTTGTTCATATACATTTATACTAATTTCATTTCGATTTTTATACCTTGTTACTCATGCATATTCTAATTTATCGCAATTTTATTTATACCACTTATGCTACTAACGAGTTTATTGTTTGTGTAGACATTCGAGGACTATTCGAAACAATCACTTTCAATTAGCATTTATTCTTGTTCATTAGCATATTCATGTTACTATTTATATTTAATATTTAGTATACTTAGTATTTTTATATTTTATATTTAATACTGTAAATTTAATTATACATATTATTTTTATTATTATACTTAGTATTGAAAATATACATATTATATTTATTTCTTATATTTAGTATTGTAAATATATACTATATACATATTACTTTTATTATTATTCTTTATCATATGCATTGGTAAATAAGTTCGATTTATATTACAATAATTTTTTTTCGTATACCAATTTCTTAGAATAGGTCCTATAATCTATTCTAATTAATAAAATATGATACAATAACCAATGTTTAAATTTCTCTACATTTAATTTCTGTTTGTATGCTTTTACATAATTAATTTACCGTTTTCTCTTTAATTTTAATTTATCCCCATTCGAAATAATGTATCCCAATCCCCTTGTTGCGTTGTAATTAATTTACCGCTTTCTATTTTATTTTACCGTTTAATCCCCATTTATAATTCATGTATCCCTCTCCCAAAAAACAAAAACTTGTAATAAATATTTAACTGTCTTTACTTTATTATTTAATTTAACTGTCACTTACACAAAACCAAAAAAAATCATTTTTAAAACTAATAACTGTGAATCATTTTAAACCTGTAAGTCGACAAAGCTAAGAAGCGTCGCGGTGACCACACATGCACACATGTACGCTTGATCCCGGGCCTTCTTAGAGTGAGCCTATTTCGATCAATTGTTCCAATTGGTCGTCTTAGTAGACTAGTCCACTTTGCTAGTACACATGTAATTTAATTGTTTTATGCTTAGGTTGGCCACCTTGTATGGGTTTTGTCGATTTTATTTGTTATTTACAATTATTTCAATCCTCTTCTCATCTTCATAAAGGTTCAATAGTAGGGAATAAGCTTGGCTATTCTCTCAAGATTGATCAAGTCTTTTGGCTTGATTGATCATAACCTATTCTTTCTCCATTCACCAAGCATTTAAAACACTTTCAATAAAACTCGATCCAACGTCAAGTCTTCTTCTCAAACCTCGATCCAACGGCGAGATGTTTTTTTAAAATGTTTTTTTCATAATAAACTTGGATGAAATTTGTTTAAATCGTTAGATGGTAGCCTAATGTTTTAAACAAATTGAAGTCTTTAGATTGTTGGATGATAGCCCAATAAGATAAAACTTCTATCCACGTCAAAATACTAGAGCGGTATTCAAGTAAATTGTCGAATGATAGCTCGAAAATTTAATTGAATTGGAAGTCTTTAGGTTATTGGATGATAGCCCAATAAACTAAATACTTCTATCCGCATTAAAATAATAAAGTGACATTCGTTTAAATTGTTGGATGATAGCCTGACGATTTAATCAAATTTAAAGTTTTTAGATTGTTGGATGATAGCCCAATAATTTAAATATTTTATCTCACTCAAAACACTTATTTCATAATAAATTTTTGGGATGAGAGATGATTGGTTGAGCTCACTCGCCAATTTCTAGTATTCGAATCATTAGATGATAGCCTAATGTTTTGATACTTGTCATCCCCAATTTAAAATCAATCTTAACTCATTCAAACTTCTTTTGTGCATCCAAGCACCTTTACCTTTAAACCTTTTCAAAGATTAGACATGATTCATTTATAATTGAGATGCTTCTTCCTCTATTCCCAAGGTTTTCGACTTCTCCACTTGAGTACTAGAGGTGTTCTCAAACCCTCCCTCATGTTGGTGCGTAGTCCTTTATTCTTTATCACACCTTGTGGACGTTAGACGAGTCCTCTCCTTTAAAAATGACGACTTGTCTTTTCATTTAAAATCAATCAACAAACAATCATTTTCTAGCCGAACTACGACGCTCTGACTTTCCCATTGCACGAGGGAGTACGTAGGCACTAAGTCTTACGACCAAAGGCAGGCAAAAATAATAAAAACATTTCTTCTCCCTTTTCTTTCTCCTTTCCTATTAGAAGATCGTAAAATTTCACACTAACACACAAACACACTTTGAACTAAATGGGTACCATCGAGTACGATGGATGTTAGGGGTGCTAATACCTTCCCCTTGCATAACCAACTCCCGAACCTATATCTCTTAATTTCGTAGACCGTCTTATCCTTTTCTCTCGTGGGTTTTATCTATATTTTCCCGTTCTTCTTTTAGAGAACAAATAAAATTAGGTGGCGATTTCATTGTTGTTTTTAAAAATTAAATGATTTTTGAAAAAGCGAGTTGCTTTAGTTGGCGACTTCACTGGGGAGAATTTTCTCAAGCGAGTTAACCCTAGTTTAGTTTATTTTGTGATTGTGTGTTTATTGTTTTACTTTATTCTTTTTACTTTTATCTTATATTTATGTTTCGGTTATTTATTTTTCCATGCTTTATTTATATATATATTGTGTGGGAACTCCTGATGGGATTATTGATTCATAGATAAGCCCACTACCCAGGCTTCTAGGTAACCTTTTTAGGATAGAGGGGTTGTGTAGCCTAGGTTCCCCCTGACTCCAATGTCTTTTGGACCGAAGCAAAGACTCCGGCTTAGAGTTAGTTGTTTTAAGGAGGTTGTTGCCCCGCATGATAGTGCAGGACATCAATTTCTAGAAAAATGACCTATAACTCTAAGTTTGTTTATGATATCCAAACCTGGACCAACCTCTCAAAAGATTTTGAGTATCCTATTAAGAGGCGTTTCTTGGGGTGTACTTTTCCAAATACTATTACCATGTAGGTCTCTCGCGTGATAATAGTGTTTGTTAAAAGGGGATCTGAGACTCCGAGAAACACTTAGCAGAAAACCTTAAAACCATCCTATGGGGAATTATTGGGTAGGAAACTTAGAGCCATCCTATTGTAGGATTCCACCTAAATAAGTTGTTTTGATTACCTGTATCATCCCTGTTTCACGTCTTTGTGAACTTGTTACTATCACTATGTTGCATTCCATTTATATATGTGACATTGCATTTCATCACATCTTTTTCATTGATAACATTACATTTTATTGCATCATCTGTATATTTCATGCATACATTCAAGTTGTCAAAAACTCATTTCATCTGTCTCCATCTTTCATTGGTTGTCTGTCGTCAAACTGATTCCTCAACACTTTGGATTTGAAGCATGGTTCAGAAAACTATGGAAGAACTTCAACGAGACCAAGAGCTATTAAGAGATAAAATCAACCAGCTGATGGGTCAGAATATCTCAAGTTACTTCCTAAAGCCAGTGTTTCAGACAGGACAGCTCATCCTTGTTGCTGATTAGTCACTAGGCCATTTTTCTTTTCTGTTTGCATTTTCCTTTGTGTATGTTAAATTGTTGCTTTCAAATCTTGTCTATAATTTCATGTTGATTTTAATGAAATGAGCATTACACTGTTTTGATTCAAATCATTACATTTATCGCTTTCAAAATTATATATCTTCCCTGTTTAATTTCTTTACCGAGCTATTGCTTTTGCAAAGATTGGAGGGAGGATGATAAAAACAAGATACCCATAATTAATGGTTGTATGCTTTCAAATAAAACTTTGCTGATGATATGCATGCATTGTTTCAATTCCTAAACACAGGAGAAATAAGGAAGTTAAACCTTTGTCAACCCCTTCGAGCCTAGAAGTTGGAGTTTCTTTCTATACAAAAAAACTCGCATTTTTAACCTGGGGCAGGGTAATTCTCAGTTTAATTCGGATGTGCATTTATTCAAGACGCCTTTCAATAAAGGTTGCGATTGTAACACCCCTTCTAATTACCCGCGATTTTATAATTAATAATCAGAGTTTTAATCACATATCAAGAGGCGTCACAATTTCAATATAATTCAATTTATAACCACACAGTTGTCATGCTTTCACTGAAGAAAAATCATTAAATAAAACAGACTTAAGGTTATGTTTAACAGCGGAAATGAAACATAACAAATCCTGAATACATCATTCATAATTAGTCCAGGACATAAATCGAAACATGAACCAAAACCATTATTTAATATCCATAAAGAATCTCAAATCAAGCGTTTCCCCAGTGTTACATCTACCAGAGCACGACACTGACACGCGGATTAACTAAATGACTCAACTCTAGGAGTTATCCTCACCGATTCCAAGTAGCTAATCACTTCAAATCTGAAATCATTAAAGTAAGGGTGAGATCTCTATCCAATATAAAATGCATTATACGTTTTTAGATACAACGGAATAATTCAATACGTTAGTCCATTATCCAAATACATGATCACTGTTCAGTTCATAAAACATTTGAACACAATTCATTATGCAAATAAACAATCAATGGAAATTGCAACACTGGAATCCATCCTAGCATGTTACAATCCCATATGCAATGCAGACTCTATGCATGTGGTAAACGTGAACCGAGTTCACCCACTGTTCCATCACACTCGGAAAACAGCGGCAATTCATGATTCGCCCATAACCACTAGGTCAAGAATCTCAATCCATGATTCGCCCATAACCACTGGGTCAAGAATCTCAATCCATGATTCTCCTATAACCACTGGGTCAAGAATCCAGCCTCACTACCTCTGAATCCTGGTAAGTTTATTGGCCCTGCAAGTTCACTTCCGCACAATGGGAATGAACCATAAACAATGCTTATGCATGCATCATAAAAGCATGCAACATCAATTCACAGATTATGATCTCAACATAATTCACATAATGCCAATCACCAATGTATTACATTCAATCATAATGAATATCAAACACAACATTGTAAGCATTATTCCTCATTCATTAAATCAGGCAATCCATATCCCATTCCCCATTGTCCTTAAACTATCAACTTTTCAAAACTTGGGAGCTCGACTCTTTTTAAAATAATTTCCATAAAATAACATTTTTCTCTTTTTATAAGGTAGTACTTTTAATTTAAGAAATATTTTCGAAAACGGCACTCGAATCGGAGTTACGGTTTAGAAAATATGAATTTTTAAAGTTTTAAGTATTTTGAAATTCAACACAGTGGTAACCGGTTCCTCACTGGGAGAACCCGGTTCCCACCTTTTCAAAAAGTCACGCTCCTGGAAATTTGTATGGGGAACCCGGTTCCTCCATACTGGGAACCGGTTCCCACGTTGAAAATGCCCAGTTTTTGAAAAGTTGAACTGGGAACCCGGTTCCTCCCCAAGAGTAACCAGTTCCTACGACCTGCAGAATCTGAAACTTGATATTTTGACAGCATTATGCATTCCATTTCACTTCTAATCATTCCCATACGAATTATAACATTAGTAACACCAAAATCCAACCATTATAACAACACATAAGCATCAATCTCCATTCAACCTATCGGAACAAGTCTAACCAGTTCATCCACCATTCTTAGAACTACCATAGTTCACAAATCGGAAAAATGGCTCTTTTCAAAATAAAATCCATTAAATTATAATTTTCTTCATTTTATAAAATAGAGTATTTAATTTAAGAAACAACGTCCAAAACGGCGACTAAAACAGACTTACGGTTTGAAAGTTATAAATTTTTAAAGTTTAGTATTTTTAAAAAAGAAACAGTGGAACCCGGTTCCTCCATATGGGGAACCAGTTCCTGCGTTCAAAAATGCCATTTTTAGTGATCAAAACACTGGGAACCCGGGTTCTCCCACATGGGAACCGGTTCCCACGACCCACAGTGGCAGAAAACACTAGTTTTGACAGCAGAATGTTTCCCAATTCACTCCTATTCATTCCCATACGAATTATAGCATTAGGAACACCAGAATGTAACCAGTACACATCAACACAACATCATAAATCATAATCCCATCATTCCTATTAATTATTTAACGCATTAATGGTTCCAATTCCTATAATCCGACACAGTTAGGGATAATCCTACAAACCTAGGATTACCTAAATCAAATTTCCTAACATACCCAATTATCCAATTGATTCCCAAAACCCATAAGGCATTAAAATCGAATGAAATCACCCATTACCTCGCAATGATCTTCGACTTTCCCGGCGTTGGCTTTTTCCTCTCTTCTCTTCTCTTCTCCAATTCTACGTGAAATGATTTTCCAAAAAGACCTTCTTTTCCTTCTTTTCCTTTTTATAATCCTTTTAATACTCCTTTTATTTATTCCAATAAAATAAATAATTAGTAATTAGTAAAGTAGAGTACTTTACTCCTCACACCACCAACTCTTCTTTTCTTTAATTAATTAATCCAATAAAATCCAAAATATTATTAATTAAGCCTTTAATTAAATAAATAATTAAATTCCTAATTATTTAATATTCGAATTAATTTGGGGTGTCACAACTCTCCCCTACTAAAAGAGTTTTTGTCCTCGAAAACATACCTTAGATGAAAAGTTCGGGATACGAGTCCTTCATCCGGCCTCCGTTACATTTCCTCCACTGGTCCTCCCAAGCTACTCTCACCAGTGCTATCTCTTTACCACGCATTGCTTCACTTTCCGATCCTCAATTCTGCATACTACTTCCGCAAATTATCCGTGCACATCATCATCTACCTGAATCTCATGAGACGGATCAGCAATGTATATCCTCAACTGAGATACATGGAAAACATTGTCATACCCCAATTTTTGACCTAATATACCACCTTACATTTGCATTACTGCATCATTAACAGTTCAGAACAGAATTAATCGGGTGTAGCTTCTACAGGACAAAATTAGGGTTTCACAAAATTTTCATCTGATTCAATAGGCAATCAATTAGGGTTTGAGTTTCATTCACCTCAATTGATCTATCTTGATCAAACCATCAACCTCTGATCTTCAGATATCCAACTTTTTCTCATGATCTATCGAGGATCGACCAATTAGGGTTTTTATCGAGGATCAGCAATCACTGATTTTCTGATCAATGAATGACTTTTTTGATTGGAGATTGATCTTCATATCTTAAATACAACATGTTGACCTAATTTCTGGATTCAAAACATCACAGAAGTTCACAGAATTCATCAGTCCATTTCTGGATCATCAGATGAAATTTCATCTGCACTG
This sequence comes from Vicia sativa, assembly GCA_021764765.1. Classification (NCBI taxonomy): domain Eukaryota; kingdom Viridiplantae; phylum Streptophyta; class Magnoliopsida; order Fabales; family Fabaceae; genus Vicia; species Vicia sativa. The sequence goes on along the minus strand of CM038792.1, from coordinate 301,902,867 downwards.
AAAAGTCAAACTTTGACTTTTGGTCAACTTTTTCAAGACAAAACTTTTTCAATCACCAAAATACTTCAAATGATCCATCATGATCATAAAAAATCAAGAAATTTGGAAAAGTCAACAAAAAGTCAAAATTTTCAAAGTGTTAAAACTTCACATTTTTTCCAAACCTCATGGCATTTTTTTCACATAGTTCCATTTGGAATTAGAAAAAACTCAAAACATGAAAGTTGTAGCCCTTGAAACAATCTTTCCAAAATGTCCAAGAACTTGCAAATCCATGGTGTCTAGCTATACTTTTGATTTTGAAACATAGAGCTCCAAAATCCTTGATTTTCAAGTACAACTTTCAAAATTACAAGTCATTTTTTGATTTTCTTCCTTTCTAGAAGCATGCCACCTAGCCAAGAGGGATAAAACTGATAAAAATCAGTTGAGAGATAATTATGATGGGATAAGATCAAGTTGAATAATTAACCATGGTTAAAAGGAAGCTTCCTTTTGCATTTATTGCAAAAATGACTTCCTTGCCCTCTAAGGCAAGTTGTAAATATCCAAGCCTATCTCTTTTACTTGCTAAAATCAGAACTCTTGACCTATAAATAGAGGTCATGTTGGCCATTTAAAACTACACCAAAGCTATGCCAAAACAAGCTTTCTCATTCCTTTCTTAAAATTCAAGTAACATAGTTCAATTTGAGAATTCTTGCATTTTTCAAAACTTGTGAAGAAACATGAAAGATTTGGTGTCTAACATGTCATAAACATCATATGTAATTGGTTTGTAACTTAAAATCAACACAAGAATCATTAAAAAACAGATTTTGCATTTCATGCTTCCAAACTTGCCAAAACTGCCTTAACTATCGAATTTGATCATTGGCTCGAGCAAGTTGTGATTTTTTCACTCAAACATCATCAACATACTCCATATGGATGATGCAGACCATTAACTTCAACCTGTAACACCTCTAACATCGAATTCAAGTTTCACTTTGAAGCTTATGTAGGTGGACTTGGTTGGAATGATCCAGGCCAATTCAGAGTGAGCAGACCATCCTCACACAATCCTTGAAGTCCGTTGGTGCTATAGGAGTCATCAAAGCAGTTCTGGAAACACTCCATTAACAACTTCGATCTCAGCTTCAAGAGGTAAGAACACGAACTTCAAACTCCTTGATTTCTTGCTTCCAGTTCAAAAAGCTCTTGGTCGTTTTGTTTCTGCACCATCACTGATCAATAACCCTCAATCAATTGATTAATTCCTTCACCATACACGATTACAATTTGAATTTTCAGAACTAGGGTTCTTCGTGTTCTTGCAAAATTTAATCATGTTAAACTGAAAATAAATAAAATTAAACAACATCATCATGTTCCTGGGTTTAAAACGATCAAGTTTGATGTTTACATCATTCAATTTCATCAAGAAATAAGGATTTTAGGATTGGATGAAGATTGGAGAGGATGAAGAACATTGCGCGCGTTTTTTCAAATTCAAATATCCAGTTTATAATATTACAACATTGTTTGATTTCAATACACGGATTTATTGCTGCCCCAGCGGTTGCCAGCTCACTCTTAAGTCACTCTTGCCACGCCTTGCCCAATGGTCCCCGGGTTCGAGTAGCCTTGGGACCATTTTTGCCAAACTTTTTCATTTTTACTTCATATTTTTTTCAAACTTTGACTCTTTCAAAACCCAATCAAAACTCCTCATTTTGAGGTGATTTTTTGTACACATGTCAATTAACATATCTACTTTATGATAGTGCCAAAAAATTTCAGAAAAACTTTCATCTGATTATATTTTTATCGAGCCGAAAACGATACGTTTGAGTACTTTTCAAAGCACTTTCAAAGGTGGTTTTTTCAAACTTTCGAAGCCCGATTCTTTTCCAAACTTCTCATAAGTATATATCACTTTTCAAAAACACTTTCAAGATCATTTTTTCAAAACTTTTCATCAAACTTACATCTTTTTTGCATGATCGATCCGATTTGACGATAAAACCGAACTCGTTTTTCCTCGAATTTCTTAACCGATCATGGGCCTCCCTTACGGTGTAAGTCCCAACATTCTTTTATGTACATACATATTTCCTTGTACATATCAAATTCTTTCATGTACATACCAATTTTTACTTGTACATAATACAGATACCTTTGTAAATACTCAAGTATAGACAAACTTCGTCCGTTTGTTTTCGTTTTATATATAGAATACCATTGGTATTAAAAGGAGCATTATTCCCGGTGAAACTGCTTTTAAACCAATGGGCCTCCCTTATGGTGTAAGTCCCAACCATCCTATGTACATCCACATCTCTTCGTACATAAATACTCGTTCGTGTACATATTTACTTTCTTGTACACATTCAAACTTGTATATAATCAAGTTACGCTCGTTTTAAACGTTCGTTTTACACACACTTGTTCATATTTCCTTCATAAACTCTTGTAAATAAACATCATGCATTTGTTTATATTTCCTTCATAAACTCCTGTGAATACATATCACACACACACTTGTTTATATAACTGTTTGGTTATAACATAACAACTAGTCTAACCAATAGGCTCCCCACAGTAATAGCCTCCTCTTGGGCTTTGTACAAGATAACTCATTCATCTGAGTTCAGCCTCCTCTTAGGCTTCATATAAGAAAACTCATTCATCTTAGGTTAGCCTCCGCTTAGGCTTCATATAAGACAACACTCCCCTGTTGAGTCAGCCTCCTCTTGGGCTTCGTTCAAAAGAACTCCTCATTGAGTTTAGCCTTCTCTTGGGCATCAAACAAAGAAAGAGACCAGGAAATCTCTTAACAGCCTCCTATTGGGCTTCCAATACAAAGAATCACCCGCGCTAGGATAGAACCCAAAGAGTATAATTTCCCGGTGAAATTGCTCTTAATCCTAAAAGGATGGTTTCCCGGTGAAATCCCTTTTAAAGCCAAAGCCAGCCATACCCTATAGCTTCCTCTTGAGCTTCATACAAGGACCCTCGATGACCCTCGATGACCCTCAGAATGCCTCCTCTTGGGCTTACAATACAAGGACCCATGGGCTTCTTAAAAGCATCCCTTAATCCAATCAATTTCTCCTCGAGATTTAGACGTTTATCATCTCTATGGAAGAAGTGTCTCATCTATCACATCACATACAATCAAACACTTTTCAAACTCTTTTCAAACAAAAACATCTCTTAATCGTAAGTGGTAACGCTTGTACACTCGAGCAAAACACCCAAAGCTTACAATTAAAAGATTCAATCATTTTCAAACATCTTTCTAAAACTTGTAAGTGGTAACGCTTGTACACTCAAGCAAAACGCCTATAACTTACGATGAAAGATTTTAATCAATCAATCCTTTCAAAATGTATGTGATGATTTTCATTAAGATGATATTTGAATAAGACTAGCATAACTACGATTTTTTCTCAACATCCTTTGAGAATACGCAGCACAAGGTCTCATCCTTGGCGAGCAAATTTCTTTCTTCCTACTCATAGATCCCTTTAGATCCGAGCTACAAATGCTCGATTCCCACTAAGGGATATGTATGCAAGATCCCAATGATCTTTGCAGCACAATAATAACAAAACCTAGGATCCCACATAATCTTCCAAAATCCAAAGGAGAAACTTTCCCAATCATAGAAATAACAATTAAAACACACAAACATATCAAACATATTCATATATAAAGCTATAGATAACTATATATATTTAGGGTGCTCCATCTATTCCTTTATATAACAAACCCCTTACAATAAATGCGTTAGTTAGTTTACGCTAGTCGTAATGCATATCATATCAATTGAGGGTATTAAATTTCCCTTTTCATAATCATTTTCTTGTGTTGAAATAATAAAGCTTGATGCTCATGCATTTTATAAACAAATCAAAAGAGTAAATCGTTTGAGCAGAGATCAATTGGATTCCGCAACCTTTTTCGCTAAACTTTTATTTTCAAAAAATGTGACTGCTCAAGGGCACCAAGCTTTTTTGTTTTCAAAAGAAAAAAAGGGTTAAGCTTTCATATGTGCATATGTTTGCTTTTTCTTTATTGTGTGTTTTCGCGATTTCATCGATGGAAAGAAATCCTAACCCGATTTAAGAAACATTTTAAGATCTAGGTGGGGTATAGTCCTATTAACTTGTGAGAAGTCTCAGACTTACGGAGTTAATTTGAGATCTCTCTCGGAGGTTGTCTTGGGAGTATTTGTGTTTAGCAAGTATTTGCGAAGACATTTTGCTTTCAAGAGAACTTATGGTCGAGTGGTCAGAGAACACATAACCCATCCCGCCATTTAGGATGTAGTGAAATTATTCCGTAAGCCTAGAATAATTGTCATGCGAGACTACGATCGGCGAGTTTTTCTTGAAAAATATTATTGGACTTGAGTATTCAACAAACCGATAATATTTCAAAGAGAAGCGTTGAGCTGATTATCGTGAGAACCTGCTATACGATGAATAAGCCCTTAGAACTTACCCACGTTTGATTCTTATCGTTGGCCTCATGCTCGTGACTTCGAACGCTTGACCGTGTGTGTAACTATTAACCATGTTTGTAGCATTCATGCATTCATTCAAAAACTTCATTTCCCTTCCCATTTCCAAAGAATTTAGAGATGTTTCTTTGTAAATATTTTAGGTTAGAGTGATGGACGTCAGAGGAAGATTCACCAAGAGGTACAGTTTTAGAATTCCTGATGTAGGAAAGTTGAAAGAGTTAGCATCCTTGGTAGAGGATCCCTCGGATTTCAGAAAACGCTATGGAACTCTTTTAACTATTCTGAACACTAACGTTAATGAAGGACTTCTCAAAACTTTCATTCAGTGTTACGATCCAGTCTATCGCAGTTTCACATTCCCTAACTATCAGTTGATGCTTTGGAAGATTAGCACACATCCTAGGTATCTCAGTATCATATAAGGTGCCTTTCAATGGTTTGGAAGCCATTCCCAAGTCACCAGTCATTGCAACAATGACTCACTTAAAGAAATCTAAGGTAGACAAAAACCTAACTACCAAAGGAAAACTCTTAGGACTAACTTCAAAGTTCCTAATGGAGAAGGCTCTTAAATTCTCTGAAGCCGGTAGTATGGTAGCCTTTGAAGCTATTTTAGCTTTACTCATCTATGGATTGGTGTTGTTTCCCAATGTCCCAAGTTTCATTGATATCAACGCCATAAGGATCTTTCTGATTGGAAATCCCGTTCCCACTTTGCTTGGTGACACGCATTTCTCCATTCATCATAGGAATCGTCAAGGAGATGGAACTATCGTGTGTTGTGTACCTCTGTTTTTCAAATGGATTGTCTCACACTTGCCTAAATCTCCTATCTTCTGCGAAAACAAAGACGATTGGCATTGGTCAAGAAGACTCATGTCTCTTACCAACGACGATATCCATTGGTATACCTTGGCAGACAATGAGATGGAAATCATTGAGAGCTGTGGAGAATTTGCCAACGTACCTCTCATTAGTACGAAAGGAGGAATCAACTACAACCCATTCCTGGCGAGACGTCAACTCGGATACGCAAACTCTAGTAAACCTCTTGGTTTTACAGTGGAGAGCTACTTCTATCATGAAGGGGAAGATTCTCAAGGTTTGAAAGCCAGAATGATAAGAGCTTGGCATCACATCCGAAGGAAGGAAAAGGGTAATTCAAGGAATTTCGAATGCCTTATGCTTATGAGGAACCTATGTTCTCAACAGCTTCCAGATCAACAATTTTTCCTGTCGAGACTATGGGAGAATACCAAGAAGCTTTGGCCAAGATGAGGCTTGAAAAGAAGGCTTTGGAAGACAAATTCCTTAAGACTGATCTCGAAAATGAGAAACTTAAGAAGCAGGTCAAAGATCATGAAAAGACGCTTTACTTCCAAGATGAATGGCTCATGGAGAAAGATGAGAAGATTCGTCAGAAAGATAACGCGATCAAAAGATACATCAAAGAAAGAAAAAGAAAGCTTGAGGAAATGACAACCAGCAATCCCGCTCCTGACGAGTGGAAGAAAGTCATTAGCAAGCTTAAAGCCGAGAAAGCTGAACTGAAAGCTCACTATGGGAAAGAAATCCTGAAGTTGAAGCTACATCAAGCCTTTGGATCTTCATCCGACGAGGACGATTAATTAGTTTAGATTGTAATTTTATCATTTATTTTATCATTTGTGTGAGCTACGCTTAAAAACAAAATTGTTGTAATCTTCTTTCAATAATTAATAAAATATGTGTTTTCCATCCAAATATTTTCCAGAAATTTCTCTTTTTAGCGTAAATTCTTTGGAAATTGTTTTCTCTTTGCATTCATAATCATGCATCATACTTTGCATATCGAGTTTGTTGTTTAGAGTCTGATCTTTCGGAATTTTTTCAAGAGAGAAAGGAAAAGATCGCCAAGTTGTCGCGTCTTAGAGTTTCTCGACCACGTCCACAGCCAACTCGAACATACAATACACGTTCAAAAAGAAGGAAAGTAATGGAAGGATTTGAGCAAGAAAATGTTGAGCTTCGTAGTACAGTGACAACACTACAAGAAGAGGTGGAGAGACTCACTTCTTTGGTAAGTTCGTTAGCAACTGCGCAAAGTCAGCAAGCAACATTAAGTAGTCAAAATCAAGTGGCGATTTCAGAGATCACTACTACTCCAGTTTCAACTGTTGCAGCCAGTAGTTCACTCTTCAGTATGCTAGAAGGTTATCCATGGGGCATGTCTTTCAATTTCGGCATCGGATTTTGTCAACCTACTTCTCAGGTACAAACAACCACATTTGAAGTACCTACTTTGCAAAACTCAACACTTACTCCACAGCACGGAGTAACTTTTCCGCAAGTTACTATGACGGTTTCTCAACCGATCATGACGAACTCAGCTTCCGTAATGCACACTACTGCAGACGAAGAATTCCACCATAGTCCAGGCGATAACACGAATCCTCGTGGCCAGATGAGACTCTCCAGGAACAGCTCCTCAAGATGCAGCTTGAGATTAAAACAATCCGTGGAAAGGAATTGTTTGGGAAAACGCCCATGATTTGTGCTTAGTTCCTCGCGTAAGGATACCTGCAAAGTTCAAAGTCCCTGACTTTGAAAAGTATAAAGGAAATTCCTGTCCACATAGCCATCTTACGATGTACGCTAGGAAAATGTCTACGTACAACGACAATCACCAATTATTAATCCACTACTTCCAAGACAGTCTCACCGGTGCTGCACTGAAGTGGTACATGGGACTAGACAGTGCAAATATCCAAACATTTAATGACCTAGGTGAAGCCTTTGTCCAACAATACAAATTCAACTTGGACATGGCTCCAGATCGGGATCAACTCCGCTCCATGTCTCAGAGGGAAAAAGAGACATTCAAAGAGTACGTCCAACGTTGGAGGGAAATTGCTGCCCAAGTCAACCCACCGTTAGAAGAAAAGGAGATGACCAAGGTTTTCTTAAACACTCTTGGCCCATTTTACTACGAACGAATGATCGCCAGCGCTCCCGGAGACTTCACCGAGATGGTAAGCATGGGAATGCGGCTAGAGGAAGGAGTTCGAACAGGACGCCTAACCAGAGAAATTGGATCTTCTAGTGGAACTAAGAGGGTTGGAACCAGTTTCCAAAGAAAAAGGAACATGACATAGGAATGGTATCCCGAGGAAGCGAAGAATGTCACCAACAACGATGTAGCGCCATAGCACCCATTAATACAAGTCCAAATGAATTGCTCCGCAGCCCAACAAACTCAACATCGACAGCAGCTCAGCAGCTCAACAATCGAACTGCGCCTGGTCTCGCAATTCGACCCGATTCCAATGACGCATACGTAACTATATCCCATTAATAGAAAGGAATCTCGCAAACAAGGTCACCACCTCCGATACCGCATAAATTGCCATGGTGGTACAAAGCGACGATCTTGCCCTTTTCATCAAGGGCCGGTCATGATCTTGAGCATTGCATAGCACTAAAGTCAAGTACAAAGGTTAGTAAGGTCTAACCTTCTTCCTTTAGAATACAACCAACGCAAGCAAATCCACTTCCCACCACAAGGACATACAAGAATTTGATACTAAGAAATACAGATCGGTATCTTGTCACAGATGTGAATCTGATAAGAGAAAGCTTGGTACAACTCCATGATACATACAGTACAATGGGTGCTTTTACTAAACATGATTACGCAACCTGCAGCATCTGCTTCAAGGATTGTCGAGGATGTCCAACCATAAGAGCAGACATTCAACGATTATTAGACATTGGTGACATATAGATCTTCAGAAACAGAAATGACTATGACGTGAATACAGTAGGGCATTTTCCGCATGAGCTTTTAGTCTCAGATATCAACTCGGAAATTCCTGAAGTAAACATTATTATCCCCTGTTTCAATATGCCCAAGCATGTGGAGATTGAATATAACGGTTCAAACGTTCCAGGGTCTCCTTTGGTGATTTGCTTACCCGGTCCTGTTCCATACATTTCTAACAAAGCAATTTCCTATCAATACAATGCAACTGTGATAGAAGATGGGAAGGAGAAACCCATGCCAACTCTTCCAGCTAATGTTAACATAACTGAGATAGGACGAGTAACACGAAGTGGACGTGTACATACTCCGTTGCTCCCAAAACAACTTGTTGTTCCTGTTGTTAGGCAAAATCCAGTTAATGCACCACCCGAGAACCCCATGAGGATTCCTATTGATAATCCAAACACAAATGTTGGTCCGTCTGATGGAACCAACGTCAACTCGGATTTCGATGAAATTTTGAAACTAATCAAGAAAAGTAAGTACAGAGTTATGGATCAGCTGATGCAGACTCCCTCCAAGATTTCGATATTGTCTCTACTTTTGAAGTCCGAAGCTCACCGAGAAGCTTTGATGAAAGTGCTAGATCAAGCTTATGTAGATCACGACGTGACTACAGACCAATTTGGAGGAATTGTGGGCAACATAACAACTTGCAACAATTTAAGCTTCAGTGATGAAGAACTCCCAGAGGAAGGAAAAGATCACAATCTGGCTCTGCATATTTCAATGATTTGCCAATCAGATTCTCTGTCCAACGTACTAGTAGATACAGGTTCATCCTTAAACGTAATGCCAAAAACGACTCTCGCTCGTTTAGCTTACAAAGGAACACCGATGAAGTTCAATGACATAGTGGTAAGAGCCTTTGACGGGTCAAGGAAGTCTGTTATTGGGGAAGTCGATCTCCCGATGACAATCGGTCCACACACTTTCCAAATCACCTTCCAGGTTATGGATGTGCCAGCTGCTTATAGTTGTTTGCTATGAAGACCATGGATCCACGAAGCAGGAGCTGTGACATCCACTCTCCATCAAAAACTAAAGTTTACAGTAAATGGAAAACTAGTAACCATCATCGGTGAACAAGCCTTACTAATAAGCCATTTATCCAGCTTTTTTTTCATCACAGCCAACGACGTTGAAGGGACATATTTCCCAGGACATCCATTAGAAGATGAATCTACAAGCAAAAGCAGATCATCTATCTCCTCTTACAAAGAAGCAACGCAGATAGTGAAAGATGGTAATGCTGCAGGATGGGGACAAGTAATCAAACCTGTCAACAACGAGACAAAAGCCGGGCTCGGGTTTGCTCCAGTATTTCCTAAAGACAAGCAAAGGGATGAAACACTTCGTCCAATCAAAGAAGTATTCCACAGTAAGGGTTTCTTAAACCCTGTTCTTCAGGAGGTTAATGTTCTTACCAATGAAGGTGATGAAGATGATCTCTCCGGATCTGAAGAGTGGAGCACTTATCTTACCAGCCCTGAATATGTGTCTCAGGAAGAATCATACGCGCCGTTCTATCCTCCGACTGATCAATTCAAAGGCATGTCCCTACAAAAGAATGAAAATCCGCCTGTCCCTTCTGAAGTTTGGGATACCTTGGGAGAACCAAGTGGAAAGTTTGACTACATGGTGAAATACACTGCGCCAGAAAGCTCAAAAAACAGAATTGAAGACATCCAGCCCACTGGATGGGGTGATTCTTTTGAGTATCCTAGTCAACCAGAAGAGGTGTATACATCTTCCCGATCTCATCAACCAATTGAGGTTCCGAATGAAGATCTCTGCTTTAACGCACCTGTGGAGTTTGTTAAACCAGATCTTGACTATCACTACATCAACGTAATTACTGAAGATCAGGGGTATGACTCGGGATACGAACTAGAAAGTGTAGCCGACAATGAGTCTCCTCACTCAAAAGATTGGAGAGTACATCCCCAGAATTCAACGCAAATGCCAATAGAAAGTACATATGTTGTATCCCATGCTTCCCGATCTGTTCATCAAGCAGAAGAAGATCGTTTCAGCAGCCACAAAAGGCAAGGTCAACCGTCCAGAGTCTTCAAAGCCTGTTCAGCCAACGACCAAAGTCTATTCAAGGATTAAGCCAAGTGGAAAACTACCAGAGTACCTTGACTTCCAAGGAGTTCGCCACTATTGGAAACCTGTTGAAGTTCGGACTAATGTTCATAGTTCTAAGTAGTTTATCTTTGCTTTTGTTTTGAACTCTCGCCTCGCCCAAAGCGAAGAGATGTTTTATAGGGTTTAGCTTTTAAATAATTTCTCTTTGTCTTGCCCTAGACGAATGAGTTTGTATTTTAGGGCCCTGTTTCATATTGTGAATCATAAATAAAACGCGTTGTTTTGATTCCACATTTTGTGTTTGTTTTTCGTTTTTACCCTTTCTTGGAAATGATAATCCTAAAAAAAACACAATAAAAATCTTCAAAAAAATAATAATAATAATCTGCATACACTTTCACATTAACTTTTTCTAAAAAATGAAAAAAAGAAAGAAGAGTTAATTAATCAAACATAAATCAAATATGCAGATTGTCGCACCCCAAAATTTACCCTCCTTTCCATAATCTTTCTGGGAATATTGGTTCATGTTCCTTTCTCTTGTATTCACCCAGATTATTTAAAACGAATGATTTGTCAAGGTACGATGATTGTGTTTGATGCAAATCCATCCGAATTTCGGTTCACAATTGCAAATTCCTGAAGCCCAAAGGAAGTTCAAGTTCTCGAGCCAATTGGAATGTTGGTTTATGATTTAGCAAGACCACGAGTTGGAGTTCAAAGGAAACTTTGAATTCTATTTGTGAAACAAGGCGAGATAGGATTATTGAATTTTTACAGCGACTCAAATGTTCAAATTATTGTTCAAATTCTAAGTCTTAAATTTACACCAACATTGGCAAGTTGAATTTTGACCACTTTCCAAATACGAGCTTCATTCAAATGTTCTAAACACGCTACAAGAATTCTTGCAAGCTTTGGAAAATTTTGCCGGGATTTGTTTCATTCAAAGTTCGCTACGAGAATAAGTTTATCAATATTTCCAAGTTATTACAAGCATGGAATGTTGGTGTTACTATTCAAAGATCGAAGAATATTCAAACCAAACTTGCTTTTATTCAAATTACCAAATTTTTGGTACAAGAGTAGTTCGAGTTTGGAAAGTACACAAGTTCTCCAAAATGTTGAAACTTCTTACAATTTCAATCCTAAGTTCTACAATCCAAAATTCTACAAGTTTCTAAAGCGGTTTCTACAGTGTTTACAAAGTCTTGAAGTTTCTTGGCCTTTTTCTTCGAATTGCAAGCTTTTCAACGTCGCGGTCATCTGGCTTCCTCTTCATCTTCGTGCCTAAACCACTTGACCATTATCTTCATCTCGCCACATGAAACAAGAAAGGAAAATCGGGTTAGAAGTTACAAAACATAAACATAAAACAAATGCGAGAAATTATAAAAGGATTATGTTTTTTGTCGAGGACTCATCATTAGGCGTTGGCGGGAATCAGGTTTTGTCAATAAGCCTCAGAATCTCGAAGATTAATCATCGGCGAATGCTTGTTTGCAAATCACGGGCTAACCCGGTTCACAAACAAGCATGACGGGCTGCAAGCATCAAATAAGGCGACAGTTTAAATGATTCTAAACGGGCAGCAAGACAACAATTGTCGATTCCAACAGTTCATTAATCCTAATCCCAACAGGCAACAAGCATGAATGAAAGGCAACAGTTAGGCAGCAAGTGTAATTGATCCCACAGTTTAATTCAATTAGTCTCAACAAAAGGCAGCATAATCAAGTCAACATAGGCAACAAAGAAGACAAAAATGTGGTTATCACCATAAACCAGCAGGGACAGCATAAACCAGCAGGGACAGCATAAACCAGCAGGGACAAAAGAAGCAAGGTAATCCACACAAGCAATACATAGCAGCATTAACATGGAAAGGGAAAGGGAAAATTCAAAGTCAGGTTTTCACCAAAAGTGAAAAAGGGTAGAAACCAGTTTTGATGATAGTAACAGAGCAAGAAAGCTGTTGGACTAAGACCATATAGTATCTGTTCTTGGGATATATCAGAAAAAGAGAGAGATAGGATCAAGGATGGCATATGCGCTGAAAGAAGATATAGTCAAGATCACAAGCATCTGTTCAAGGACAGTTTTGAAACCTCAGAAAAAAACACCATTTGTTTTTCAAAACCAACCAGATACCAGCAATAAAACAAGACTTCAAGAAAACAGAAATGACAACCCTCATAGTCCCAGCAAGAGCAGACAGTTCAAAAACCCCAACACCAGAAAAAGAAAGAGGAACTTTGTTTCCAAACCAGAAAAAACCAGAGTACTAGTGTCTGTTCCTAACCACAACAACTAATGCCAAATCGTGTAGTATCTGTTCTTACTCAAATATACCAGTAAAACACAACTCAGAAATACCAACAAGCCAGCAACATAACCAAAATGTAAACAGAAAACACAGACAAGCAAGCAATCATCATTTTCCCCTAACCAACTACCTTCAGAATTCATTTTTTCAGAAATCAAGTTCTGAAAATCGAGAAAGAAGAAGAGTGAATCGAAACTGTCTCTCCTAATAAGGTCGGAAGCAAGCCACCGCTGACGCTTCTCGAGGCTTAGGTATTTTCACCATCACCGAATCGCTAGGGTTTATCGCCTTTCCGGCCCAACTGCACTAAACACAAAAGCGAATCAAATAATCAGAACTCGATGCATGCAAGCAGTTCGAGAGAGAGACAGAGAATGGTGAATCGGGGCGAGAGAGCGTGAGAGAGTGACGGCGCGAGAGAGGCAGACGGCGGCGACCGCTGATGAGGGTCGCGAGCGTGTGCGAGAGAGACGGAGGGATGGTCGCGGCGAGGGTTCCGGCGAGAGAGATGAGAAGACCGTGAGGGTCTGTGAGAGGGAGAGTGAGAGTGAGAAGAGAGAACACGCGAGGAGGAAAGAACGAGTGAGAGAGAAACTAATCTGCGTTTTCCATTTCTTTTTTTTGCCAATTTGGGAAAACATCTTTTATATTTCTTTTTTTTTTTTGTGTTAAAAGAAAAAGAAAATTAAGTTTTTTAGTTTTCTTTCTTTCTAATTGTTTTTTTTATTTTGTATACTTATCCAGATCTGGTGGTGACAAGTGTCACCACCTTATTTTGTTTTTTTTTTAAAAAATAATAATAGGAAAATTTCTCTTTTTACTTTATTTATTTAATCTATAAAAGAATGTATGTATATATGTTGATGTTAAACAAATATGTATTCGGAGCAATGTCACTACTTTTGGAATCGTCGGAATATTTCGGAAAGAGATTCGTCATACTCGATTCGCCGGTGCATATGGAGGCATTACAGACCGGTCAAAGATCAGATGGTTTTCTTTTTCTTACTCCGCGTCACCCAGGCTATTTCTGAACTCTTCTTTCCAATTAACTTATTTTTCGTAAATAATATTTTTGTGCGATGTATTAAATGATTATTGGATCTGATAGTTTGTGTTTGATGATTTATCGATTAAATTATTAGTCGATTTTTCATCAAACAGAAAAAATCACCTCCAATAATTATTTAAATTTCCGATTGTATTGTATGATATTTTTGTCTGTTTATTTATTCATTCCAGCAATTATTCACCATTGTACACTTTGCACACAATTCGAATTTAAAATCAATCCGATTCCGCGTTGTTTGACTCATATGTCAAGTTCCTAAAGGGTCTCATAGTGGGGGATGGGCATGGCCATCCTCACGAGATCGGTTAAAGCCCTTGTTGCTTTAATCGATCATAACCCAAAACAATATTGGTCTATATACCAATCACCATGCACCAGGGTCTCATGGTTGGGGATAGGAGCACCTATCCTCACAAGATTAATCGAGTCCATATACTTGATTAATCATAACCCGCTTCCATTCCATCTCAAAGACGCCGTCGAACACTTTTGCAATTAAAGTTCTAAACCCCGATCCAACGCCGGGTTTCTTTTTCAAATAATTTCTCAAATAAATTTCTATCTTCCTCCTCCCAAACATATGGTAGTCACCCAAGATCGACCGACCGTATGTTTGGTGTCTTAATTGAATTAATCAACGTGAACCATGCTTCACTTCACCTTTTCTTAACAAAAGCTTTGGGTAGAAAAAGATGATTCGGATGTTTCTGTCCACTCATCCGAGTAATTGGGGCGTTAGCCGTTGAACGCTTATGGTCCAATACTTGTCTCCCACATAAAAACAACTCAACTCACTCAAACTCTTTTATCGCTCATATGCGATCATAAAAAACTCTTTTCAGACAAAGAGGGTGCAATAGTCGTTTCAAATACGAACGAGGACTTAAGCTTTTCAAACAAACAAAACTAGTCCTAGTTCAAAGCATTTGAAACGTCTAAACGCATGATTTTTCAGATAAAATCAATACAACTAATTAAAACCTTTTTAAGAGGAACTACAGAGTTTTGACTTTCCCATTGCACAAGGGAATATGTAGGCACACGGTTCTGAAACCGTGCCAAACTCAAAATGATAATAATCAAATCTCATTTCTTTATAACTTAGAGATTAGCGAATATACACACACACTTAGAACTAAACGGGTCCCATCGAGTACGATGGATGTAAGGGGTGCTAATACCTTCCCCTTACATAACCGACTCCCGATTCCAATTTTTGGTCGTAGACCGTCTTATCCATTTCTTTGGGGTTTTATCTATATTTCCCCGTTCTTTTGGAACGAATAAAATTAGGTGGCGATTTCACTGTTTTCGAGAATTCGAAAGGATTTTTGAAAATCGAGTTGCTTCAGTTGGCGACTTCACTGGGGAATTTATTGACTAAGCGTGTCAACCCTAGTTTGGTTCTTCGTATGTGTGTTTATTTTCGCTTTCTTTTATCACTCTATTTGTGTGTTTAATTTCAGTCGTTCATTTCCTTCGCTTTAATTATTACCTTGTTGATATATTATTGTGTGTGGGTATGATGGATGGGACTATAGGAAAAGCCCACTACCAAGGCTATAGAACACATAAATTAGAGTGGTTGCGTAGTATTGATTTGCTAGACGGAAATGTCTTGTAAGTTGGTGCGAAGACCACACCTAGGGGAGGTTCTTTCGAAGACATTATCGTCGATTGCAAGTTATTTTTGCATTGACGATAGTGTTGTTAGAAGGGATTTTTTCCCTAGTTTTGACCTTTAAGGAAAACCTAACCTGTAGGCTTTAAGAATGCTCAAATGAGACGTTCTTGGATATATCATCTAATCACAAATTTATTTGCGGTGAAAATGGTACACCCAAGTTGGGATCAATGATTTTGAGCACCCCGTTCAGATCCCGGTATTGAGGGTTACGTTTGTCAGATCGTTAGACCTGCTTTGTCTATTCGATTAATACGCTCTCCTCAAACCCAAATTCTCTTGAAAACTTGGTAGCGTTGCAAGTATCTTTGCGATGCGCGAGAATTTGTGTTTGTTGTATCAAAACCCTAAGAACCAACCTTGTTTGGGGAATTGTTGGGTAGACGTCGAAACCATGTCCGGCCGTCCTTTTAAACCCTTGCCTGTTCAACTTTACATGTGATTTTGCGCATAACATCAATATGTATCGCATCACCTTGCATTCTTACATGCATTACCATGACATTGCATTCTTACATGCATTACCATTATATCGCATTCTTACATGCATTACTATTACATTACATCGCATTCTGACATGCGTTACCATTATATTACATTGCATTCTTACATGCACTACCATTATATCGCATTCTTATATGCGTTACTATTACATTACATCGCATTCTGACATGCGTTACCATTATATCATATGACATTCTTACATGCATCACCATCATATGGCATTCTTACATGCATCACCATCATCGCATTCTTACATGCATCACCATCATATGACATTCTTACATGCATTACCATTACATCGCATTCTTGCGTTATTATTACATTACATCGCATTCGACATGCGTTACCATTATATTACATTTTCATTCTTTAATGCATTATCATGCATTTCATTTTCACCAGAAAAGCTCATTTCATCTCTTCTGTCCAGAAAGATCAAACTTGTCTACTCGACGCACGTTCAAAACTCCAAGGATGTCTCAGAGGACTATAGACGAGCTTCAGCGTGGTCAGGAACTATTGAGGGCAGAAGTTAAGCACTTGAAGAGTCAGATGAATCTGGTCATGGATCTTTTGCAAGTTGTGTTGAAAAGAGAATGCAACACCACACCAATCTCCGCAAGTTTGGTTGCTGCTTTATCATCTGATGTCTCCATGGGTCAAGGACATCCACATGTGGCGAACTCTCCAGTTCGAATTTCTCCTACTGAGTATCATCCTCGGCCTTCACCTTCGAAGATTCCTCGACAACAAGAATTGCTTGCTCCCGATCAAGAAGAAGGAACCAAATCAGGACAATCCGCATTATCGCCGATATGCTCAGCAGGATATTCAGCCAATCCCGATATCATATTCTCAACTATTACCTTACTTGATTCAGAGCGGTGTTGTGATACCAAGGGAGTTGAAGCCAGTACCAGGGGTTGCTAAAGCTTGGTTTGATGAGAAAGCTAAATGTGCTTTTCATGCTAACTCTACAGGACACGAAACTGAGAATTGTTCGGCCTTCAAATGCACAGTTCAAGAGCTAATTGATGATAAGATTCTGTTTTTCAAGCGTCGAGCTTAGACATCTTGCTCGCAAGGTCTAATCATAGCAATTTTGAGGAACTTCCAAAACTCATTGGGACAATTGCTTACCAAGAGGGAGTTGAGACTTTGAAGAGTAGTGGTGAAGTAGACCAGATGTTCACTTCCGAGGAGGTGGTAACCTTCAGCAAAGATATCTCAAGTTCTAGCAAAGGGAAGTCGGTTGCAACACCAACTCATTATCCTCCATTACCATCTTTCGAATCTTTGCATCAACAACTTTTGTTTGATCTTCCTCAACTTCAGAGTCAGAACCCTCAAAATCAAACTGTGCCTCGGAATAATTTGGAAAGAAGGAATGCTCCTCTTGATCCAATTCCAGTGACCTACAGTCAACTTCTGCCATATCTGGTTCAAAGTTCATTGGTGGTTCCTAAGTTTCTTAAACCACCAAATTTATTCCCGCTTGGTTATGATCATAACGCGCGATGTGGATACCATGCTGGTACGGTAGGACACTCAATAGAGGATTGCAATCCTTACAAAGCCAAAGTTCAACAATTGATTGACCAGAAGTACTTGACTCTTCAAGGAGGGATTCGTGAATGGCAACCCGGTACTCAAGTGAGCACCAAGACCACTGAAGTTCATCTGATTCAACAAGTCAAGACAGAGCTCAAGTCTCCTCAACAACGACAATCTTTTATTTCTTTACTGCATTTTCATATGTATCTTGTTTAATTGTTTAGACTTTGTTTGCATGTAGAAACTTGTTTGTTTTTATCTTAATGCAATGAGTACGTTTGTCTTGAAGTGATCCATTCGTTGTCACTCAATCCATTCGTTATCACTCTTTAAATTGATTTGCGAGCGTTTTGATACCAACGTTACCAATCCTTTCGCCTAGGCAAAGATTGGAGGGAGAATGACGATAATTGAAAAAATGCTAGATCTCTGAATGTATGCTGTTGAGTAGAACCTGGCTTATGATGTACATGCCTTATTTCAAATCCCCAAACACCGGAGTTATAAGGGAGATAAACCCTCGTTAACCCTCATTGAGCCTTGAAGTAGGAGTTTCTTTTCTGTTCAGAAAAAACCCTCATCATTTTTACCCTGTGGGCGGGTAGTGTTCAGCTATTCCGATCGAGCGTTCAGAGCTCATCAAGAGAGTAAGCATCAAGGGATACAACAATGGCTATCCTTCAAAAGGTTGAGAAAGGTCAAAACCACAGTAGTCGACCTCCATCTATCAATAGTGTGCATCAAAGGAGAATGATACCATGTTGGGTATCTCTCGCACATCAGAAAGGTCAACAGATGACGACACCATAACGGTTATCCCTCATATACCCAAGGACTCAGACAGTCACCATCACCTCTAACAAATCAAAGGTTGTGTATAGATCCACGACTTGTTCAAAAAAATGAATAGAAAGAGACAAAAAGCCCGCTAAGACGAACTTAGTAATAAGTCGCTTAGGTAAAAGTCAGGCAACATTTGAGAAAGGAAAATTCCCGAAATGCATTTTAAAAGAAAATTCTCCACAAAGGACAAGTTGTGTGGTTAGACACCAAAGACAAATGTGAGTGATTGTCATGCCCAAGAAACCTCGTATTGGTTCCTCAACCACCATAACACCTCTCGAGAGATGAGTGCTCGTATCAGGATAGTTGAACTTAGGACTGAAGAACATCATGGAGAATGGGCGGGCACCAAATATTTTGAGCCTAAAAATCTTTTTTCTAAAAACCCGTGAACCAGACCACGTTACAACCCTCAAAAGTCCTAATTGAAGCATGGATTAATTCAAAAGCATACAACGAAGAGCGTTTACGACTCCTACAAAGTGTGTTAAGTATCCGTGTTGGTATCATATGCCGCCTTGTCTTTCAAAAGAAAATTTTCAGTGTTGCACTCCAAAAGTGTTTCACTCACAAAAAATCATAATGTTTTTCATACAAAACTTCAAGACGCATAAATGTTGCATTATAATTGTCACAATAAACATTCTTCTACATGTAAAACAATTGTTTGACATTGAAGAAGTTCTCATAATGAACATCAGTGAAGAGTTTAACTTTGTCCAAAGAAGAGAAACTTGATTTTTTCTGCTGAGCTAGCAGTTATTAGTAGCAAGGGGCAGGGCGTCTAAGGACTCCTTTGAGCATATCACAAGTTGTCTTCTCAAGATTCTGTTAATTTGGGGGCAATCAAATCGAAATTCAGCTTCTCGAACTTCTGCCAATCCGGGGGAAAATCTTTAAAGAGCAATCAACAAGTGGTTTGGACTTTCTCAAAAGAGAAGTTAGCCTGGGACAACTATTGTTCCATGTTTCAGTCAACTTGAAGCAATCACCTCGAGACATGGGAGTCTCTCTAAGGCTGTTTACATTGGGGCATTTCGCTTCAATCTTTTTCGAACCAATCGGTTCCAATCAATCTGAGACAATTACTTCGACACATTTGAAGCCTTCTAAAAAAGAGCTCTCATTCCATCAAGTTAGTCGCTCACTTGTTGTTGATCCAAGCATTACTTCAGAATGAAGCTCTCTTAATTGGAGCAAGTGTTCGTTCAAGAATCAATCAGCCTGAAGTGATTACTTCGAGACTTAGGAGTCTCTCTAAAGCTCGTCCTGGGGCAGGTCTTCCCGATGCTCGCATAGCTCCTTATTCCGATACAGTTGATCTGAGGAAATTGCTTGAGATGTAGAAGTCTTTCCAGGATTCATTCTAAAGCAAACTTGCAGAAAAAGATTCATTTAATCTGAAGAAACTACTTCGAGACGTTGGAGTCTCTCCAATGTTCACCCTGGAGCAAGTCAGCCATTTATGCAAAGTCCGTCACTTTGAAGTTCAATAAATCTAAGGAGGTTGTTTTGAGATGCGGAAATACCTCCAAGACTCCTATCGAGGCATGATATTCCCATATCAAAATATCCAGTTCCTTTGAAATACTGATGATCAGTAAAGTATTGCGTCAGAATACAGGATGCCGGGGCACTCCTTTTCGGGAAAGATTTTAGAAGGTCTACCAGACCGGGGCATATTGAGATTCTAAAGTGCAAAATCTAATGCAGCTGCATTCCCACACATGGGGCACGCCTCTAAATCATCATTATCTGATCAACTCAGAAGTTTGCTATTCTTCTTTCTACAAGAATTAGCATTGCAGTCCTTCCAGCGGCAATTCAACATTTGGAGTTTGGCCAATCATCTTATTGTGTCGTGTTCTTTTATCCTCCAAACTAACGATGTCGAGGATTCAGTTTGATAGCCAGTGCATTAACCAGTATATTCATGCATTCATTCATTCATGCGTTCATATCGTATACTACATAGCACATTCATTCATAAACCTCAGCCAAGGCTTGGGATGTTTCAAAATCTGCTAGTGATGCTTCTCAGTAGAATCATAATTTGAAGACTATGTTGAATGACAAATTCAGTTCTTCCGATCACAAGTTTGAGGGCTCGACCATAATTGGTCAACAACGATGACGATTCTCAAATTGAATCTATTCCAGAGTGATTGGGTTTCCCCAAGCGAACTCTTGTATCAAATAGAACTTCTTTATAGAGTTTCTTTTGAGGTACCCCATTACAAGCAGAAGATTTTTCTCAGATGACAATCTAGCTTTTCTCCCAAAGGCTGTGCAAATGCTCGGGTGATGTATAATCGACATTAGTGTCAATTCTCCAATGAAGTCTCTTCCCCAAAGAGGTGGTCGATCATCCCCAGTGGACTCTTATGACAACAAGATCATTCAATTGGACTCCCCAGTGATATCTTCCTTCTCTCAACAGTATCAGGAAATCATGCATCATTTGCATTAGAAAAATCACATCATGCATATCATACTCATGCATTAGCTCCGCCATCTCTGCTTTGTGTTTATCAACCGAAACAGAAATGTCCTCGTAAGGATCAAATTGAAGGATTAGTTCTCGACGACAAATTATCTTCTTTTCTCCAAAGACAAGTGATATACTTGTATGGATCTTAACAACTAATTTGATGTCTCCAATGAGATGTCTTCCCAAATAAAATTCTTCTCTTTCGATGGACTCTAATGTCAAGAAAATTATTCAACCGGAATCCCATGAATTTTCCACATGGTTTTCTTACAATTTTCCCCAAATAAGCTTATTTATCTCCCCAAGTGAATCTCCTTCGTAAAGGATTACTACACCATTATTCTTGGTATTTTCAAAGATTTCTTTCGACAAGAATCTTCTCAAAGAAATACTATTGGCGTGGCTTCCACATATACTCCTCCGTGTTCTCGAAAATTACAAAAACTTCGTGCGCTTATTTCCCAGAAGTTATCAACTACTCAACAATAAATATCCACCAAAGGATGTTTATTCAATCAATGTGATATTTCTCCAACTCGGGTTGATCCACATATCCACTTGCTACAACGCATTGTCCATACAATGTCGCAAATCAAGCTCATTACCCTAGAAGTTTTTCACCACAGTACTGAACTGATTCTTCTATCAACGGTAAAGCTATCTCATACAAATTGAAGATCTTGTCAACTCGTGGTTGTTCAACATGTCCGTACATGTTCAAGAAGATCTCTCATCGCAGTAAACGCCTGAAACAAGATTTACCGACTTTATAAACATCTATATCACGCGGTGTGCTAGATATTGTTTTGTTTATCCCGCAGAATTGTACTCGGTGCGCCATCGATTTTATTCTGCGAGTAACTCGGAGGTTACACGTTAAAGACATTCAAGATGCCATGGCTCCTCGCACTTCGTGCACCAACAATTCGATATTGTTCTAGCCATCTATCGTAGAACTCTTTGTTAAGTTCTCAATCATGTCAATCGAGAGAACCTTTGTTAAGTTCTCAATCATGTCAATCGAGAACTCTTTGTTAAGTTCTCAATCTTGTCAATCGTGGAACTCTTTGTTAAGTTCCCAATCATGTCATTTTTCAATTCGCTTAAGGTTTCTGTGTATTCCTTAGTCAATCGAGAGAACTCTTTGTTAAGTTCTCAACCATGTCATTTTTCAATTCTTAAGGTTTCTGGTATTCCTTAGTCAATCAAAGAACTCTTTGTTAAGTTCTCAACCATGTCATTTTTCAATTCGCTTAAGGTTTCCGGTATTCCTTAGTCAATCGTAGAACTCTTTGTTAAGTTCTCAACCATGTCATTTTCAATTCGCTCAAGGTTTCTGTGTTCCTTAGTCAATCGTAGAACTCTTTGTTAAGTTCTCAATCATGTCATTTCAAATTTTGTGTAAGGTTTCGTGTATTCCTTAGTTATCGAGAGAACCCTTTGTTAAGTTCTCACCATGTCAATTTTTCAATATATTGTTTTTCTTTTCGCTTGAGAAGTTCGCTTCTCTTCTCATAGCATTTTCATTAAAATTGTTGCCAAAGTCATTTCGACACGGTTATCCCCTGTTGTTAAAATTTCCCATTGTTGTGTTAAAGCATTCTGCTAATGCTTAGCAAGTTTTCTCTCAAGCTTTTCTTGGCTCCGTAGTCAAGATTTGTTATCTGCTTTCTTTTGTGGCATTGGTTTCCTGATCGGAAAATTTTGTTCTCTAGTATTCAATCCTCTTCCACTTTGAATGTTCGAAAGTCAATCTTTCTCACTTATCAAGTTCAAGATGATTGAATAGGGTCGCACCCCAAAATTTACCCTCCTTTCCATAATCTTTCTGGGAATATTGGTTCATGTTCCTTTCTCTTGTATTCACCCAGATTATTTAAAACGAATGATTTGTCAAGGTACGATGATTGTGTTTGATGCAAATCCATCCGAATTTCGGTTCACAATTGCAAATTCCTGAAGCCCAAAGGAAGTTCAAGTTCTCGAGCCAATTGGAATGTTGGTTTATGATTTAGCAAATTGACCACGAGTTGGAGTTCAAAGGAAATTTTGAATTCTATTTGTGAAACAAGGCGAGATAGGATTATTGAATTTTACAACACTCAAATGTTCAAATTATTGTTCAAATTCTAAGTCTTAAATTTACACCAACATTGGCAAGTTGAATTTTGACCACTTTCCAAATACGAGCTTCATTCAAATGTTCTAAACACGCTACAAGAATTCTTGCAAGCTTTGGAAAATTTTGCCGGGATTTGTTTCATTCAAAGTTCGCTACGAGAATAAGTTTATCAATATTTCCAAGTTATTACAAGCATGGAATGTTGGTGTTACTATTCAAAGATCAAGAATATTCAAACCAAACTTGCTTTTATTCAAATTACCAAATTTTTGGTACAAGAGTAGTTCGAGTTTGGAAAGTACACAAGTTCTCCAAAATGTTGAAACTTCTTACAATTTCAATCCTAAGTTCTACAATCCAAAATTCTACAAGTTTCTAAAGCGGTTTCTACAGTGTTTACAAAGTCTTGAAGTTTCTTGGCCTTTTTCTTCGAATTGCAAGCTTTTCAACGTCATGGTCATCCGCTTCCTCTTCATCTTCGTGCCTAAACCACTTGACCATTATCTTCATCTCGCCACATGAAACAAGAAAGGAAAATCGGGTTAGAAGTTACAAAACATAAACATAAAACAAATGCGAGAAATTATAAAAGGATTATGTTTTTGTCGAGGACTCATCATTAGGCGCTATGGAATCGTTTTGTCAATAAGCCTCGAAATCTCAAGATTAATCATCGGCGAATGCTTGTTTGCAAATCACGGCCAACCCGGTTCACAAACAAGCATGACGGGCTGCAAGCATCAAATAAGGCGACAGCTTAAATGATTCTAAACGGGCAGCAAGACAACAATTGTCGATTCCAACAGTTCATTAATCCTAATCCCAATAGGCAACAAGCATGAATGAAAGGCAACAGTTAGGCAGCAAGTGTAATTGATCCCACAGTTTAATTCAATTAGTCTCAACAAAAGGCAAGATAATCAAGTCAACATAGGCAACAAAGAAGACAAAATGTGGTTATCACCATAAACCAAATAGGACAGATAAACCAAATAGGACAGATAAACCAAATAGGACAAAAGAAGCAAGGTAATCCACACAAGCAATACATAGCAGCATTAACATGGAAAGGGAAAGGGAAAATTCAAAGTCAGGTTTTCACCAAAAGTGAAAAAGGGTAGAAACCAGTTTTGATGATAGTAACAGAGCAAGAAAGCTGTTGGACTAAGACCATATAGTATCTGTTCTTGGGATATATCAGAAAAAGAGAGAGATAGGATCAAGGATGGCATCTGCTGAAAGAAGATATAGTCAAGATCACAAGCATCTGTTCAAGGACAGTTTTGAAACCTCAGAAAAAAACACCATTTGTTTTTCAAAACCAACCAGATACCAGCAATAAAACAAGACTTCAAGAAAACAGAAATGACAACCCTCATAGTCCCAGCAAGAGCAGACAGTTCAAAAACCCCAACACCAGAAAAAGAAAGAGGAACTTTGTTTCCAAACCAGAAAAAACCAGAGTACTAGTGTCTGTTCCTAACCACAACAACTAATGCCAAATCGTGTAGTATCTGTTCTTACTCAAATATACCAGTAAAACACAACTCAGAAATACCAACAAGCCAGCAACATAACCAAAATGTAAACAGAAAACACAGACAAGCAAGCAATCATCATTTTCCCCTAACCAACTACCTTCAGAATTCATTTTTTCAGAAATCAAGTTCTGAAAATCGAGAAAGAAGAAGAGTGAATCGAAACTGTCTCTCCCGGAATAAGGTCGGGAAGCAAGCCGTCACCGTTGACGCTTCTCTGAGGCTTAGGTATTTTCACCATCACCGGAATCGCTTAGGGTTTATCGCTTCCTTTCCAGTTCCAACCTGTACCAAACACAAAAACGAATCAAATAATCAGAACTCGATGCATGCAAGCAGTTCGAGAGAGAGACAGAGAACGGTGAATCGCGGCGAGAGAGCGTGAGAGAGTGACGGCGCGAGAGAGGCAGACGGCGGCGACCGCCGATGAGGGTCGCGAGCGTGTGCGAGAGAGACGGAGGGATGGTCGCGGCGAGGGTTCCGGCGAGAGAGATGAGAAGACCGTGAGGGTCTGTGAGAGGGAGAGTGAGAGTGAGAAGAGAGAACACGCGAGGAGGAAAGAACGAGTGAGAGAGAAACTAATCTGCGTTTTCCATTTCTTTTTTTTGCCAATTTGGGAAAACATCTTTTATATTTCTTTTTTTTTTTGTGTTAAAAGAAAAAGAAATAATAGGAAAATTTCTCTTTTTACTTTATTTATTTAATCTATAAAAGAATGTATGTATATATGTTGATGTTAAACAAATATGTATTCGGAGCAATGTCACTACTTTTGGAATCGTCGGAATATTTCGGAAAGAGATTCGTCATACTCGATTCGCCGGTGCATATGGAGGCATTACAGACCGGTCAAAGATCAGATGGTTTTCTTTTTCTTACTCCGCGTCACCCAGGCTATTTCTGAACTCTTCTTTCCAATTAACTTATTTTTCGTAAATAATATTTTTGTGCGATGTATTAAATGATTATTGGATCTGATAGTTTGTGTTTGATGATTTATCGATTAAATTATTAGTCGATTTTTCATCAAACAGAAAAAATCACCTCCAATAATTATTTAAATTTCCGATTGTATTGTATGATATTTTTGTCTGTTTATTTATTCATTCCAGCAATTATTCACCATTGTACACTTTGCACACAATTCGAATTTAAAATCAATCCGATTCCGCGTTGTTTGACTCATATGTCAAGTTCCTAAAGGGTCTCATAGTGGGGGATGGGCATGGCCATCCTCACGAGATCGGTTAAAGCCCTTGTTGCTTTAATCGATCATAACCCAAAACAATATTGGTCTATATACCAATCACCATGCACCAGGGTCTCATGGTTGGGGATAGGAGCACCTATCCTCACAAGATTAATCGAGTCCATATACTTGATTAATCATAACCCGCTTCCATTCCATCTCAAAGACGCGTGTCGTAACACTTTGCAATTAAAGTTCTAAACCCCGATCCAACGTCGGTTTCTTTTTCAAATAATTTCTCAAATAAATTTCTATCTCTCCCTCCTCCCAAACATATGGTAGTCAGTCCAGTATCGACCCTCGACCGTATGTTTGGTGTCTTAATTGAATTAATCAACGTGAACCATGCTTCACTTCACCTTTTCTTAACAAAAGCTTTGGGTAGAAAAGATGATTCGGATGTTTCGTCCACTCATCCGAGTAATTGGGCGTTAGCCGCTGAACGCTTATGGTCCAATACTTGTCTCCCACATAAAACAACTCAACTCACTCAAACTCTTTATCGCTCATATGCGATCATAAAAACTCTTTTCGCATAAAGAGGGTAATAGTCGCTTCAAATACGAACGAGGACTTAAGCTTTTCAAACAAACAAAACTAGTCCTAGTTCAAAGCATTTGAACGCCTAAACGCATGATTTTTCGTATAAAATCAATACAACTAATTAAAACCTTTTAAGAGGAACTACAGTAGTTTTGACTTTCCCATTGCACAAGGGAATATGTAGGCACACGGTTCAAACCGTACAAACTCAAAATGATAATAATCAAATCTCATTTCTTTATAACTTAGAGATTAGCGAATATACACACACACACTTAGAACTAAACGGGTCCCATCGAGTACGATGGATGTAAGGGGTGCTAATACCTTCCCCTTACATAACCGACTCCCGATTCCAATTTTTGGTCGTAGACCGTCTTATCCATTTCTTTGGGGTTTTATCTATATTTCCCCGTTCCTTTTTGGAACGAATAAAATTAGGTGGCGATTTCACTGTTTTCGAGAATTCGAAAGGATTTTTGAAAATCGAGTTGCTTCACAGATTAATAGATGGACAAATCCATTGAACGGACTAACTCTCTGCTCTCTCCCAACTTTGAAATCCCCTGTGAAGTCGCCGAGGAAGAAATTGAAGAAGAGATCCCGGATGAGATTTCCCAATTACTTAAGCATGAGGAAAGAATCATTCAACCTCACAAAGAGCCTTTGGAAGCAATCAACTTAGGTTCTGAGGAAGACAAAAAAGAAGTGAATATCGGAGCTTCACTCGACAGCAACGTCAAGAGTAAACTGATAGATCTTCTCAAAGAATACGTTGATGTGTTCGCTTGGTCCTACCAGGACATGCCGGGTTTAGATACCAACATCGTGGAGCATCACTTGCCATTAAGACCGGAATGTCCACCAGTTAAACAAAGACTGAGAAGAGTTCACCCTGACATGGCCGACAAAATCAAAAAGGAAGTTCAAAAGCAGCTCGACGCAGGTTTCCTCGTCACCTCTGAATATCCTCAATGGCTAGCCAACATAGTGCCTGTCTCAAAGAAAGACGGAAAAGTCAGAATGTGTGTTGACTACCGGGATTTGAACAAAGCTAGTCCAAAAGACGATTTCCCGCTACCGCATATTGACATGCTAATGGATAGCACTGCGAAGTTCAACGTCTTTTCCTTCATGGACGGTTTCTCCGTTACAATCGATCGTAATGGCTCCAAAGACATGGAGAAGACATCTTTATCACGCCTGGGCACATTTTGCTACAAAGTAATGCCGCTTGATTAAAGAATGCAAAGAATCTTACTAAAGGACAATGACTACTCTCTTTCATGACATGATGCACAAAGAGATCGAAGTCTACGTGGATGACATGATAGCAAAGTTTGTCACTGAAGAAGAGCATATAGAATATCTCTTGAAGTTGTTTCATCGACTAAGGAAATTTCAGCTCCGCCTGAATCCTAACAAATGCACCTTTGGGGTAAGATCCGAAAACTCCTAGGTTTCATCGTCAACAAAGAGGTATTAGTTGACCTTGACAAAGTCAAGGCTATTCAAGAAATGCATGCACCACATACAGAAAAGCAAGTAAGAGGATTTCTTGACGGTTGAATTACATCTCCGTTTATCTCTCAAATGACGGCTACTGGGCGATATTCAAGCTTCTCCAAAAATCAAGAGGTTGTGTGGATGTAAGATTGCCAAAAAGCATTTGACAAGATCAAAGAATATCTATCGTAACCTCCAATATCGATTCCTCCAATAAGGAAGACCGTTAATCATGTACCTTACCGTGCTAGAAGATTCCATGGCTGCGATTGACAGCAGATGAAACCGTAAGAAGGAGCATGCCATCTACTACTTGAGTAAAAAGTTCACAAACTGAAACTCGTTACTCCATGCTCGAGAAAACATGTTGTGCTTTGGTATGGACTTCAAACGCTCTCCAAGACATGATCAATCACACGACTTGGTTAATTTCAAAATGGATCCAATCAAGCACGCTTTGAAAAGCCCGCCTTAACAGAAGAATTGCTCGATGGCGATGTCGTTATCTCAATATGACATCCAATACCGCGCCCAAAAGCGGTCAAAGGAAGCATTCTCGCCGATCACTTAGCTTATCAACCGATCAACGAATACCAATCTCTCAAATTTGACTTCCCTGATGAGGATGTCATGTACTTGAAGATGAAAGATTGTGACGAGCCGCTACCTGAAGAAGGTCCTGATCCAGAATCTAGATGGGACTTAATTTTTGATGGAGCAGTTAATGTCTTTGGCAATGGAATTGGGGCAGTCATCATCACTCCCGAGGGTTCTCATATCCCGTTTTCCGCCAGATTGCTATTTGATTGCACCAACAACATCGCAGAATATGAAGCTTGTATTATGGGTATCGAAGAAGCCATCGACTTGAGGATCAAGATCCTTGACATATATGGAGACTCAACCCTTGTGATTAATCAAATCAAAGATAAGTATGAAACTCATCATCTTGGTTTGATCCCTTATAGAGATTATGCAAGACGTTTGTTGACTTTCTTCAACAAAGTGGAACTGCATCATATCCCTCGAGATCAGAATCGAATGCCAGACGCCTTGGCTACTCTATCTTCCATGTTCAAAGTCAACAATTGGAATGATATGCCTAAGATCCGTATCAGACGCCTTGAAAGACCTGCATATGTATTTGCATCTGAAGCGGTCTTCGATGATAAACCGTGGTTTCATGACATCAAACGTTTCCTTCAAACTCGAGAGTACCCACTCGGGGCATCGTACAAAGATAGGAAAACTCTAAGGAGGCTTTCTAGAAATTTCTTCCTAAATGAAGATGTGCTATACAAAAGAAACTTCGACATGGTCCTGCTCAGATGCGTCGACAAACATGAAGCAGACACGATAATCCATGAAGTTCACGAAGGATCCTTTGGAACCCATTCAAATGGGCATGCAATGTCCAGAAAAATCTTGAGAGCAGGATACTATTGGATAACAATGGAATCCGATTGCTGTAAACACGTCAAAAGATGTCACAAGTGCCAGATCTACGCAGATAAGATCCACGTGCCACCAACTCTACTCAACATTCTCTCTTCTCCTTGGCCTTTCTCCATGTGGGCCATTGACATGATCGGGATGATCGGACCAAAAGCGTCCAACGGACATCGCTTTATTCTAGTGGCAATTGATTACTTCACCAAATGGGTTGAAGCAGCATCTTACGCCAACGTTACAAGACAAGTGGTTGTGAGGTTCATCAAGAACAACCTCATTTGCCGATATGGAGTTCCAAGCAAGATCATTACAGACAATGGATCAAACTTGAACAACAAAATGATGAAAGAACTGTGTGAGGAATTCAAGATCGAGCATCATAACTCATCTCCTTATCAGCCAAAGATGAACGGCACCGTTGAAGCTGCCAACAAGAACATCAAAAAGATAGTCCAGAAGATGGTCGTCACCTACAAGGACTGGCATGAAATGCTGCCATTTGCTCTACATGGGTATCGTGCTTCAGTACGTACTTTAACAGGAGCAAATCCTTTTTCTCTAGTATACGGTATGGAAGCAGTGCTCCCCGTAGAAGTTGAGATTCCGTCAATGAGAGTTCTCATGGAAACTAAGTTATCCGAGGTCGAATGGTGTCAAAGCAGATACGACTAGCTGAACTTAATTGAAGAAAAGCGTCTGACCGCTCTGTGTCATGGACAACTGTATCAAAGAAGGATGAAGAACGCTTTCGACAAAAAGGTCCGACCTCGTGAATTCCGAGAAGGCAACCTCGTGCTTAAAATTTTTTTGTCTTTTCAACCAGATTCTAGGGGCAAATGGACTCCTAATTACGAAGGCCCATACATCGTCAAAAGAAGCTTTTCTGGCGGTGCTATGACTCTCACAACCATGGACGATGATGAACTCCCGCATCCTGTGAATGCTGATGCAGTCAAGAAATACTTTGTCTAAAAACAAAAGAACAGCTCGGTAAGCCGAAAACACGAAAAGGGCGGCTTAGGCAAAAAAGAGCGTCTCGGTGGACTGAAAACCTGAAAGGGCGGTCCAGGCAGAAATTAGAGACAATAAACAGAAAATATCCTGATAGATTGAAAACCTGAAAAGGCAATCTATGCAAAAATTAAGGATACAAAAAATGACAAAGTAACTACATCAGTCCATACTTCATCAATTTGAAGAAACTTCCCTCAACGGATCTTCAATCAAACCTTCTGAAGCAACAAGCACAATTGGAATTCAAAGTTGTTAGAGATAATAGCGGTTATTTGCTTTCAATGTAGCCTTTTCCCAATAAATTATCATTTCCAACTCTTGTAAATAGTTCATGGAATCACGCCTTCGGCTGATTACCGTTCTATCAATAACATTTGAGCCTTGTGCCTTTTTGTTTGCAATCCTTGCTTTATTCTGTTTTGCAAAATAACGCTTTTATTGTGAAAATCACTTTTGAAGCTAAAAAAGGTTTTAAATGAATTTTTACTTCAAAATTTTAAAATAAAAGCGAAATTTTCCTTTAAACTATGAACACAGAAAGAACTTCAACAGTTTTCTCCATAAAGTGTTTCGATCTCTGAAAGATAGAACAACTGCTACAGAAGTTTTCTTCTCCTCAGCAGAGATCATCAAAGGACGGTATTCTTATCCAAAAAGAATTCCCAACACAGTTGCCAATAAAATGCCTTTTTAGAAAGTTTAAAGCATGCAACTCAGATCCTTCATCAGTAACGTCTACACCATGGCTGCGGATTTTGCTGAGTATTTGTTTGAACTGTGACGTGGTCCTTTTCCCAAATACCTCTTTATTGTCTTGTCGAGTATCGTCAGCATGCATATGACATTCATGACATTCATTATTCATACATAATTACATCATTAATGCATTCCTGCATTTCTCAATGTTTGTTTCCATATCACTGGTTTAGATTACATTTACTCATGTGTGTGTGTCATCCAGCAGATTATCCCCAAGCAGAAAAATACATTTTTCTCTTATTCCCCAGCTGAGATCATCCCTCATTGGGAACAAAGTCTTGATTAACTGTTTCTTTCCAGTTCATTCCTGGATAGAACCTCGTCTCTAACCAACTCAGGTTTAGATTTCGTCAGAAAAATCTACCTGCAAGCAATAAGCAATAGCCTCATTATCTGAGCTGCTTATTTCTTTTTCATCTTGAAGCTTGTCATAAAAAGATTGTTCTTCTCAACAAATTCAAATCATGAAAGTTCAAGAAATCTCCGCAGTTTTATTTCTGTTTGAAGAAAACCTGTGTCTTTTCAATCAAAATGCCCGCATCTTCTCAAAAGAGAGATCCCCGGCAAAATTGTATCCGTGAAAATAAAAACTCATTTGAGATATGTTTCCATCATTGTCTGTTATTCACAAGGCTGAATACTCAAACAATTTCCTCAAGAATTACCTTGTTATAGTTATCACTTCGCTGATAATTGGTAATATCTTCAGAACCCATTACCATAAACTATCACAAGGCTGATAATTGGTAATATCATCTTCATTTACCTTAAACATTGTCACAAGGCTGACAGAAGGTAATTTCCTTAAAACAGATATTCATTTACATTGTGAATCTATTTTCCCAGTGAAACAAATTGCTTGTTTCCCAACCAACAGGATTCTCTTTTCTTAGACAGATTGAGTCATCCTCACAATTTTTCCCCATTATATCTATCTTTGACATATCTGGGTGAAACTTTTTGCAATCATTTTACATCACTCGCATCTTTTGGTATCTTAGGTCCAAAATTTGCGTATTCTGATATTTAAGTCTCTTCACACCTATCGAAACGAAGATATTCATCTTCATATCTCAGGTTAAAGAAACTTAAATAGGGGCATCTGTCATACCCCAATTTTTGACCTAATATACCACCTTACATTTGCATTACTGCATCATTAACAGTTCAGAACAGAATTAATTGGGTGTAGCTTCTACAGGTCAAAATTAGGGTTTCACAAAATTTTCATCTGATTCAAGAGGCAATCAATTAGGGTTTGAGTTTCATTCACCTCAATTGATCTATCTTGATCAAACCATCAACCTCTGATCTTCAGATATCCAACTTTTTCTCATGATCTATCGAGGATCGACCAATTAGGGTTTTTATCAAGGATGAGCAATCACTGATTTTCTGATCAATGAATGACTTTTTTGATTGGAGATTGATCTTCATATCTTAAATACAACATGTTGACCTAATTTCTGGATTCAAAACATCACAGAAGTTCACAGAATTCATCAGTCCATTTCTAGATCATCTGATGAAATTTCATCTGCACTGAAAAGTCAAACTTTGACTTTTGGTCAACTTTTTCAAGACAAAACTTTTTCAATCACCAAAATACTTCAAATGATCCATCATGATCATAAAAAATCAAGAAATTTGGAAAAGTCAACAAAAAGTCAAAATTTTCAACACTTAGAAAATTTTCCAAGTGTTAAAACTTCACATTTTTTCCAAACTTCATGGCATTTTTTTCACATAGTTCCATTTGGAATTAGAAAAAACTCAAAACATGAAAGTTGTAGCCCTTGAAACAATCTTTCCAAAATGTCCAAGAACTTGCAAATCCATGGTGTCTAGCTATACTTTTGATTTTGAAACATAGAGCTCCAAAATCCTTGATTTTCAAGTACAACTTTCAAAATTACAAGTCATTTTTTGATTTTCTTTCTAGAAGCATGCCACCTAGCCAAGAGGGATAGAATTGATAAAATTCAGTTGAGAGGTAATTATGATGGGATAAGATCAAGTTGAATAATTAACCATGGTTAAAAGGAAGCTTCCTTTTGCATTTATTGCAAAAATGACTTCCTTGCCCTCTAAGGCAAGTTGTAAATATCCAAGCCTATCTCTTTTACTTGCTAAAATCAGAACTCTTGACCTATAAATAGAGGTCATGTTGGCCATTTGTAACTACACCAAAGCTATGCCAAAACAAGCTTTCTCATTCCTTTCTTAAAATTCAAGTAACATAGTTCAATTTGAGAATTCTTGCATTTTTCAAAACTTGTGAAGAAACATGAAAGATTTGGTGTCTAACATGTCATAAACATCATATGTAATTGGTTTGTAACTTAAAATCAACACAAGAATCATTAAAAAACAGATTTTGCATTTCATGCTTCCAAACTTGCCAAAACTGCCTTAACTATCGAATTTGATCATTGGCTCGAGCAAGTTGTGATTTTTTCACTCAAACATCATCAACATACTCCATATGGATGATGCAGACCATTAACTTCAACGTGTAACACCTCTAACATCGAATTCAAGTTTCACTTTGAAGCTTATGCAGGTGGACTTGGTTGGAATGATCCAGGCCAATTCAGAGTGAGCAGACCATCCTCACACAATCCTTGAAGTCCGTTGGTGCTATAGGAGTCATCAAAACAGTTCTGGAAACACTCCATTAACAACTTCGATCTCAGCTTCAAGAGGTAATTTTTTCAAAGGTGATTTTTTCAAACTTTCGAAGCCCGATTCTTTTCCAAACTTCTCATAAGTATATTTCACTTTTCAAAAACACTTTCATGATCATTTTTTCAAAACTTTTCATCAAACTTACATCTTTTTTCCATGATCGATCCGATTTGACGATAAAACCGAACTCGTTTTTCCTCGAATTTCTTAACCGATCATGGGCCTCCCTTACGGTGTAAGTCCCAACATTCTTTTATGTACATACATATTTCCTTGTACATATCAAATTCTTTCATGTACATACCAATTTTTACTTGTACATAATACAGATACCTTTGTAAATACTCAAGTATAGACAAACTTCGTCCGTTTGTTTTCGTTTCGCTTGTATATACACTGAATTCCATTGGTATTAAAAGGAGCATTATTCCCGGTGAAACTGCTTTTAAACCAATGGGCCTCCCTTATGGTGTAAGTCCCAACCATCCTATGTACATCCACATCTCTTCGTACATAAATACTCGTTCGTGTACATATTTACTTTCTTGTACACATTCAAACTTGTATATAATCAAGTTACGCTCGTTTTAAACGTTCGTTTTACACACACTTGTTCATATTTCCTTCATAAACTCTTGTAAATAAACATCATGCATTTGTTTATATTTCCTTCATAAACTCCTGTGAATACATATCACACACACACTTGTTTATATAACTGTTTGGTTATAACATAACAACTAGTCTAACCAATAGGCTCCCCACAGTAATAGCCTCCTCTTGGGCTTTGTACAAGATAAATCATTCATCTGAGTTCCGCCTCCTCTTAGGCTTCATATAAGAAAACTCATTCATCTGAGTTTAGCCTCCGCTTAGGCTTCATATAAGACAACACTCCCCTGTTGAGTCAGCCTCCTCTTGGGCTTCATTCAAAAGAACTCCTCATTGAGTTTAGCCTTCTCTTGGGCAGCAAACAAAGAAAGAGACCAGGAAATCTCTTAACAGCCTCCTATTGGGCTTCCAATACAAAGAATCACCCGCGCTAGGATAGAACCCAAAGAGTATAATTTCCCGGTGAAATTGCTCTTAATCCTAAAAGGATGGTTTCCCGGTGAAATCCCTTTTAAAGCCAAAGCCAGCCATACCCTATAGCTTCCTCTTGAGCTTCATACAAGGACCCTCGATGACCCTCGATGACCCTCGGAATGCCTCCTCTTGGGCTTACAATACAAGGACCCATGGGCTTCTTAAAAGCATCCCTTAATCCAATCAATTTCTCCTCGAGATTTAGACGTTTATCATCTCTATGGAAGAAGTATCTCATATATCACATCACATACAATCAAAAACTTTTCAAACTCTTTTCAAACAAAAACATCTCTTAATCGTAAGTGGTAATGCTTGTACACTCGAGCAAAACACCCAATGCTTACAATTAAAAGATTCAATCATTTTCAAACATCTTTCTAAAACTTGTAAGTGGTAACGCTTGTACACTCAAGCAAAACGCCTATAACTTACGATGAAAGATTTTAATCAATCAATCCTTTCAAAATGTATGTGATGAAATAGATTAGATACATTTTTCATTAAGATGATATTTGTCTGTGTCTCTTAATAACATTTCGTTGCTTCCACTAGCATAAGTAGGAACTACGATTGCTCTGACTTTCTCAACATCCTTTTGAGAATACGTAGGCACAAGGTCTCATCCTTGGCGAGCAAATTTCTTTCTTCCTCAGACCAAACAAATCATAGATCCCTTTAGATCCGAGCTACAAATGCTCTGATTCCCACTAAGGGATATGTATGCAGAAGATCCCAATGATCTTTGCTAGCACAATAATAACAAAACCTAGGATCCCACATAATCTTCCCTTCTGAAAATCCAAAGGAGAAACTTTCCTAATCATAGAAATAGCAATTAAAACACACAAACATATCAAACATATTCATATATAAAGCTATAGATAACTATATATATTTAGGGTGCTCCATCTATTCCCTTTATATAACAAACCCCCTTACCCGGAATCTCCCCAAATGCGTTACGTCTAGTTTACGCTAGTCGTAATGCATATCATATCAATTGAGGGTATTAACAACTTTCCCCTTTTTCATAATCATTTTTCTTGTGTTGGAAATAATAAAGCTTGATGCTCGCGGCATCTTTATAAACAAATCAAAAGAGTAAATCGTTTCGAGCCAGAGAATTCGAATTTAGATTTGATTCCCTCGCACGTCAATTTTTATTGCTAACAAACATCATGCAGATTTGCAAGTGACGGCGGTAAAGCAATCTGATAAGCAACTTTCCCAACTCTCTTGGTAATCTGAAACAGACCAATAAAGCGCGGAGTCAACTTCCTTGACTTCAAAGCTCGACTAATACCAGTCATCGATGTGACTGTCATAAACACGTGATCTCCTTCACTAAACTCGAGGTCTTTCTTCCTCTTATCATGATAACTTTTCTGACGACTCTGAGAAGCTCTCATCTTCTCCTGAATCATCCTAATCTTTTCTGAAGTTTGTTGAACAATCTCTGGTCCAATCACAGCACTTTCTCCAGATTCGTACCAACACAACGGTGTCCGACACCTCCTACCATACAATGCCTCAAACGAAGCCATACCAATACTCAAATGAAAACTATTGTTGTAGGTAAACTCGATCAATGGTAAGTAGCTATCCCAAGCTCCACCTTTCTCTAACACACAAGCTCTCAACGAATCTTCTAACGATTGAATCGTCCTCTTTGTCTGACCATCTGTCTGCGGATGATAAGTAGAACTCAATCGTAACTTAGTACCCAAAGCTTCTTGCAATCCTGTCCAAAACTTAGATGTAAACCTCGGATCTCGATCTAACACAATACTAGAAGGAATACCATGCAAACTTACAATTTCCTCCACATACAACTCTGCCAACTTCTCCATCAGATAATCCATTTTTGTCGGAATAAAGTGTGCAGATTTTGTCAACCGATCAACAATAACCCAAATAGAATCACAATTCTTCGATGTCCTTGGCAAACCCGATACAAAGTCCATAGAGATGCCATCCCCTTTCCATTCCAGAACAAACAACTGTTCCATCAGCCCTGACGGTTTCTGATGCCAATCTTTGAATTCTAACAAACCAAAGACGCATACACAAACTCGGCAATTTCCTTTTTCATTCCAGGCCACCAAAATAACTTCTTCAAGTCATGGTACATTTTAGTAGCACCGGGGTGAATACTCAACCCACTACGGTGTCCTTCCTCCAAAATACTCTTTCTAATCTCGGCAACATCCGGAACACACACCCTATCACCAAATCTCATAACGCCATTCTCGTCAATTCGGAACTCACCTCCTTGAACCTTGGTTAATCAGTGCCAACTTATCAACCAAACCAACATCAGATTTCTGTCCATCTTGAATTTCTTCCAGAATACCACTAGTCAGCTTCAACATACCCAATTTCACACTATTCGGAGTAGTCTCACATACCAAACTCAAGTCTCTGAACTGTTCAACTAAATCCAATTCACGAACCATTAACATCGACATATGCAAGGACTTCCTGCTCAATGCATCTGCAACCACGTTTTCCTTACCAGGATGGTAATTCAAACCGAAATCATAATCCTTGAGAAATTCTAACCACCTCCTCTGCCTCATATTCAGCTCTTTCTGGTCAAAAAGATACTTCAGGCTCTTGTGATCACTGAACACTTCAAACCGTGAACCGTACAGATAATGCCTCCACAATTTCAAAACAAACACTATGACTGCCAACTCTAAATCATGAGTCGGATAATTCCTTTCATGAATCTTCAACTGTCTCGAAGCATAAGCCACAACCTGCCTATCTTGCATTAAAACACCACCTAAACCCATCAAAGACGCATCACAATACACCACAAAGGATTCTGCCGGATTCGGAAAAATTAGAATCGGAGCACTAGTCAACCTCCTCTTCAACTCTTGGAATCCTTTCTCACAATCGGAGTCCTAAACAAACGCTTGACCCTTTCTTGTCAACTTAGTCAACGATAAAGCCAACTTCGAAAATCCTTCAATGAACTTCCTGTAGTAACCTGCAAGACCAAGAAAACTACGAATCTCTGAAGCATTCTTCGGCGCTTCCCACTGAGATACCGCTTCTACTTTCGTAGGATCAACAGCAATTCCATTCTTGGAAATCACATGACCCAGAAAACTTACTTCAAAATTCACATTTGGACAACTTCGCATAAAGCTTCTTCTCCTTCAACAATCCCAATACAATTCTAAGATGCTCTACATGCTCTTCATCACTCTTTGAATAGATCAAAATGTCGTCAATAAATACCACCACAAACTTGTCAAGATACGGATGAAATATCCTGTTCATATACTCCATGAAAATACCAGGTGCATTAGTGACTCCAAACGGCATACAGAATACTCATAATGTCCATACCTCGTTCTAAATGTAGTTTTCTGAATATCCTCCGCCTTAACACGAATCTGATGATATCCAGACCTCAGATCAATCTTACTAAATACACAAGCTCCAACTAACTGATCCATCAAATCATCAATCCTCGGCAATGGATACCGATTCTTGATTGTCACTTTGTTCAACTGCCTGCAATCAATACATAGTCTCACCGTACCTTCCTTCTTCTCCCACGGCGAAACACTAGGACAAATAAACTTCTTCTCAAGTAACTCTTCCAACTGTTTCTTCAACTCAGATGACTCAGATGCCGACATACGATAAGGCGCCATCGACACCGGACTAGTTCCAGGAATAAAATCTATAGCAAACTCCACTTCTCTCTCAGGTGGTAGCTCACTAACATCTTCCGGAAACACTTCTGGAAATTCATTCACCACTAGCAATTCATTACTCTCAGTCTTTCCTTTCGCTTTCGTCGAAGAATACAACATAAACACCACACCATCATTAACAACTACGTAACTCTGATCATCCATCTTAATTCATTGTCCTTATTAGAGTCTTCGTCCACTCATATGGTTCACAAGCTTCTACCACACTTCATTCATATTCATCACTTTATGCCTCATTTAGATAATAAGACAATTGTATACCATCCAATACGATTCCGTCTACTATTAATAAGAGATTAAGGGTGATCAAGTTCTCAATTTGTCAATAGACATCTGATAATCATACTGGAGTATAAACCATCATTACCGACACTTTCTGTTCGCAGAATCGTGCTCGCTTTCTTTTGCACTTCTAACTATGACTCACGGTCCAAACGATTACAACAACTCTAATCACACTTGCACTGTCTTCTCAAGTAGTACCTCGTACCAATGACTTACAATCGGAACATATTCGGGAAGCATCTCTTCTCCCCCACTTAGTTTCACACTACTCCTGCAATAATAAATCATAAAAGTAACAAGTACCGACAGTGTTGTACACACTTGTCACGTACAAAGGGATAATGACGGTAAGACACTGGTCACAACGACCGACTATGCTCTGATACCACTATTGTAACACCCCTTCTAATTACCCGCGATTTTATAATTAATAATTAGAGTTTTAATCACATATCAAGAGGCGTCACAATTTCAATATAATTCAATTTATTAACCACACAGTTGTCATGCTTTCACTGAAGAAAAATCATTAAATAAAACAGACTTAAGGTTATGTTTAACAGCGGAAATGAAACATAACAAATCCTGAATACATCATTCATAATTATTCCAGGACATAAATCGAAACATGAACCAAAACCATTATTTAATATCCATAAAGAATCTCAAATCAAGCGTTTCCCCAGTGTTACATCTACCAGAGCACGACACTGACACGCGGATTAACTAAATGACTCAACTCTAGGAGTTATCCTCACCGATTCCAAGCAGCTAATCACTTCAAATCTGAAATCATTAAAGTAAGGGTGAGATCTCTATCCAATATAAAATGCATTATACGTTTTTAGATACAACGGAATAATTCAATACGTTAGTCCATTATCCAAATACATGATCACTGTTCAGTTCATAAAACATTTGAACACAATTCATTATGCAAATAAACAATAAATGGAAATTGCAACACTGGAATCCATCCTAGCATGTTACAATCCCATATGCAATGCAGACTCTATGCATGTGGTAAACGTGAACCGAGTTCACCCACTGTTCCATCACACTCGGAAAACAGCGGCAATTCATGATTCGCCCATAACCACTGGGTCAAGAATCTCAATCCATGATTCGCCCATAACCACTGGGTCAAGAATCTCAATCCATGATTCTCCCATAACCACTGGGTCAAGAATCCAGCCTCACTACCTCTGAATCCTGGTAAGTTTATTGGCCCTGCAAGTTCACTTCCGCACAATGGGAATGAACCATAAACAATGCTTATGCATGCATCATAAAAGCATGCAACATCAATTCACAGATTATGATCTCAACATAATTCACATAATGCCAATCACCAATGTATTACATTCAATCATAATGAATATCAAACACAACATTGTAAGCATTATTCCTCATTCATTAAATCAGGCAATCCATATCCCATTCCCCATTGTCCTTAAACTATTAACT
This sequence comes from Vicia sativa, assembly GCA_021764765.1. NCBI lineage: Eukaryota > Viridiplantae > Streptophyta > Magnoliopsida > Fabales > Fabaceae > Vicia > Vicia sativa. The sequence continues at coordinate 301,862,538 of CM038792.1, read as the reverse complement.
TTTCAAAACTTGGGAGCTCGACTCTTTTTAAAATAATTTCCATAAAATAACATTTTTCTCTTTTTATAAGGTAGTACTTTTAATTTAAGAAATATTTCCGAAAACGACACTCAAATCAGAGTTACGGTTTAGAAAATATGAATTTTTAAAGTTTTAAGTATTTTGAAATTCAACACAGTGGTAACCGGTTCCCACCTTTTCAAAAAGTCACGCTCCTGGAAATTTGTATGGGGAACCCGGTTCCTCCATACTGGGAACCGGTTCCCACGTTGAAAATGCCCAGTTTTTGAAAAGTTGAACTGGGAACCCGGTTCCTCCCCAGGAGTAACCAGTTCCTACGACCTGCAAAATCTGAAACTTGATATTTTGACAGCATTATGTATTCCATTTCACTTCTAATCATTCCCATACGAATTATAACATTAGTAACACCAAAATCCAACCATTATAACAACACATAAGCATCAATCTCCATTCAACCTATCGGAACAAATCTAACCAGTTCATCCACCATTCCTAGAACTACCATAGTTCACAAATCGGAAAAATGGCTCTTTTCAAAATAAAATCCATTAAATTATAATTTTCTTCATTTTATAAAATAGAGTATTTAATTTAAGAAACAACGTCCAAAACGGCGACTAAAACGGACTTACGGTTTAAAAGTTATGAATTTTTAAAGTTTAGTATTTTTCAAAAAGAAATAGTGGAACCCGGTTCCTCCATATGGGGAACCGGTTCCTGCGTTCAAAAATGCCATTTTTAGTGATCAAAACACTAGGAACCCGGGTTCTCCCACATGGGAACTGGTTCCCACGACCCACAGTGGCAGAAATCACTAGTTTTGACAGTAGAATGTTTCCGAATTCACTCCTATTCATTCCCATACAAATTATAGCATTAGGAACACCAAAATGTAACCAGTACACATCAATACAACATCATAAATCATAATCCCATCATTCCTATTAATTATTTAACGCATTAATGGTTCCAATTCCTATAATCCGACACAGTTAGGGATAATCCTACAAACCTAGGATTACCTAAATCAAATTTCCTAACACACCCAATCATCCAATTGATTCCCAAAACCCATAAGGCATTAAAATCGAATGAAATCACCCCTGACCTCGCGATGATCTTCGACTTTCCCGGCATTGGCTTTTTCCTCTCTTCTCTTCTCTTCTCCAATTCTACGTGAAATGATTTTCCAAAAAGACCTTCTTTTCCTTCTTTTCCTTTTTATAATCCTTTTAATACTCCTTTTATTTATTCCAATAAAATAAATAATTAGTAATTAGTAAAGTAGAGTACTTTACTCCTCACACCCTCTACTTACTCCTCACACCACCAACTCTTCTTTTCTTTAATTAATTAATCCAATAAAATCCAAAATATTATTAATTAAGCCTTTAATTAAATAAATAATTAAATTCCTAATTATTTGATATTCAAATTAATTTGGGGTGTCACAGCGATCAAGTTTCCTTCACACACATCAAAGAAGTGTCGAAGATGTCATACAAATCAAAAAGAGACGATGATGGTTCTCCATAATCATGAAAGTCAAGCAGCCATTATCTTTTCAAAAATATATGAAAAAGAAAAAGCTGCCAAGTTAAAACTAAAAGGCAACTTAGGCAAAAAAAAATTGGGGCATCCCGCTGACCGTTATCTCAAACAGAACAGTTAATACAAAAGTTAGGGATGACAAAATTAAAAAAAAAAAGAGTTGACAAAATTCCTCAAACAGCAAAATGTTGCAAAAAAGAAGTGACTGCTATCTCAAGAATCTATCAGCTTCTGAGCCATCATCATTATCAGTGTAAAATCCAAAATCTATTGGAATCTAAATGCACAATCTAATTTAACTGAGCGTAGGGCTGAAGAACATCACGAAGATTGGGTTGGGTACAAATAAATTTTGAGCCTTTATACTTTATTTCTTAAACCGTGAACCAGACCACACTACAACCCTCAAAAGACCTAATTGAAGCCAGGTTTCTTTTGAAAGCATACTACAGCAAGGTTGCGTAATATGACTCCTAAGGTCTTTCGCAAATCAACTATCTTGGTATATCCATACTTTTGTCTTTTCTTTCACTTTTAAATTTTTTAAACCACTATTGTTTTAACCAGTGATCCATTTTTCTATACAGCAATTACATCATTTCAAAAAATGATTTTTATTTCAAAACTTTTGCATGAACTTTGCATTAAATTTACCATGTTTGAATAATCAATTTTTGCTTGCAAACAAGTTTTCCTCATCAAGGAAGTTCAAACTATTGAGAAACTTGGTCAGTGATCCTAATCAGGGGCAAGTATCCTCTGGATCCTATTGTGAATCAGTTCAAGATTTGTTGCTCAGTGCAAGTCATTATCAGAATTATTTTATTCAGAAGATCACTTTCAAGACTTATACCGGGGCACTCTTTTCCCTCAGTTTATTTCCATCAATGTCCAACTGAAGCCATGATCAGATTATCTTCAACAATCAGCTAATCCGGGGCAATCCCCAAGCAGCGCTTCAGTCCTTCCTCCAAGGATCATCGTTTTCGACACAGTTCACAAGTGTGTTAGAAGTGTTTCTCAAGACGTATTCTTTCTAAGCAGAGTTGGCAGTGTTCTCCGTGTTGAGGAATCAGAGTTCCCGTCTTACCTCCATAAAAGAGTCAATCTCCGTTGTCATAAACGTCTGCATTACATACTACATGCATAGATCATTCATATATCATGCATCACAAAATTCACATATCATGCATAGCAAGAGTGTTTTATCCTCATTTGCATTTCCCGAGGTCTTATTGCAGTCAATATCTTACCTTGCAGTCAAAATCCAACTTATTTGGTACCTACCAAAACAGATGTTCGTCAGTCTGTATCTCTTTTTTCCAATACTATTTCTTCATTATTTTAAACCTCAATTTTATTCAACACCATTGGATGTCACATTCCCCAGTGCATCATTTATCACCAATCTAGTGTCATTCTTGGATGTGTGTCTATTTTCACTCCAGTGCCATTCTTGGATGTCTGTCTATTTCCACTCCAGTGCCATTCCTGGATGTCTGTCTATTTTTTACTCCAGTGCCATTCCTGGATGTCTAATTATTTCCACTCTAATGCCATTCCTGGATGTCTGTATATTTCCACTCCAGTGCCGCTCTTGGATGTCTGTCTCTTTGTCACTCCAGTGCCATTCCTGGATTCCTTGTTTCACCCTCCATCTAAAGCCATTATTAGATGTCGAGTCCCTCCATCTAAAGCAATTATTAGATGTCAGTCCTTTTTCATCCAAATCCATTATTGGGTGTTATGTCTTTCTCACTCTATTCAAAGCCATTATTGGATATTGTGATCTTTCTCCATATAAAGCCATTATTAGATGTCGAGTCCCTCCATCTAAAGCCATTATTAGATGTCAAGTCTTTTTCATCCAAAGCCATTATTGGGTGTTATGTCTCTCTCACTTTATTCAAAGCCATTATTGGATATTGTGATCTTTCTCCATCTAAAGCCATTACTAGATGTCGAGTCTTTTTTCATCCAAAGCCATTATTGGGTGTTATGTCTTTCTCACTTTATTCAAAGCCATTATTGGATATTGTAATCTTTTTCCATCTAAAGCCATTATTAGATGCCGAGTCATTTTTCATCCAAAGCCATTATTGGATGTTATGTCTTTCTCACTTTATTCAAAGCCATTATTGGATATTGTGATCTTTTTCCATCTAAAGCCATTATTAGATGCTGAGTCATTTTTCATCCAAAGCCATTATTGGGTGTTATGCCATTCTCACTTTATTCAAAGCCATTATTGGATATTGTGATCTTTCTCCATCTAAAGCCAATACTAGATGTCGAGTCTTTTTTCATCCAAAGCCATTATTGGGTGTTATGTCTTTCTCACTTTATTCAAAGCCATTATTGGATATTGTGATCTCCCTCCATCTAAAGCCATTATTAGATGTCGAGTCTTTTTTCATCCAAAGCCATTATTGGGTGTTATACCATTCTCACTTTATTCAAAGCCATTATTGGATATTGTGATCTTTCTCCATCTAAAGCCATTATTAGATGTCGAGTCCCTCCATCTAAAGCCATTATTAGATGTCGAGTCTCTTTTTCATCCAAAGCCATTATTGGGTGTTTTGTCTTCCGTGTTGTATCAGTCAATTTACCACAAATTTCTAATTTCTAGTTTCTTTCCAACAATTTTCGCAGAGTCTGTCTCGTATCATACATCATTCAAAAAAAAATGTCAAAAAATATTGCATTCATCGTGTTCTCGTTATATTTTATTCACAGCATACCCATTACATCTCAGGGCAAAATTTTGGGTTTTTTTTATTTAACTATCTCCTACTGCGATTATATGAAGCCTGATCATCTTCATATCATCTGGTTAAAGATATTTAAATAGGGGCAACTGTTGCACCCCAAATTTTACCCTGTTATTTTTCTACTTGCATTATATTTATATTAAAAAAAACAATCATGTACTGATTGCATATGCATCATTTCGTCGTTTTTAAACTGATCGAAAGTCAGTCTAAATCGACATTCGCATCATTTTTAGTTATAAAATACCCGTTATTTCACTTCATTCATTTTTATCTTTCTGCCTGTTTATTTCATAGTTTTAAATTATTTATATATCGATGATATCGATATTTCGATTTTATAAACAGACTGTTAAAAGCGATTCGACACTGTGCAAAAATTAGTGGGGAAAATATTTCAAGTTTTTATTTTTTTTACTCACTGTTTTATAAATTTACGTATCGCGTAAATCATAAAATGTGTTTTCCCTAATTTTTCGGTACATTTCGAAGTCTCGTTTTTTTACCGTATGCGTTTTAAAACCGGGTATTCTTTATTATCATTTTATTTCGATTTTAACCATTTCAATAATTTTTCTTTAATTTATAACACTCGTAGTTTATTTTAATGTACTCATTTTATTTTTTTTGGATAATTTATTGTCCGAACTTTTACCGTTTTTAACAATTTTAAGTGTCCAATTTTATCTCCAAAAAATCAAAATAAAATATTTTCAGATGGGTTAATTTTTTGTCTATTGGGCTTATTAGCCCATTTTATGATTAAGGGCATTTTTGTGTATAACTATAAATATATGTTATGTTACTATTCAACGGGGGGCCAAAAAAATTTGAAAAGTAACAACATTAGGAGGCGGAGAAACGGAACACTGAGGCAACGGATAAAAAAACAAAATTATAAAAAACCCAACCTTCATCACTGTTCCGACAACATACTCCCCAAAACTCCTTCATCTTCAACCTTTTCCTCCTTCTGCCAAACAACCATTCCACAGTACCCTCCGTTTCTTCACTGCCTTACCCAGCCGCTGTTTCCTCCCCGCGAACTCTCCTATTCCTTTCCTCCATCTCCATTCCATCGAAACCCCCTTCCACAGCCTTCAAACAACCTCACCGTCTTTTTCGTTCCCTTCTGCTCGCCGCTGCCTAACCCTCATCTTCTTCACCTTCCACTTTCGTCTCTCACAACAACCACTGTCCTCTTTACTCTGCCTTGCCATTTCTTCCATCCTCTGCCTTTCAATCTCACTCCCTTGCCGTAACACCCCCTCTGAACACGTACCCTCCGTCGTAACTCCTTCTGAAACCCCATACTCCTTCGCGCCTTCTGCTACTGACTCAACCACATAGCTCTGTATCCATACCTCCTCATCGCTCTCTCTGTCACGCTTCCATACCCTCTGTTTCCGGCCGCCATACATCCATTCTTCTCACTATCCGCTCCCTGTTTCCTTACCGAACCCTTCAACAGCCTCTATCTTCTCAGCTCCTGTCTCTGTTCATCCATCGCCCTTCTCCATCGCTGTCATCCTCCACCAGACACATACTCCTCTGTCTCACTGCTACTTCCCTTCATCTCGCCTCACCCTCTCATCAGCAATAACACCATAATCACCGGTTGTTCCTCCTTCATCAAACAGAAACCACACCCTCTGTTTGAGTTCTCCCTCCGCAAGCTCACTTCAAACCGTGCCGTTCTGTCTCTGAGCAACGTCAGCAATACCTCTGCTCCTCCAGTTTCATTTCCAATTTGACTCATCTGCTCTTCACCGTGGTAACTTTGCACTTTCAGTAAATTGTCATTTCTTTTCTTTTTGGTTTGTTTATGAGTTGGTTATGATGTATGGATTAAAGTTGCCTTTAACTTCTGTGTGAATATATGAAAAATCAATTCAATTGTTTTGCCCTGTTAGTTTGAAATGATTTACTGCTTGAGCTTAATCCGTTTAGTCTAAGAAAACATTATGTCAGTTTCAGTATTCATACAATGTTGGTTTGTTTTCATTTTGATTTTAATCTAAGTTGTGTTGGTTTATGTTCAAATTCGGGTTTAGTTTCGATGATGGTTAACAATGATGCCGCATTTAATTATCGCGATCGGCGAGGCGTCGTGGGCAGCCATGTTATTTTGTTTCTTTTGAATTGGTGATAAGGATCCCACTTTTGTTTCGATGAAGGCTAAATGATGATGCCGTGTAAATCCGTGTGCAAATCTAGCCGAGAAACTGTTGAGACACCGTATCATTATGCTATTCAATTGGAATTGAGAGGTTTAATTTCTAGATAGTTTCGATGATGGTTTGATGTCTATATCGCGTTTATTCGTGAAAGACGAACCCGTAGGGCGCCATTGTTTTTATATATAGTTGCAACTGTTTATTTGAGATTTTAATACGATTCAAGTTCGAATGCAAAGTTTATTTGACAATGACACCACTTTTGGTTGATGGTTATAATAATTTAGTTTCGATGATGGTTTTATGATTGGCGCGTTTAATCGTGTGTGAATCTAACCGAAAGCTATAGGGCAACCTTGTGGCCACTGTTCGTGAGTAAAAGCTGTATTTTGTTTTAGTTTCGATGATGGTTTTATGATTGGCCGCGTTTAATCGTGTGTGAATCTAACCGAGAAGATATAGGGCAGCCTTGTGGCCACTCTTCCTTTAGGCGAATTCGATAAGAATGTGGGTTTTGGCACCACTTTTGGTTGATGGTTGTAGTAGTATAGCTTCGATGATGGTTTAGTATTGATACCGTGCTTATTCACAAATAATACAACCGAGAAACTTATGGGGCAGCAAGTTTGTTTTCCCTTTGTTGTTGAATTTGCTTGAGTTAGAAGCTTTTAATTAATCGAGTCGACTTTATAGTATTAATTTACGCTTAAGTAGCGGCTACCCGACTTTGTTTTGTTTGAACTGAAATCAATTTTCCACGCACAAGTGTATATGGATGTCTAGACTTTGCTTCAATTAATTAATTTTGAATCTAAATTCAAGCTTTATTTCATGTGCATAAGTGCTGCCCGGTTTTGATTCATGTGGTTTAAATGTGTTTAGAGCTCGATTTTCCATGTTTCGACTTTGGATTAAATAATAACTTGTGCACGATTTCTTTGGTTCCAATTATAATCAATTGTTTGTTTCTTCATTTGTTCATATACATTTATACTAATTTCATTTCGATTTTTATACCTTGTTACTCATGCATATTCTAATTTATCGCAATTTTATTTATACCACTTATGCTACTAACGAGTTTATTGTTTGTGTAGACATTCGAGGACTATTCGAAACAATCACTTTCAATTAGCATTTATTCTTGTTCATTAGCATATTCATGTTACTATTTATATTTAATATTTAGTATACTTAGTATTTTTATATTTTATATTTAATACTGTAAATTTAATTATACATATTATTTTTATTATTATACTTAGTATTAAAAATATACATATTATATTTATTTCTTATATTTAGTATTGTAAATATATACTATATACATATTACTTTTATTATTATTCTTTATCATATGCATTGGTAAATAAGTTCGATTTATATTACAATAATTTTTTTTCGTATACCAATTTCTTAGAATAGGTCCTATAATCTATTCTAATTAATAAAATATGATACAATAACCAATGTTTAAATTTCTCTACATTTAATTTCTGTTTGTATGCTTTTACTTAATTAATTTACCATTTTCTCTTTAATTTTAATTTATCCCCATTCGAAATAATGTATCCCAATCCCCTTGTTGCGTTGTAATTAATTTACCGCTTTCTATTTTATTTTACCGTTTAATCCCCATTTATAATTCATGTATCCCTCTCCCAAAAAACAAAAACTTGTAATAAATATTTAACTGTCTTAACTTTATTATTTAATTTAACTGTCACTTACACAAAACCAAAAAAAATCATTTTTAAAACTAATAACTGTGAATCATTTTAAACCTGTAAGTCGACAAAGCTAAGAAGCGTCGCGGTGACCACACATGCACACATGTACGCTTGATCCCGGGCCTTTTTACAGTGAGTCTATTTCGATCAATTGTTCCAATTGGTCGTCTTAGTATACTAGTCCACTTTGTTAGTACACATGTAATTTAATTGTTTTATGCTTAGGTTGGCCACCTTGTATGGGCTTTGTCGATTTTATTTGTTATTTATAATTATTTCGATCCTCTTCTCATCTTCATAAAGGTTCAATAGTAGGGAATAGGCTTGGCTATTCTCTCAAGATTGATCAAGTCTTTTGGCTTGATTGATCATAACCTATTCTTTCTCCATTCACCAAGCATTTAAAACACTTTCAATAAAACTCGATCCAACGTCGAGTCTTCTTCTCAAACCTCGATCCAACGTCGAGATGTTTTTTTAAAATGTTTTTTTCATAATAAACTTGGATGAAATTTTTTTAAATCGTTAGATGGTAGCCTAATGTTTTAAACAAATTGAAGTCTTTAGATTGTTGGATGATAGCCCAATAAGATAAAACTTCTATCCACGTCAAAATACTAGAGCGGTATTCAAGTAAATTATCGAATGATAGCTCAAAAATTTAATTGAATTGGAAGTCTTTAGGTTGTTGGATGATAGCCCAATAAACTAAATACTTCTATCCGCATTAAAATAATAAAGTGACATTCGTTTAAATTGTTGGATGATAGCCCGGCGATTTAATCGAATTTAAAGTTTTTAGATTGTTGGATGGTAGCCCAATAATTTAAATATTTTATCTCACTCAAAATACTTATTTCATAATAAATTTTTGGGATGAGAGATGATTGGTTGAGCTCACTCGCCAATTTCTAGTATTCGAATCATTAGATGATAGCCTAATGTTTTGATACTTCTCATCCCCAATTTAAAATCAATCTTAACTCATTCAAACTTCTTTTGTGCGTCCAAGCACCTTTACCTGTAAACCTTTTCAAAGATTAGACATGATTCGTTTATAATTGAGATGCTTCTTCCTCTATTCCCAAGGTTTTCAACTTCTCCACTTGAGTACTAGAGGTGTTCTCAAACCCTCCCTCATGTTGGTGCGTAGTCCTTTATTCTTTATCATACCTTGTGGACGTTAGATGAGTCCTCTCCTTTAAAAATGACGACTTGTCTTTTCATTTAAAATCAATCAACAAACAATCATTTAAAATCAATCAACAAACAATCATTTTCTAGCCGAACTACGGCGCTCTGACTTTCCCATTGCACGAGGGAGTACGTAGGCACTAAGTCTTACGACCAAAGGCGAGCAAAAATAATAAAAACATTTCTTCTCCCTTTTCTTTCTCCTTTCCACTTAGAAGATCATAAAATTTCACACTAACACACAAACACACTTTGAACTAAATGGGTACCATCGAGTACGATGGATGTTAGGGGTGCTAATACCTTCCCCTTGCATAACCAACTCCCGAACCTATATCTCTTAATTTCGTAGACCGTCTTATCCTTTTCTCTCGTGGGTTTTATCTATATTTTCCCGTTCTTCTTTTAGAACAAATAAAATTAGGTGGCGATTTCATTGTTGTTTTTAAAAATTAAATGATTTTTGAAAAAGCGAGTTGCTTCAGTCATATGTTTTAGTTTTGTGCTATTTGAATATTTTGATTATTTAGTGTTTATTATCTAGATAATTTTGTGTTCATTTCTTTGTATCTGTCGAGGAAATCATTTACTGAACTTAGAATTGTAGAGTTTACTGACCCTAATTATATGAATTAGAACTAGTTTAACTATTAAACTTAATAATTGATTAGGAATAAGAAATTATAAGTTATGACTAAAAGGTTTAACGATCCAAATTACATGTTTTAACTTCGAAGTTACCTAAGGGATTAGGGAGTTATAATGTAGAACATGAGATTTGAAACAAAGCATAATATCCTATATTCTGATAAGTTTTCCATCATTTTATTTAATCATTATATACCAATTCAAATATTTAAAACTCATTGATTTTATTATAGTAAATTAATTATTTTTCTTAAAATAATATAATTCTTATGTATATAAACAATTTTTATTACTTGTAATGATATTTAGTACATTTTCTAAATATCTATCAAGCACTACCTTCTACAGGTTGTTTCCTTAAATGTGAATTAAAACTATTCCTTTTAAGTACCTTCAATTGTTGGTAGGGATTAATCCTAGGTTGGAATCTATTTGAGACGTTTTAGTAAATTTGATGACCAAGAGGCTATATTCTTGGAAACACATATATATTAGTTTGGAAGGTAGGTTAATTCTTCTTAATTCTATGCATAATGTTATTCCATATTTTTCTTGTCCTTTTTAAAGATGTTGTAATATTTTGGAAGGAGTTTGTTAGGTTACATAGAAGGTTTCCTTCAGGGAGGGGTGAAGAGGGATGGGTGAAGGGGGAATCTAATATTCTCTAGATTAAATAGGATAATGTTTGTAAGCCTAATAGTAAAGAGGGGTTAGGAGTTAGGGTTATATGACTAGTTATTCTAACCTTTTTGGCTAAGTGGAGATTGAGGTTTATTATCGGTGTATGGAGCTCCAATCATTTCCTCTTTTTCAGGGGGAAGGACATTGGAGTTCTGGTCTAGTTCAACTTGTCGGAAAAGTGTATCTCTTTTTTGTCCAAATAAGGTGACCTTTTTTATTGGTTTCTTGATGGTATCCTTAGAAAATTAGGTCGGGTCTCCAAAATTCCTTTTGGAATGACCCTTGATTAGGAACCATTCCCATAAATTTTATTTTCATTGGTATATTTTCTAACTCCAATCAACCAAATGGGATGGTGAGAGAAATCGATAGGGTAAATAATAGGGGTCTAATTTGCGATCTCAGGTGGAGAAGGCCTTTCCTTCTACATGTGTTTGAAAATATTCTTTCTATAATCCGGGATTTTATTCTCTCCCGAGAGAGAGATAAGTGGAGTTGGAAGCATACAAGAGATAATTGTATTTTTGTTGTCTCTATTTATCGTGTTTAATTTTCTAGTTTCTCTCCACCTCTTATTGTTGAGAATTTGACTTTTCCCTTTATTTGAAGTAGTATGGCTCCTTCTAAGGTGTTAGTCTTCTCACGATAAATTCCCCTTATAAAGAGAACTTGTATACAAAGGATGATTATTGATTCTAGTGAGATCTCTTGTGCTTTTCGTGGAAATTCGGTGGAATCAGTTTCTCATCTCTTTGTACTTGTGAGTTAGTATTGTCTGTGTGATATGTGATCTTCTCGTAGTTGGATTTGTAGGTGGTTCTTCCTAGTGACCATAAAATTATTTTGGTATTATCTAGACCATTTGGAGAGCCCACAGTGATATCATTTTTACTAATCTTACAACTATTGTAAAATAAGTGGAGGAGAATATTTTTCTGTTTGAAAATGGTTTATAGATAAATTAACTCATATAGGTATTGTGTCTGACTTTAGAACCCTAACATCTACCTTAACCAATAACAGATTGAGAGTTTATGTTAGTTTTGAGATAAATTATGATATACGGTTTTCATGATATAAACTCTAGTATGTTATTATATATATGGGCAAGTCTTTAGTTGTATGAGTGTTTTTTCATGTTTATTGTATGCAGTTTGTTGTTCTCTTGATTGGAATTTTTTTGTTGGTTTTTTATTTTTTATTTTTGGTAGTATTTTTTTAAAATTGTTGATTTATAAATATCAACAATTTGTTTTTATTTTTGTTGATTTATTGTTATTTTTGGTAGTTTTTTAGATATTTTCTATACTTTAACATTATTTACATATTAGTG